>CM032451.1:98003787-98011287 GCA_019049505.1 Pachyrhynchus sulphureomaculatus
TCCAGATCTTTTTTATGGTTAAGACAGTTATTACAGTTTTTTATATAACACATCTCTAAGAAATTGCGTTTAAACCAATTGTTTTCGGTATCTAAGACAAAACAGCCATTATACCGGACTTTATGGTCTTTAGTGTTAACATGTAAACTCAGGCTGGTGGCATTTGGTTTGTGTTTACAGTCACTTTTATGTAACGCAAGTCTTTTTGTTAGTTTCTGTGAAGTCTGTCCTATGTAAATAGAGTTGCATTCACACCTAATCCCGTAAACAACATGATATCTCTGTAAGGTTTTGGTTTTATCTTTAAGGTTGGAATAAAAGCTGCCAAGCATTGTAACGTTATAATTTGCTATTCTTATATTCATGTCTTTAAAAAGTGATGTAAACGATTGTGAGAGACCTGTATTCGAGTAAATCTCAACGAATTGTTTTGATTTCTGTCATAAACAACGAAACAAAATATGCATAGCCTACTATTCAAATACTCGATAAACTTTAAAACTGACATAAGAAAAAGATAAATTTATTTTCAGATTGTTGCGTTAATTTTGTCTAGAAGTATATATATATATATATATATATATATATATATATATATATATATATATATATATATATATATATATATATAATCGTATATCCCTTCTACCATATGGTGTAGGGCACTTATACATTCTTTTTTGTTCCTCTCAATCACCACATATAAACTTCTTCCATCTTCATCTTTGCCATTTTCACTCCTTCTTTCCAGGATTTTCCCTTCTCCTTAAGTAGACCTCCAATACTCCTATTGCAGGTCTGTCTAGGTCTTCCTCTCTTCGGTTTTCCCTGCATTCACTTGTTTCACCTGTCTATCATCCTTCATTCTCTGTATATGTCCCCACCATCCCAGCTGTCTTTGTTGTATATATTCCATAATTGCTTGTACTCTCAGCCTTCTCCTTATTTCTGTATTCTTTATTCTGTCCTTCCGTGTACCTCCTTGTACTGCTCTCAGGTATTTCATTTCGACGGCTTGTATCTTGTTTTTCTGCCTGTCTGTTAGGGTCCATGATTCATTCACATCCATATGTTAGGATTGTTCTATAAATTGCTTTGAACACTTTTATTTTTGTTTGTTTCGTCACTTCTTTTTTTCTAATGAATTTATTACTTATTGCATACTAAAGTTTGTTCATTTTTTCGATTCTTTCATTAATTTCTTTGTCTTGTTTTTCAGTTTCATCCATTATCACTCCCAAATACTTATACTGTTCCACTTGTTGTATTTTATTCCCTTCTATGTAAATGTTCGTTTGTTGGTTTTCCATTATCATTACTTTTGTTTTATCTGTATTAATTTTCGTACCGTCTTCTTTAAATGCTTTATACCAAATATCGAGGTTTCTTTGTAATTATCTCTCATTTTCCGCCACTAGCACAATATCATCAGCAAAAGCCGCTTCAGATATTTCTATTGTTTTTAGCTTCCAGTATCCAATTGTCATTATTTCGTATTTCTTGATTATTTCATCCATGTATACAGTGAGCAATGTTGGACTCAAGCTTTCTTCCTGCCTCGAACCTTCCTGTGTTGTAAATCCCTCCGACTTCATGTTGTTTTTTATTACATACTGCACATTGTTGCTGTATATTCCCTTTATGATTCTTATTGTTTTTTGTTTTGTTTATTCCCTTGTTTTCTAGGCTTTTCCACACTTTATTTCTCGGCACACTGTCAAATGCTTTTTCCGCTGCTGCAAGTCTATGAAAGCAAGGTGGATATAAGGATATTTTATTTAACAACAAATTGACAAGCAGACAGACAAACAGATTGATGAAAATTTAAAACTATGTTTTCTGTGATCTAGAGAACTTGATGCGTAAAGAAATCCGTAAATAATCAGTTAATTAGACCCAATGAAATCGTAGAAAATAATTTGCTATTGAATTTGTGCCATCACAAATGAAACTGCTGCACTAGCAAACTTACTATCGATAGCGCTAAACGTATTCGTACATGACCTCACGTAGCGATCAGTGGACCACACCACTGGTTTAAAAGTAATGCTAAATCCTCTAATACGTATTTATTATCTATCTTACATAATGTCACCAATTAATTCCGCTAATATTCAAAAGAAAACAAGACTGTAATTTTAATTTATATCGTTGCTACAATACTGATTTATATAAATCCAGCTAGCCGGGGCCCGCGGCTCTGCTCGCGTGGACTTGATTCACTACTATCGTCACTGCTAATTCCTCATTTTACCCAACGTAATAAAATATCTCCCATTATTTATCCTTATCTCCCAATATTTCTCCTTATTTCCCATTATCTCTACATAATTTCCATTATCTAGGCTTATCTCTGCTCATCTACCATTATTTCCCCTTATCTCCCATTATTTCTCCTTATCTCCCATTATCTCACCTTGTTTCCCATTATCTAGGCTTATCTCGACTTTTCTCCCATTATTTCTCCTTATCTCCCATTATTTCTCCTTATCTCCCATTATCTAGACTTATCTCTGCTTATCTCCCATTATCTCTCCTTATCTCCCATTATTTATACTTATCTCCCATTATCTCACCTTATCTCCCATGATCGAGGCTTATCTCGACTTATCTCCCATTATTTCTCCTTATCTCCCATTATCTCACCTTATCTCCCATTATCTAGGCTTATATCGAATTGTATAGAACATATGTATAAATTTACAAAAACACGTAAATCGGATAAGTGGTTCTCGAGTGATAAGCGCACTAACGGACAGACAGACAGACAGAGAGACGTTGAATTTTATATATATTGTATTCTTTGCTACATGATATTGTTCCATATTTAATGCTTTAGGGAGTGTATTGCAAGAGAACGCGCTAACGGCAAACTTTTCTCCGACTTGATTCACTATTATCGTCACTGCTTATTCCTTATGTCACCTAATAAAATATATCCTATAACCTGGCCAGAGAACATACGTATGTTTAAAAAAAAAGCACGTATATCGGATAAGTGGTTCTCCAGTGATAAGCGCACTAACAGACAGACAGACATAGAGACAGACGGACAGAGAGATATTGCATTTTATATATATTATAGATATTCTCTGCTACATAATATTGTTCCATAATGGTTTGGACTGTGTATTGCAAGAGAACGCGCTAGCGGCAAACTTTGTCCGACTTCATGTACTATTATTGTCACTGCTCATTCCTTATGCTACCTATCGTAAATAAAATATAGCCTATAACCTGGCCGGAGAACATATGTATGTTTTTTTAAAAAAAAGTACGAAAATCGGATAAGTGGTTCTCCAGTGATAAGCGCACTAACGGACAGACAGACAGAGATACGTTGCATTTTATATATATTATAGATGCAATAAAATATATACCTATAACCTGAGAGAAGATGAATTTAAAAAATCACGTAAATCGGATAAGTGGTTCTCGAGGGATAAGCGCATTAACGGACAGACAGACAGATAAACATTGCATTTTATATATATTATAGATATAGATTATTATTATTATTATTATTATTATTATATAACCTGGCCAAAGAATATATGTATGAATTTAAAAAAAACAGGTAAATCGGGTAAGTGGTTCCCGCGTGATAAACGCACTAATGGACAGACAGACAGAGAGACAGAGAGACATTGCATTTTATATATATTATAGATTACACATTACAGATATTCTTTGCTACATAATATTGTTCTATATTTAATGGTTTAGGCTGTGTATTGCAAAGGCACGCGCTAGCGGCAAACTTATTTCCGACATCATTCACTATTTTACGTCACTGCTCATTCCTTATGCTACCTATCGTAATAAAATATAGCCTATCACGTGGCCAGAGAACATATGTATGTTTAAAAAAAAAAAGTAGGTAAATCGGATAAGTAGTTCTTCAGTGATAGGCGCACTAACGGACAGACAGACAGACAGACAGAGAGACGTTGCATTTTATATATATATATATATATATATATATATATAAATCCAATGAATCACGATATTAACTTTAAAATCCAATTCTTATTTCACCTAATCTTATCTGCGGTAGGAAAAATTCGTGTTAAAAATAATAATAAATTTTATCGTTAATAGTGCTGTATTGTGTTTGAAAAGTTACAGTTAAGCGGAACAAATGGATGCAGATTTAAGTATAAAAGGTATGTAAATATTGGTAAACGCATTAATTACCAATATGAACGTTTACGCTTCGTATCATTTATTCATATACTTATGTAAGTTTTCTAGTTAAGCTATTAATTATATATTATATTTATATTATATTATATTCTATAATAGTTAGGTTGTCTGAAAACTTTTCGGCCTGACACTTAGATGGCGTTAGAAACTGTGAAATCATAATTGTATTGAAAAATTCCATCCTTTATATAAACACAATAATAATTTTATTTCGATTTGTCAATTCATTAGAGTAGTAGCAGCTGTTTAATATTGACGTACCATTGCTGTTCTTAAAATGAAAAAATTTGGATGGTTTAGCACAGCGTTTCTCAACCTGTGGGGCGCGCCCCACTAGGGGGGCGTGATTACACTATTGGGGGGGGGGCGCGAGCGTATTGAAAAAAAATTATTATTAAAAACATTCATTAAAAACATTTAATATAATTTATTGAAAGGAAAGCAAAACAAAATACATTCTGACATTATAAAATATAAAATACACATTTACTCTGATATAATACACCTATAAATAGGATTGTATTAGTACTGCATTAGTTACCTCATAATTAACATATCAATACTAAATTAAAAACAAGTTTAATAATTATTAGTGGCCCGTTTTGCAGAGCAAAGATTTTCGAAGGATTAGAAATAAACACTCGGAGTTTTTTTTCTATATTTAGTTGAGATCTATATTTTGTTTTCAAAGCTTCCACGGCAGAAAATCCGGTTTCTTAAAGGTAGGATGTTGAAAATGGTAATAGTATATGAAATGCTCTTGTTTTCATTCACCCCTGCCCAAAACTCAAAGAGTGATTTATTATTAAATTCTCTTTTGATTTCGTCACTTGCCGTGAAGTCTATGAAGATTTCTTCTTCGGAAGTTGAGAGCCCTTAGGGAGTATTTTGAAATGGATCCCTAATCCACTCGTAATTTGCTATCAAGTTGTCGTCAGTAAGAATATACTTTTTAAAATTCTTTGTCAACATGGCTAGATGATTTTCAATGGTTAGTAAAACAACTTTCACATGTTGTTCTTCAACCTTGTATGTTTTAACACATTCACCCACATTTATAAACATTTCTAGGTTTTTTTACTTTACATTTCTGCTCCACAATTCCAATTTTCTACAAAAAGCATTAATTTTATTACTTATATCGAATATATGTGTATTTGTTCCTTGGAGTTGAAGATTTAAGGTATTTAGTTTCTCGAATATATGGACCAAGTAGCTCAATTTCATCACAAATAAACTATCTCCAAACTTCTCGGCTTCCGGTCTCTTCTAGAAAAATGGCGATTTCATTTCTTAATTCATAAACACGTTGCAAACATTTCCCACGTGATATCCATCTCGCCTCGCAATAAAATAGTAACGCTAAATGTTCGGCACCCATGTCTTTACTAAGTGCAGAAAAAATTCTAGATTTTAGGAGTCTCATTTTAATATAATATACTACGGTTACAACTGTAGTGAGCACAATATTCGGAGCAGGATTCATTTCTTTGGAAGCCAGAGCTTCTCTGTGGATCATACAATGTGTCCACACACACAGTGGAGATTTTTGTTTCACAAGTGTTTTTATACTTTGAAATCTTCCAGTCATTGAATGAGCACCATCGGTACATATTCCGACGTAATTTTTCCACTCCATATTTACCTCGTTTATAAAATCCTTTAAGATAGCAAATAATGCGACTGATGTTGCTTTGAGTTCTATTGGTTTCCAGAAGAATAGTTCTTCCACATGACATACCATCACAAAATCGAAAATAGGCAATGAAATGAGCATCTTTATTGCTATCTGTGGCCTCAGCAAGCTGAACTGAAAACAATTTGTCACGTAACTTCCCGAAAAGCTGATGCTGTACATCTTCAGCTATATCACTAATTCGACAGGCAAGAGTATCATTTCATATAGGTATGAATAGCAATTTTTTGGCAAAATTATCTCCAAACATAATTTCTACAATCTCAATTGCTGCTGGAAAACAAGCTCTTCACCAATAGTGTAAGGCTTTTTACATCTGGCTATTTTATATGAAACTTTGTAAGAGGCAAGTAAAACTTTTTCATTCACAGAAAAAATTTAAAAAAAAAATGATTTCTGCTTTATATATAACTAGCCAGGCCCGCGGCTCCGCTCGCGTGGACTTGATTCACTACTGTCGTCACAGCTTATTCCTTATGTTACCCAACGTAATAAAATATCTCCCATTATTTCTCCTTATCTCCCAATATTTCTCCTTATTTCCCATTATCTCTACATAATTTCCATTATCTAGGCTTATCTCTGCTCATCTCCCATTATTTCTCCTTATCTCCCATTATTTCTCCTTATCTCCAATTATCTCACCTTATCTCCCATTATCTAGGCTTATATCGAATTATATAGAACATATGTATAAATTTATAAAAACACGTAAATCGGATAAGTGATTCTCGAGTGATAAGCGCACTAATGGACAGACAGACAGACAGAGAGACGTTGCATTTTATATATATTGTATTCTTTGCTACATGATATTGTTCCATATTTAATGCTTTAGGGAGTGTATTGCAAGAGAACGCGCTAGCGGCAAACTTTTCTCCGACTTAATTCACTATTATCGTCACTTCTTATTCCTTATGTCACCTAATAAAATGTAGCCTATAACCTGGCCAGAGAACATACGTATGGTTAAAAAAAAGCACGTAAATCGGATAAGTAGTTCTGCAGTGATAAGCACACTAACGGACCGACAGACAGACAGACAGACGGAGAGAGAGACATTGCATTTTATATATATTATAGATATTCTCTGCTACATAATATTGTTCCATATTTTAATGGTTTGGACTGTGTATTGCAAGAGAACGCGCTAGCGGCAAACTTTGTCCGACTTCATTTACTATTATTGTCACTGCTCATTTCTTATGCTACCTATCGTAATAAAATATAGCCTATAACCTGGCCGGAGAAAATATGTATGTTTAAAAAAAAAAAGTACGAAAATCGGATAAGTGATTCTCCAGTGATAAGCGCACTAACGGACAGACAGACAGAATACGTTGCATTTTATATATATTATAGATGTAATAAAATATATACCTATAACCTGGTCAGAGAATATATGTATGAATTTAAAAAATCACGTAAATCGGATAAGTGGTTCTCAAGGGATAAGCGCATTAACGGACAGACAGACAGACAGAGAGACAAACATTGCATTTTATATATATTATAGATATAGATTATTTTTATTATTATATAACCTGGCCAAAGAATATATTCATGAATTTAAAAAAAGACAGGTAAATCTGATAAGT
>CM032451.1:98016287-98018788 GCA_019049505.1 Pachyrhynchus sulphureomaculatus
GAAAGTCGGGCATAGAAAAATTATTATTGTTAAGTTTAATTTTTAATTATTAATTTTTAATTTTATAATTATTAATAAATTCTTATTGTTGTTGTGAAGAAGTATACATTATTATTATTATGAAGAAGTATTAAAGTAAAAGTTACAAGTGACTCACATGCAGTGGGCTAATTAATCTAACAAGAATGACCATAAATAACAATTGTCACAACAAAGACCGACACTGAAATAAAACAGCCACTATTCACTAACATATTAATTTAAAAATATGGCATTTACAGCAAGGATGCCAATAGAAACCTTGGATGCAGAAAAATCAAAATTAATTAACCACCTGTGATCTGAAAAGAATGACAAGTTTGACAAGGCGCTGACAAAGGACAACTATCTGACAGAAGTCAGGGATTACTCAAAACAAAAGGGAAAAAAAGATTGAATAACCAGAAAAGAACCTGTTAAGTGCAAATTAGGTACTATGTCATTAGATTGGCATGTTGGCATAAAAGGAAAAGTACCCATTGGGAACGCTATTTTTCAACGGTATGGAAATTGAGTGGCGTAAGGAAAATATGATTTTTCTTCTTGAGAGGAGAAGAGAGGGATTGGAAAAGTAGCTGAAGAGTGAAGAGGGTTTATTTATTCAGTATATACTAAGCAATTTTAATAAAAATGGGAATGTAATTTTAAAGAAATTCACGGAAACGATGAGAATATATACCTAAAGGAGGGACACCAAAAACAAATACGCAACGGGAGAGAAATATAGAATACCGAGGGCAAAGGACTAGGACGAGAATGACGACCCAGAGATACCATGTGGGGGAGGTAAATCACAAGAGAGGAGAAAACTATATATGTTGCTCAAACCGAATAAAAGAACTAATCTTGACTTAACAATAATAATTTTTCTATGTCCGACTTCCCTTATTGGTTGCTTCGTTATCTCTTTTTCAGTTTGTGCCCTGATAAAGGTTCCAACCTAGGACCGAGATATTGGCTAAATGAATATTGTGTGAACATCTGTTGTGCCCCTTTGCCGAGTTCCCCAAGTATTTTCATATCTTAGGATTTTGTTAGATACGGCAACTTTTGCTTTCTCTATCTTTATCTGTTTTATATATATATATATATATATATATATATATATATATATATATATATATATATATATATATATATATATATATATCATGACGTTTGTGTATCGGTTATCAACTCTGCAATTACGTTAGTGTTTAGGATTGCTTATATTTCTATTGAGTCAAAAGCCTTTTTATAGTCCTCCATTGCGACCCAAAGAATTATGTTATATTCTCTTGCCTTTTCTGCGAGTGTTTTTATTATTAGTAAATGGTCTATAGTTCCATAATCCCATCTAAAACTAGCCTATTCTCGAGGCTGGCAATTATCTATTTTATTTGTTACTTTATGTATAATAATTCTAGTAAACAACTAGTATGATACTGACAGCAAGTCGATAATTTTCTAGTATATATTTATTACCTTTCAGCTTGTCTTGTGCTGTGTACAATAAACGAGCATGAAATATATTTTTAAATGCAATATAACCCCACTTCGTTATGTACACTTGTAAATAATTTCATCACATCCCAGTATAACTGTCGCTTTCGTTTTCAAGTTTTTTTGGTGTGGTAGTCAAAGTTTTGGGATACATTTTTTCGAATTACAATCTATCTTTATATGGTTACATTAAGTCTTGTAGTTTTTGGTCTAATTTTCTTTGATTTACTTCAGGGTCATTTGAGCATCATTTATGTAGTTGTAACTCTTATTATTCGTCTTAATTTTTTTTAATTAAAATTAAAGTAAGATGTTTTACTAGTATCCTATTTATTATTACTCGACGAAGTAATTTTCTTTATTTTGTTATTTTCCCGCCAATTTTTCGACACTATTTTATATTTCATTTATTACTTAATTGTGTTATTTCTGTATCACTTAAATTATTGTCCGCTTTAGAATATTCAGAAACGCCATTTCTAAATATCAAGTCTCGAAATCATTTTATATTTAGTTCTTTTTTGTTGCTAACATAAATAAATTTTGCAATTGTTAATTTTTTTGAATTTTGAGTGCCATGATGTAGCAGTATTTTTTTTGCATTTTTTAAATTTTTTTTAAATTTTAGCCGCCGTATTGATTTCTTTCGGTCTATTTAAAAATAAAAAAAAAATAGCAGAAAATCTTGTTCAGTTCAAAGCCATATCAGAAAGAGTGATTTCAGTAGACATACAGATGAACAGAAGATGCAAATGTAAGATCATTCAGAAATATGCACCGACATCAGACAGCGAGGAAGAAGAAATTGACTAATTCTACGAAGATATAAACAAAGCATTGTTACATCATAAAACAAGATATGTTATAATAATCGGCGACTTTAATGCCAAAATAGGGAAACTAGCGAATGAAATCGGAAGTGTCGGGAAGTTTGGTTTGGGTACGAGGAACAGCAGAGGAGAAATGATATCAAATTTTGT
>CM032451.1:98018888-98044895 GCA_019049505.1 Pachyrhynchus sulphureomaculatus
ATGAACCAAAGCATGAAGAGCTGGAAGATGGTGGTATAAACAATGCTATTCCGGATGATGAAAGTGTGAAACGTGGAATATTGTTGATAAATCCAATTCCTGCTGACACAGCTGGTGATGGTGTGTACTTTAGGCCGGAAGGAGGTCTACCTGTTCCCGACGGGCAGGTAAGGTTTATTCCATAACGCATATAAAAAATTATTTTATTACTTTACTTAATTATTGCCCCCTTAATAATAATATTAATAATAATAATACAGAGCTTTATCTGTGTCTGTTATTCTAGAAAATAACAGGTTCTTTTAAGTGAAAAATATTCACGAGTCCTCAACAATTTTTAAAGTTCCACTGTATCACAGGATTCTCTTTTTTATGAAAAATCTCTCCCGCTGGGACATCAATTTCTAGTTTAATCTATAATATATATAAAATGCAACGTTTTCTGTCTGTCTGTCTGTCCGTTAGTGCACTTATCACTGGAGAACCACTTATCCTATTTACGTACTTTTTTTTTAGCACAGATATATGTACTCTGGCCAGGTTATAGCCTATATTTTATTACGATAGGTAGCATAAGGAATGAGTAGTGACGATAATAGTGAATGAAGTCGGAAAAAAGTTTGCCACTAGCGCGTTCTCTTTCAATACACAGTCTAAACCATTAAATATGGAACAATATTATGTAGCAGAGAATATCTATAACCTATAATATATATAAAATGCAATGTCTCTCTGTCTGTCTGTCTGTCCATTAGTGCGTTTATCACGCGAGAACCACTTATTCGATTTACCTGTCTTTTTTTTAAATTCATACATATATTCTTTGGCCAGGTTATATAATAATAATAATAATAATAATCTATACCTATAATATATAAACAATGCAACGTCTCTCTCTGTCTGTCTGTCTGTCCGTTAGTGCGCTTATCCCTCGAGAACCACTTATCCGATTTACGTGATTTTTTTAAATTCATACATATGTTCTCTGACCAGGTTATAGATATATATTTTATTACATCTATAATATATATAAAATGCAACGTATCTCTGTCTGTCTGTCTGTCTGTCTGTCTGTCAGTAGTGTCCGTTAGTGCGCTTATCACTGGAGAACCACTTGTCCGTTTTTTACGTTCTCTGGCCAGGTTATAGGATATATTTTATTACGTTAGATGGCATAAGGAATAAGCAATGACGATAATAGTAAATCAAGTCGGAGAAAAGTTTGCCGCTAGCGCGTTCTCTTGCGAAACACTGCCTAAAGCATTAAATATGGAACCATGTCATGTAGAAAAGAATAGAATATATATGAAATGCATCGTCTCTTTGTCTGTCTGTCTGTCTGTCTGTCCGTTAGTGCGCTTATCATTCGAGAACCACTTATCCGATTTACGTGTTTTTATAAATTTATACATATGTTCTGTATAATTCGATATAACCTTATATAATAATATAAGGTGAGATAATGGAAGATAAGGAGAAATAATGGCAGATAAGTTGAGATAAGCCTCGATAATGGGGAGATGAGGGAGATAATGGGGAGATAAGTATAAATAATGGGAGAGAAGGAGAAATAATGAGAGATAAGCAGAGATAAGTCTAGATAATGGGAGTTATGGTGAGAAAATGGGAAATAAGGAGAAATAATGGGAGATAAGGAGAAATATTGCTAGATAAGTCGAGATAAGCCTAGATAATGGAAATTATGTAGAGATAATGGGAGATAAGGAGAGATATTAGGAGATAAGGGGAAATAATGGGAGATAATTTATTAAGTTGGGTAACATAAGAAGAAGCAGTGACGATAGTAATGAATCAAGTCCACGCGAGCGGAGCCGCGGGCCCGGCTAGTGTATTAATAATTGTCTAAGCTTATAAAATAGATCAAATCCAGGTTGTACCCCAAGTAGTAATAGGACGAGGATGAATGATGCTTTGTATCTTGGTGTATATTTTATTTAAATATTCACCAAGTGTTTTCGGGCTTAAAAAAGGGCGCCAGACTATGCGAACGAGGAAGTAAGTTAGTCATTAACAAAAATAAAACTCACCAACCACATTCGCTTGTCAATAGGATCTACATTTACGCTCTCACAAAAAAACACACAGATTCGTCAGAGTGCATACAGTATATACAAAAGCTTAACATTTCTAATTTTTAGTGTTCCATACGGAACTCTGTCTTTCTGTCCGTCTGTCACACCCGATTTTCTCCGAAACTATTTGACGTAGAAAGTTAAAATTTGGCGCTAATAGAGAAATTGATGGCCTCATTACAACTGTGTAGTTTTGAAAGTTAAATTGTGACTTAAGGCCATCGAGTGGGTTGTCAAACGAAAACTCGTAAAAACACGAGTTCAAAAATATATAAATACTCGTAATATTTGCGCACAGTTTTCTTTGCATTATTTTAAAAAAATTGCGAGAAATCGCTGTCAACAAACATTTTAAGGTCATCAGTTTTCAGTGATCGGAAAAAAAACTTCGTCGAAAACTCATTTGGAGTGTGTTTTGTGAAGTCACTGATCATTTTTTACCCCCATAACAATTTTTTTTTTTAAAACAATCAACGTACGGAACATTATTTGCGCAAATTCGACTTGCACTTGGCTGGTTTATTTCGTATTTTTCAGTTAAATTTTACAGTAGGTTTTTAAAAGATTTTTAATAAAAGTGGAAACAATAAACATCATACATAACCAGCCTGCATAAATTAAAACGCGATTAAAAACTAATAAAAATTATTTATATTAAGCCAAGGTTATGCCAACCCACACCACAGAAATGCAGGAATATATATGTCTTTTCTTTAAATGTAAAAATGACTTTAAAAATTTTACAGATTACCAAATACAGAAATATACGAAGCTGGTTTGAAAAGTCAGTGCAAAAATAAAAACTACTTATGTGCTTGAGGTAAACCTTTTTTATTTTTCGACATAGTCTTCTTTTAGGCTTATACACTTCGTCCAACGATGTTCTAGTTTGTTGATCCCTTCCGAATAATAGGATTTGTCTAAGTCTGCAAAATATCCATTAGTGTCTGCAATCACCTCCTCGTTTGAATAAAATCTTTGTCCCGCCAGCCATTTCTTCAAATTGGGGAACAAATAGTAGTCCGAGGGAGCCAAGTCTGGAGAATAGGGGGGATGTGAAACGAGTTGGAATCCTATTTCCATTAATTTTGCGACCACAACTGCTGAGGTGTGTGCTGGTGCGTTGTCGTGATGGAAAAGGACTTTCTTGTGGGCCAATCGCGGGCGTTTTTCTTGCAGCTCGGTTTTCAAACGGTCCAAAAACGATGAATAATATTCACCTGTAATAGTTTTATCCTTTTCCAGATAGTCGATGAGGATTATCCCTTGCGAATCCCAAAAGACAGTCGCCATAACCTTTCCGGCCGAAGGAACGGTCTTTGCCTCTTTGGTGCAGATTTCCCCTTGGTAACCCATTGTTTAGATTGTTGTTTGGTCTCAGGAGTATAGTAATGTATCCATGTTTCATCCACAGTAACGAAACGACGCTTAAAGTCCTCCGGATTCTTCTGGAATAGCTGCAAACCATCCTTGCAACACTTCACACGATTCCGTTTTTGGTCTAGCGTGAGCAATCGCGGCACCCATCTTGCGGATAGCTTTCTCATGTCCAAATGTTTATGCAAAATATTATGTACCCATTCAGTCGAGATGCCCACAGCACTAGCAATCTCACGCACCTTAACTCTTCTGTCATCCATCACCATATCATGGATTTGATCAATGATTTCTGGAGTCGTAACCTCCACAGGCCGTCCAGAACGTTCAGCGTCACTTGTGCCCATATGGCCAGTCCGAAAATTTTGAAACCACTTATAAACTGTTCTAATCGAAGGTGCAGAGTTACCATAATGTTTATCAAGCTTCTCTTTAGTCTCCTGAGGCGTTTTGCCTTTGATAAAGTAATGTTTAATCACCACACGAAATTCCTTTTCGTCCATTTCTTGAAAATCACTCGACTTCCTTGATTCACACGAATGCCAAACACAAAGAAATAGACCAATATGGCTGAAACTTGGTGTGCGTTCATTCAAGAGATGCTACTAACTAAACATGACCTCGATACGCGCCGGTGGTGCCATCTCTCGGACTTTGCACGGACTTTTCAAACCAGCCTCGTAAATAACCGGTCAAGTCCAAGTTGAACTTACTCAATTAGTGTTCCTTACGTTGATTGTTTTTGAAATAAAAAATTTTGTAACGGAAGTATAAAATGATCATTGACTTCACGAAATGAGTTTTAAACAAAGTTTGTTTCCAATCTTTACTGAAAATTGATGACCTTGAAATTTTTGTTTTTTTTTTTTTATATACCAGATAAATTATTAATTATTGGAGAATGTTCCAGAATTTTTTCAAAATTTTCGAGATAAGGCGGGTGGACAGCGATTTTTCTCGATTTTTTAAAAATAAACAAAGAAAAGTGCGCGCAAGTATTACATTATATATATTTTTAACTCGTATTTTCACAAGCTTTTATTTGACACCACACTCGATTACCTAGTAAAATTTTTTTTTTCACTTCCAATTTCACCCCCCAAAACTAACCCTTTAAGTCAAAATTTGACTTTCGTAACTACATGGCTCTGATGAGGCCATCAATTCCTATATTATTACCAAATTTCAACTTTCTACGACAAATAGTTTCGGAGAAAACCGAGTGTGACAGACAGACAGACGGACAGACAGACACCGAAGTCCTCTTATAAGTGTTCCGTACGGAACACTGAAAATTAAATATATATCGAATATTATGGTTATATTTTTTTGGCTATATTGCCTTTTTATTTTCAATAAAGTGGGAGGTAGATTGCTACCACTGAACATATATGTGTGTATTTTCTAGTGCGTAAGAAACGGTATCATTTTCGTCTATCCGGTGGCGTTGAGTAACTCTAAATGTTTTAAATTCGTCTTTTTCTGACCACTCAGCCTCCAGTTGTGGTTTGCCGGCCTTCCTTTATAAAAAGCCTCGCCCTTAGTGTTCTCATTTTTCCTTCCTCACCCCATGTACCTGGCTGCGAATCTAATTCTTTCTATACAATCCATTTTTTAGGATTAGATGCAGTGGCATTGCTCAATTTAAGTGGCACCCAGGAGGAGTCACGTGGATACAAGGGTCATTTATTTAAGCAAATAAACCGATCAAGTGCAAGTTGGACTTGCGCAATTAGTGTTCCGT
This sequence comes from Pachyrhynchus sulphureomaculatus, assembly GCA_019049505.1. Taxonomy (NCBI): domain Eukaryota; kingdom Metazoa; phylum Arthropoda; class Insecta; order Coleoptera; family Curculionidae; genus Pachyrhynchus; species Pachyrhynchus sulphureomaculatus. Next base: position 98,024,103 of record CM032451.1, read on the forward strand.
ACCATGTTTACTTTTACAATAAAATAAAATCCTTATTTTGGCTAAGTTAATTAGATCCCTGACTTCTTAAGATTCAATATGTATTTTCACGTTTTTTCTTAGTCAATAATGTATATTGGTTATAGCATCTTGGCTACCTAATAGCCAATAAATCAATCAAGCTCAATATAGAATCCAGTAATGAAAGTCCAAAACAAATATTTACTACATAAATATTTGTTTAATTATAAACAAATAAAATACGAGAGTCCTAAACACGATGGGCATTAGCAGTGACCACCGGAAACTCAGAGCAAAAATAAGAATAAATCTAGAGCAGGAGAGACGTAAATTGATAATGCAAACAAAAATAAAGACGCCAACAGAAATAATAAAGCAAAACAACGACGAATATCGACAAGCATTAGAAAAGCATATTAAACACATAAACTACCAAACAGAACTTGATGAACTAAAGGCACAAAAAACCAACAGCCTACTCATGACTACAGAAAACACAAAAATTAAGTAGAGACACAAAATCTTATGAAACAGAGAAGACTACTAAGAAATCGTACAAACGATAGATTAGAATTGGCAGAAATAGACAAAAAAAATAAAGAAAAAGATCAGAGAAGACGACAGACAGTACAGAAACTGGAAAATAGAAGAAACTTTAAAAGAGAGAAAAAGTTTAAAACATCTAAACAAACAAATGAGTGAAGGGAGATACCAAATAATAAAACTTATAAATAACGATAACCAAGAGATCGTACAAATCAATCAGATAAAGGAAGCACAGAGAAATGTTATCAAACAATATATGACACGAAAATATCACCAAAATTCCCGATGTAGCAAAGGATGAAATAATGAACGCTCTGCAACATATGCACAACAACAAAGAACCAAAGGACAATGAAATAACTCTAGAAATGATAAAGAATGGAGGGGCATCGATAATACAATCTCTTCATACTATATCCTCACTCTAGTGAGGATTTTGTATAGTACCGATAACAGGCTGATGGGTCTGTAATTCTCCAATTTAAATTTGTTCCCCTTTTTAAAAATAAGTACAATCAAGGCGTTTACCCAAGGTGTTGGTATTTTACTTTCTATTACATTCATCCGTAAATAGTTCAGTCAATTATATCGTTCTAAGTGAAGTTCTTTCATTAAATTTACGTGGGACAGTGAATTCCAGGATACCAAGCTTTACTCCATCGGCTTTTTTTCTTTTACCATTTTTTCAACGCCCCAGCTAAGGCTACTGCAGTAGCAGACAGTCTTCATACATGAGCTATTTTACACATGTACACTTTGGGACAACACGTGTTTGAACGCGAAAAACACTTTGAAAGTGTAACTCGGACTGAGAACTGAACGGACGGTGTAAAAACAAACCTCCTTCCGAACTGCAATGAAACGAAAACTGAAACTGAGACGGAACTGAGAACTGATATGACCATGTAAGAGGGCCATTAGTCAACTCCATCGGCATTTTTTGCAATTCTCCTTTTGTGCCGGCGATCAGAGTGACATCATCTGCAAACCTTAGGTGATTTAATCGTTCACCGTCCATTAGTATTCCTTTATATTCCCACTTTAGGTGAACAGCTTTGGGGATATCGAGGCAACTTGTCTAATTCCTCTTTTAATTTTGATTTTATTTGTTTTTTCTTCAAACATTATTTGTGATGTTGCATTTTTATATATGTATCAAGAAGAGTTGTGTATATTTCATCGACTCTGCTGTTACTTAAGGCGTTATGGACTGCCCATATCTCTACAGAATCAAATGCTTTTTCGTAGTCAACCATTGCTATCCACAAGGTGATCTTATATTCATGTGCTTTTCCCACCTGTTAAATAGAGCTTGTGAATATTTTTTACTTAACAGATTCCCAATAAAAAAAGCCCCGCTTCCAAGGGGTGTGTTTTCTACATTTATAGCGCGGGGGATTCTTGGCCCCCTTCGTTACGCCACAGATTAGTTGGTATACTATTTTAAATAACTATATATTTAAATGAAGATGTATATTTTTCATTTTGATGTGTATGCGTTTCTAAATTATTTTGATTTCCTAGAATACACGTATAAATATAAATATTGTTTCCAAATTGTACTTTATTATCAAAGTAGGCAAATTGTATTTAAATTTCCTAATCTGTCAAATGAGTTTGGTGAATTTTTTTCGTACATACTTAAAAGTTTACTGGATGTTGATGACATATGATCATATTTTTTTAGTCCCATCGGAAATTAGACACAATTAATACGTCCAACTTGCAATTTTTATTAATTATTATAACTAGTGTTTTTATGGTAGATGATTTACCAGTAACTAAATATTATTAAATAATTATATGACGATTGTACCTTCAGTTAAGTTTTGCCCACAAAAGTACAGTCTTTCAAGTAAGAACGGGTCCGCGATAATTCTTTTTTGGTAAATGCGATTTTAGCGATTCAACAAAAAATCGGTAGGGGGAACCTTCGTCTACGACGCATTTTAGTAAAAGTATCAGTAAAGCTGTCTTCAGCATGCTTCTGAATTTGACATCATGAGCACAAAGATATTGTCATGAGACATATTCAAACCCGATTTTCTTAATTTTGCCGTTCCTTGACACAGCGTCAATTTCGCCTCCCGTAAAAACCAAGACACGATTCGTTTTTCGACTTTCGGTGTGAGTTCGCCTACCGAGCTGCGTTTTGGTAAGTCGTCGACATTTTTCGTCTCGTTAAAATGATGTACCCACTTTTTCATAAATGATACCGACTTGTTAATATGTTTAGCGGCCGCGGACAAAGTTTCCCTCTACCGATTTTTTATTGAATCGCTGGAATTGCATCAGCCAAAAATGAATTATCACGGACACGTTCTTATTGACAAAGTGTATATACTACATGCTTTTTACAAGACATTGAAGCTTGGACCATTCCATTTTTTGTTTATTATGTGTATGTGTATCTGTGTTTTCGGGTTTACGAGAGGTTAAAACTTATCAGCAATTGGGACCTTTATTAACAAAAGACCCACATAACAAATTTTTCACGCTTCTTAATATATTGGTACCAGCGACGCCCTTGTCTGGCGTAAAAGTTGTGAAACATTACAATGTTTTGTAAAATCAAATTTCTCAAAAATTTTAGCATCGTAGGTTCATAATACTATCGAAATTATTTAAATTTCTCTCTTTAAAGTAACATACATTACATATTGAATAACATGATCAAAGGTCACACGTTTTCGAGATAATGAAATTAAAATTTGAAAATAAGAAAATTAAACTTTAACATTTTAAGAATACTTTTTAGAAAAATCGTTCTTACAATCTTACTTTAGATAATCCTATAAACATAGAGTTTTTTACTATTAGTTAGAGTGTTATTCTATATACAGTTTTTTAGAATGACATTTTTTTTGTTTCTAAGGATAAATAATTTTAAATCGATAGACTACACGAAGAAAGATATTAAACCCTCGATACACCAAAAATATATTCAATCTAAAGCTTTGGGATTATTACAATAGTCGGTTTAGTAATAAATAAACCAAGATCTAAATCCGCCATAATCTTTACATTGGAGTGACCTTATTTTCGACGTAAGACTATTTTAACATTACTTAAATATCATAAACGCATACTAACGAATTCTTTTAGGTGCCATTTTTTCGCCCTAACCTAAAATATCTACCAATCTCTTCCCATAGATCATTATTTTTTTCTACTTTTGTCCCCTCATATGTTTAAGCTCTCTTATAGATACTGTAGACTTTACAGTCAACCACCGATCAGTAAGCATCGGTAATGCCAAATTGGAGAAACGTCTGCGACTTTCAAGTCAAAACAACATTTCTTAACGGTTGTACAACCAAACACACTCCACTAATATATATATATATATATATATATATATATATATATATATATATATATATATATATATATATATATATATATATATCCGATATTGTCTTGTATTATAAACCAGATTTTAATGAAACTATCCCCTAAAAAAACTTCTCCCACATTAGTCAAAAATGCCCTAGCGAACTAACGTCAGTTTTCTGTAGATTTTTTTACATATCCTACGGAAAGAGAATATTTCGTTCTTGCTAGAAATGCGCTACAGTTTAGCTAATGCCTAAAAATGCGAGAAGTCCTTGCCAAATGACTACCGACAGTCGCACCGAAAGTTATACAAATGCTATCAATCAGCATCTTCTAAAATATCTCAAAGGATTCAATATTATTAGCGACCATCAATATGGTGTTCGTATGCAAAGATCATGAGGAGATCTTCTAATTTATGTAACACATGTTTGTAACAACACAATTGCACATTTTGGAGAATCCCGGGCGGTTGCACTTGATATATCCAAGGCATTTGACCTTTTTTGGCATGAATGATTATTGGTTAAGCTACGCTCTTATGATATGCCTGAAAAGTTTTGTTTATCGCTCTCGTGTTTCCTCAGAGAACGTTCTTTACGAGTGGCAGTAGACAGATTTCTTTTCAATACATTCACTTTAAACCTCGGTGTGCCACAAGGGTCCGTACTGCCTCCTACTTTTTTTCTCATTTACATTAAAGATCTGCTGGAAAGGACTAAGAATCCAATCTACAGCTTTGCAGATGGCATTACGCTTATTTCCTCATTCACATGGAACACTCGAACATCTGTTACTCATGCAAATATCAGCAAAGAGCAGAAAGTTGATCAACTTAATAAAGTCTTGGAAGAAATTCTACTTTGGGGTTAGAGTAACCAAGTAGAATTTAACGCCAAAAAAACCCAGGCGGCAGGTTTTTCTAAAAAAGTTAACTTTGCTGAACCCGATAGAGTTATGTCGAGTCCCTCTATTCCTGTAACATCGCCACTCAACTTGCTGGATTTTTTTTTAATAGCAAATATGTCTTGGCATTAACGTGTTGCATGTATAGCAAAGAGAATTTCTCAAAAGTTGGGAATATTATTTCGAACTAGAAAGTTTTATACTCCACAATAACAGCTAATTCTGTACGAAGCTCAAATTCGACGACGATGGAATACTGCCCCCATGTTTGGGGTTTTTGTTGCATTCTATTCAGAAGAGAGCTAATTCGTCTATTTGGAGACCTGGAACTTACCAGTAGCCTTAATTCCTTAGAACATCGCCCCATAACATATATACATAGATATATATATATTATATGTATGTATATATATATATATATATATATATATATATATATATATATATATATATATATATATATATATATATATATATATATATATATATATATATATATATATATATATATATATATATATATATATATATATATATATATATATATATATATATATATATATATATATATATTATATATGTATATATGTATATATGTATATGTATATGTATGTTTCGTAGCTTTGCTCCTTCATCTGATGTACAGAGGTATGAAGTAGCAAAGCTACGAAACATGTCATACTTGTCATTGCTAACATACAGTTAACATCAATAAACTGAAAATCTAAAAACTAAGTGGTTTACTTATAAGTTTTAACTATGGACTTTCATCAAGTAACGATCGACGCCATAAATTTTTTAAAACAACTTTATATCACCAATATATTTTATATTGCTTCCATATACTACATTTAAATGAATTTTAATAATTTTCATAAACGTAATGCGTATTTTGGAATTGAAAACTAAATTTTAATTTGTATTCTTGACAAAATGGCGACAAATTATTTTAATAACATTTGATTTCTGCACGTTTTAATTAAAGCAGAAATTATTTACATACATACAAAAATTCGTTTTGTATGTTCGTACGGAAATTTTCTGTCACTTCTTATTTAACTTTTTAAAAGGAAAACATTGTTTTCCTTACATCGGCGAAAAATAATTTGTCGGTATATTTTTAGCATACCACGAAATTAAAAAAAATAATTAATGAAATAGAATAGTGAACCTTACATGACATTATCAAAGGTAACGAAGTGTTTTGCTAATACTTCTTTGTGTTAAAAATGTTTACAAATAATCACTGGTGAGCAAAAAATCGACGATTTAGCTTCGTTTTACACGAATCCTAGAATTTAGTATTCATATATTTTTATGGATTTTAGTATCATTTGAAAGCCCATTCTATTCTCTTTCTATGACTTCCATAGCATACCGCATACTTTTTACTGATTAAAATGATTAAACAGGGCAAATAAAGAGAACAAGGTTTGAAAATATGGGTAAGAGAAAAGAAAAATTAAACAAACTTTAAGTTTAACAAATCGGTTTTCGCATCCAGTGAGATGCGTCCCCGCACCATGACAGAACTTCCTCCGCAGGCGACTGTTTCAGTAATGCAACCCTGCGCATAGCGCTCCCCAGTCCTCCTATAAACTCGTTTTCTTCCATCATTGCTATGTAGGTACATTCGAGACTCGTTGGAGAAAAAAAATGGAGTGTCATTGTTCTAAGGTCCAGTCGACATGTTCTCGGGCAAATCTGAGTCGCGCTTATCGATGGGCTGTTGTCAATTCGACTCCGTTAGCTGGTACTCTTCGGAATCAGGTTACTTTCTTTAAGTATTCTTCTGACTGTCCATTGACTGACAGCCCGACCACGAACTTGTAAAAGCTCCTGCTGACGATTTCTTAGAGTTCTTCCTGGTCTCCGTGTAAAGGCGTCAGTCTCTTGGCAACGTCTGTAGACTCTGGAGGCAACTAACTGGCTCAAGTACAGTTGCGCAGCGCCTACACTTTGGCTATGGCCTTCTTGCAATAGGGCAATGACTTGTGCCACTTTTTCAGGGGTAATATCCATTTTTCGAAGACGTATGCGTATAGCTTACCATATATATATATATATATATATATATATATATATATATATATATATATATATATATATATATATATATATATATATGTGGTAAGCTATAACGCATACCTCGTACTTGATACTCCATAGAAGGCTGACTCGCTGCAGCCATACATCCCAACAGAGTGGTTAGCAGACTGCCAACACTTCACCGCAGGTGCCGCGATTTTTCGAGGGATCTCCCCTCAGACATATGTGGTTCAATGTAAAACAACTGAAAACGGGCGAAAGCACATATTTCAGCAGTCTACCCACTGTTCTCTTATTCATCAAATCCATCCCAAGAAGCGTTTCGCCGTATCACTGCTCATCAGTCAGGCTAGGATCGACAAACAAGAGAACAGAATTTTCTGGTACTTAAGCCAGTACTGATGGCCAATAATGGTAAGATATAACGCGTACCGAACTTCTGCAGAAATTTTACCTATCTTCAGCTCGCTCTCAATAAATGAATTTTAATAGTTTCTGTACGTCTACTGTTGTCAAATGTGAGCTTTCAAATGACGCTAAACATGACCGATGCAACTTATATTACCTGAAATATATGATACTAAAACTATCTAACCTAACATTTACTCTTTTACCACAGCAAAATTGCATTGTTCATCTTATTAAAATAATAACTTAACAGCGATTAACCAATCAACAAGATTAGTAATGCATGTACATACACATTTCAATTAATTAGGTAGTGACATTTAACATTTAACCATTAATACAAATAAAAAAAAACAGTAATTTTAAAGTTTTATTGTTTTTAGAACAAAGATTTATCTATTATTATTAGTAAGATACACTTCATACTCCATTGTAGGATGACACAATAGCCAGAAGCTACAAGCACAAGTTATTGTGCCTTACCATTAACCTGGATAGGGACTAGTAAAGTCTGTGCTCTTGTTTGTCGATTCCAGCCCGACTGATGAGCCACGATACGGTAAAATGAATCTCGGGATAGATTGATAAATAAGGGAACACTGGATGGACTGCTGCAATATAGACTTTGTCTGTTTTCAGTAGTTTTATATTAAATCATATTATTGAAAAGTAAAAAAGGCCATCTGGTGTGATTACATCAAAAATGCAAATTAAGTTTTTTCTGATTATAAAATACTTGTAAGTAGTAAAAATATAAGAAAATATGCGTTTTAAGAACATAAATAATTAAAATAAATTCGTTCTAATCAAGACATACGACTATTCTTCTTAGCTCTTGAGATCAAAACAATAATAGAATTAAAATATCTTATATGATGCTTACTACAGGTCCTCTTTACAGTTAACTCAGTCCCGGCCTCCTCTAGCTGTCGTAAAATTAAATTAATTTTTGACATCTGACAATTAATTTTTTTTATTACTATTTGAAGTCCGGCATTGTTTTCCTAATTGAATTATGCAAATCTCATAAATAATCTTGGGTTTTACCACTTTTTGTTTGTTGAATTACCTAATAACATTTTTAAAATTGTTATTATTGTTATTATATCATTATATTTTATTACTTAATTAATTTCTGAGAAAATAATAGCAAACTATTCTGAAGAAACCATGTCTTTAGACCTTTGTAATGTTTTGTTTTTTTTTTGATTTATGGAATGTGGATAAACATAAATTTTTTTGTCTTATCATTAATTACACAGCCCCGCAAGAAAAAGTTCATTACCACAAACCAAAATATATCGATCTAGTATATTTTTCGACGCTGAATTCGAATCCTAGTTAAAAAAAAAAATTATCGTGTCATATTTTTTAGGCCAAAAACATCCCTTGAAATCGACAAAAATTATAGCAATAATGTAATGATTCTTAATGAAGTGTGAAAAATGATTGATGTTTTTTAGTTTAGAGGAAGGAATTCAAACCACAGCAAGCTATTTTTATTAATTAAACTAAAATCCATCCTTATAGGGGATGAAAAGTACCTCTAAAACTCAAATAACGCACGTGAGTTTAAATAACATGTACAAAGGACAAATTTTTGTAGCTCTTAGGACCAAGTATCTGAATCTGGTGTGACAACCAGCTATTACTCTTAAAAGGTTGAGGCTCACCCCTATACGGTATAAAAACCATCCCCACCTACGGAGGTTCAGGCTTTTGTAGTTTTAGGCAGGGTGAATAAATATGGAGTAGATTCAGTTGAACCACCGATGCACGACTATAAACTACCCTTAGAGAGTGGTAGAAACTACCTCTACGCTCTAATGATGCACATGGATGTTACTGAAATTCGGAAATTATCAAGTACTTTTATCTCATTGTGCCAAACATTCAAGACAACTAGATCATCTTCCTAATGGGGTCGAAAAGCATCCCTAGGAGGAAGGGAACTAATCCCTGGGATTGTTGGTTCTTAGAAGTGAGATCTGAGAAAAAAAATACAGGCTGTATTTGTCCATCCCGTCTGATATTACGAAAACCTGCTAGATGCTAGAACTTCTAAGATCCATCAATTCCAGGGGGTAGCTCCCCCCTCCTATTTTCACTACATAAACAAATCGTATTGTCATCATAAAGGCTACACTCCCTCTCAGTTATAAGGAACCTAGCTGTGACAAAGGCGGCCCAATGATTTTTTTTGTTCTTGGGGTAAGCGGTCCTTGGAAAAGAACTAAAACGTTTTTGACACCTTTTTAGCTACACTAAGCTTTCGAAAGTATTTCATTTTCTTCATCAGGGCTACAATTGTACTTTATATTACAAATATAAAGAACATCTCTCACTTTATTCACAACATTAAATTACTTTCTGCTGAGTGGTGTGTTCAGGACTCACTATTTTGTGGGGGTACATTATTACACTTATATATTAGAAAAAGCATGAGAGAATCTCGACATAATCCTCTCTGGGTAATATAATATACTTTTACTCCATTTTGTTAGTATAGTACGAAAGAATTGTGTGTTGTGTTTATAAAGCATTTTTCTATTAACATGTTTTCTTGTCATTTTTGTTAAGGGCATCGTCTTTCTATCTTTTGGTTAGGTTGTGGTTAATTTATATTTGAGAGTAGAATGACGTTGACATTTTGTTTAATTATTATAAGTTTATTAAGTTAGTAGAAATCAGTGGGATTATTGTTACAGAGATATGTCAGATATGTTATGTGAGTTTTCATTTTGACTGCCCATTTCGAATAGATTGGAGAAAATTAAGCTCAGATCTTCAACGTCAGTTTTTTTATTGACCTAGTTGGGTTCAAGATGGATCTGCACCATCTCCCTAAGGATTCCCCTGCCGAGATTTCTCTCTCTATACAGGATTTTGGTTTCATTTCAAAATCAAATTCATGCTAAAATTGGCTACTATGTTGGGCAAGCGCACAAAAGTTTTTTTATAATCTACAATCTACAATCACTTTTATGGGAAGTGATTTATCTTTTAGGATCCTTGATGTTTGTCCTATGTAGATTTTTTTTACATTAAGAGCAATGGATGCTGTAAATTACTTCTGAAACTTTTATGGTTTCATCTTTGTCTTTTAGATAAGTGAAAATATTATTGATGGTAAAAACATATTATTTTTTTTTGTGTGTAAATGCAATTTTTAAATTAGGTAGTTTGTTGAAAAGTTCGGTTGTTTTGGTGGAAATTTCTTTTATATAAGGAACGGAAAAGTAACATTTGATTTGGTTTTCAGAGAGGAAAGCACTAATATCTGGTGTGAGATTGTTATTTCGTTGTGAAGGAGGTGTGGTTGAATTAAATAATAATTTGTTAAATATATTAAAAGTCGCTAAATATATTAAAAAGTCGGTAAATCGTTTTAACGATAACTAAGCACCCTTAAGCTGCTTTAAGGAGAGGCAAAATTAAGAAAATCGAGTTTGTACGGAAGAGTGAAACTGACTAAAGAATCGACAAAGCTCAAAAACAAAATAATACAAGAATCGCGAAAACCAGAAGAATGGAGAACAAGCATAATGACACCACTTTTTAAAAAAAGGAGAAAAAAAACCGATCCGGATAATTATCGAGGAATTAACCTCTTGTGCACAACTTTAAAACTGACGACAAAAATTGTTACCAATAAACTAACTCCATTTATACAGCTTTCCGAAGAACAACAAGGATGCAGGAGCGGAAGATCCTGTAATGACGCAGTATTTGTAATCAGAAAAATTATTAAAAAACCAATTGAGTATAATAGACCAACGTTCTTATGCTTTATAGATTTGGTAAACGCATTTGATAAAGTACAGCTGCAAGATGTAGTGCACTCACTTTATGACAAGAATATTCCATAATAAAACTAATTGAGAACATTTACAAAAGAAATAAAATAGAAGCGAGAGTAAATTCGGAGTTAGCTGAACCTTTAGAGGTAATAACTGGTATTAGACAAGGATACTAACTGAGTGCCCTACTGTTTAACATTATATTAGATGAAATAATTAAACAGGTAAAAACAAAAAAAAGCTGTAAAATGGCCATTAAAGAGATACAAATAAATATTGTGTTTCGCCCGACGATACTGTCCTAGTCACTGAGAATGAACATGACTTGCACAGATTATTACATCAGTTTAATACGACAGCAAAGAAATTTAATATGAAAATATCGGCTAAAAAAACCAAATCAGTTGTTGTCTCCAAAGAACCAATTAGGTGCAAGCTGGAAATCGATAATTAATTATAGAGCAGGTGATGACAATTAAATATTTAGGAATTAAATAATCATATAACAACAACATAGAAGAAGAAATAAAAGAACAAATAGTAAAAACCAATAGAATAGCAGAATGCTTGAATGACACTATTTGGAAAAATAAATACTTGAGAACAGATGTAAAATCTCGTATATATAAATCGATAAATAGTTTGACCAGTTATGACCTACACAGCAGAGACAAGATACGCAAAAAACAGAGATACTTACAAACAAGTGAAATGAAAACATTAAGAAGAATTGCAGGAAGAACCCTAGAGGACATTAATACGTGGATAAGAAACAGAAAACAAGAATGGAACCAACACATAAATAGAATGCCCGAACGACGATTAGTGAAAATAGCTCGAGACAAATCACCGGTGGATCGAAAGAGTATAGGACGCCCACGAAAAAGATGGAACGACGACCTGTAGCGATGATACATTAAAGAAACACAGGCAGGAATGCCTAATATAAAGAAGAAGAATAAAGAAGAGTTTGAATGTATTCCATGGAACCATTTCGTCGACATCTTCGTGCTCATGATATCAAATTTCGAAGCACGTTGAAAAAACCTTTGCTGGGTGAAAATTACGTCGCGAAGTGGCTCGCTTGGGCCTACGAAAAGATACTAGAGTGGCCCTCACAATCTATTAAAAACCCGGATGCCAACTTCATTAAAAACGATTTTGGTCGACAGCATGCCTCGAAGATGCCAGGCGACTATTGATGCAGGAGGCAATTGGACTTACTTACTTATTGTGCCGTTGTTAGTACACCAAAGAATACATTGATGGAAAAAAATGTTCTCAAAACACATTTTTTCAAGAATACAAGCGTCACGTTCTTACTTGACAGACTGTATATTTATATTATTGCAATTTGCCTACACAAACTTCTTAATAGCAAAATAATTTGCTAAATAACATGACCTTGCGGTTTGTAAACAAATATAACCATAATTGTTTACAATTTTTATTATTAAAAATATATTGAAAAAAACTTACATAAGTTACATAAGAAATATTAATATGGTATGATGTAATGTGAATTCTTAATTGCACTTTTTTATTAGCGTAATACCAAGTGAATCGAAATTATAAAAATGAAGCATCATTATAACAAATAAGTTTTTCTAATAAGAAACCGTTTATGTGAAAGTTGATGTCTGATTTATATGATTAAGGACCTTCTTTTCGGGATTAATTTGTCAGAATTTAAATCAAGTTTTTGCAAAACTAATAGCCTAACCATTGTAGGGCAGGAGGGACCTACGATCCCCCCATTCCCATGGGTATAGAAAATAGTATAACTGTATGAAAGGATTCTTTTTGACAAAATCACCTCCTTTCTAGCCGTCGTTTCTTAAACTGGGTTTAAATTTTGAAGTTACACTGCATGAAAAGTACTCTCCGCGTATCGATTTTTAGTATTCCGCACGAAATATTTATGGATTCACTTCGGTATTTGTCCGTCTGTCACACTTGATTTTTTCCGAAACTATTTGACATAAAAAGGCTTAAATATAGTAATTGATGGGCCAATCAAAGCCGTGCAGTTTTAAAAGTTGAATTTTGACTTAAGAGGTTAGTTTGCAGGGGGAAGTGAAAAAAAAATGTCTAAGGTTATAGAATGGGGTGTCAAATGAAAGCTTATAAAAACACGAGGTCGAAAATATATATGATGTAATACTTGCGCACACTTTTCTTTGTATTATTTTAAAAAAATTGTCAAAAATAGCTGCCCCCCTTATCTCGAAAAGTACTGATCAAAAAATTTTGAAAAAATTCAGGAATATTCTTTATAAAGTGTAGATTGAGCAAAAGTTATCACGAGTGCATTACGTTTTAATTTATCCGGTATAAAAGAAACTATGGAAACTATGTTCCTTGACGTATGGTGAAGGTTTGTGTAATATATTTTTAAGTGTCCATTACTGTAACCAAATGGCTAATCGCTTTTGTACCGAAATATAATTTTATTTTATTTTTTATAATTAAACAAATATTTAGGTACCAGGATGGATTGAAAGTTCGCGGCCTAGTCAAGAAAACAAAATAAATTACGTACAAAAATATTTTTATTTTTCAACGTAACCTTCACCTAGCTCTATACACTTCTTCCACCTGCCTTCCAAAGTTTCCACACCTGTTTGAAAAAAAGATTCTTCAAAATACTGGTTAACTACATCTTCGACTTAGTAATTTGATGAACATTTCTGACCACCGAGGTGTTTTTTTAAGTTTGGCAACCGATGAAAGTCCGAAGGTGCCAAATCAGGAAAATAAGCCGGGAAGTACGGCAAATCGAAACCACAATAACGAATTTGAGCCATAGACTCAACAGACGTGTGAACGCGAGCGTTGTCCTGATGGAACAAAACTTTCTTTCTCAGTAATCCTAGATGTTTCTCTATAATTTCTTGGCGTAAACGACGCAAAAGGGTGCAATAGTAAGTCGAGTTTATTGTTCCGCCTTTCGGAAGGTAGTCCACCATAATAATACCTTTAGCATCCCAAAAAACTGACGCCATCACTTTTCCAGCTGACAGAATTGCCTTCGCTTTCTTTGGGGTCGGTTCACCAAGTTTTTCCACAGCTTAGATTGTGGTTTTGGCTCTAGAGTATAGTGGTGAACCCAGGTTTCATCCATTGTCACAAATCTTGCGGATCAGCCTCAAACATCTCCAAATAGTCGCGAGAAATCGTGAGTCGAATTCGTTTTTGTTCAATTGAAAGCAATCTGGGGACCCACCTAGCGGAAACCTTAGAAAATCCGAGTTCGTTGGCAATGATGATTTGTGTTTGCTTATACGAGATACCTATAGTGTCTACAATCTCTCTGATAGTTAATCTACCGTCTTTCAATTTGATATCACACACTTTGCCGATGTTTTCTTCAGTCGTAAACGTCGTGAGCCGGCCGAAGCGAAGGTCATCTTCGATGCTCTCTCGTCCACGTTTAAATTCTGCAACCCATTTTTTCACAGTGGTATATGATGGAGCAGATTCTCCTAGTGTTGTTTTCGTATCATCGTGAATCTCCTTTGGTGTTAATATTTTTTTAAACAGGTACTTGTTCAATTTTTTCAATTTTTCCAAAAACGTTGCACTTGGTCTCACTAAACTCGGTCGAACCTAAAAACCACAATTTCTATAACAACAAAATTTTACACTGTGACAACCAAAGAAAGTATGAACTTATTGAGGGCACTATAATAAAAATATATATATATTGTTTTTATACTTTTATTACCAGATTCTAAATTGGGCTAGATTAATTTATTGGCTATTAGGTAGCTAAGATGCTATAACTATTATACATTGATGACTAAGAAAAAACATGAAAATACATATTGGATCTTAAGATGTCAAAAACCTAATTAACTTAGTCTAGGTAAGAATTTTATCTTATTTTCAACTCCGTCATGGTATGGAACACTAATTGCGTAAGTCCAACTTGCACTTGCTGGGCTTTCTTAAATTAGGTTTAAGCTATTAAAGTTTCACTGTATGACAAATCCTCCCTTCTTCGGGTATCAATTTCAAGTTTACTGCATTGGAAAGAGTCTAAGCTTTTAGAATTGCATTGCAAGAGAAGTTTGTTTCTCTTCAAGTAGATAAGATTCTAAATTTTACCTAAAATTTAAACTATTCTCAGTGGTTTTACTTGATATATATATATATATATATATATATATATATATATATATATATATATATATATATATATATATAAACTCGTGCTCTCTTCTTTTGTATTTTAATGAATGCTTTAATTATTAAATAAGAACCACGTTTTTCCCTGTGCATGTCTTCTTACTTTTGAGAATATATTGAGTGGATATTAATACTTAAGGGTAAGAGATAATTTTTGTACGTGTTTTGAAAATAGTCTTTAAAGTTGTTTAAAGCCTAGTTGTACTGTTTTGGGCACCATTGATTTTGTAATATAGAGAATCTAAATTCAGCTCAAAAAATGAAAAAAACTGAAGAGTTATTTAGTTTTTTGGTACAAAATTAAATAAAGTACAACCTTTATGTCCTGTAAGATAGAACGGGAGTTCAGGGAAACACTACTCTAACGTTAAATAACGTATATTAACAAACGAAAAAACATTCTTACATTTATTACACCCTTGGAATTAAATAGACTAGATTAATAACCCTTTGCGCCATAAGAGTGCATATGTTCACAGATAGTCTTTAACTTAGAATTATGAAGGTAGTATAGTTTTTCGTATATCGTAAGATATTTCTGGAACAGCTCTATGGTAAAAAAACACACTATATTATGGACGGTAAAAAAGAAACCTTCACTACATGAAGGACAGAAAAAGCCATCACTCCGTGACGGACAGACAAAGTCACTCTTACATGCTGGACCGGAAAAAGCACCTATAAATTGCAAATGGCTGTTTATATACCATCGTTCTCCTTCCTTCTAAGTGAAGTCTTCAAAAACGGTTTTGTAATATGATCTTAAAATCTAGGAGAAAATGAATGTTACAATATATATATATATATATATATATATATATATATATATATATATATATATATATATATATATATATATATATATATATATATATATATTGTAACGTTCATATTATAAAACCGTTTTTCTTTCTTTAATTCATTAAATAATTGTTAATTTAAGTTAAGTAGTGAATTTAAATCTTATTACAGTTTTTATATTTGGTTAAGCAGTGTAACTGAATCTATACTAGGCGCAAGTGACCAATTTAACTTATTTCATTTGCATTGAATATGTCTAGATTATGATTAGTCGCGAGTCTAACACTCCAGTCTCATTTTGCGTTCCTGAAGAGTACTAGTACATTTTAAAGACTTCACTTCGAAGGAAGGAGATCGATGGTATATAAACAGCCATTTGAAATTTTTAGGTGCTTTTTCCAGTCCGACATGTAAGAGTGACTTTCTCTGTCCTTCACGTTCATAATGAGGTTACATTTATTACAATACGTTTCGACCAAATTATTTTGGAATCGCTAGACGTAATTTCATTATACACAAATATGCCAATACAATTGGCCTTAGACATAATGAAATCCAAATGGAATGGCATAAAGAAACACACTGACATTCCTCCAAATGAATTTTTAACAGCAAATGAAATTACTTTAAGATACAGATATTTTCTTCACGATAATAATTTCTACAAACAAATTCCAAGAAAATTGAAAAACTAAGTATATACAAATATATACAAATATATATATATATATATATATATATATATATATATATATATATATATATATATATATATATATATATATATATATATATATATATATATATATATATATATATATATATATATATATATATATATATATAATAAGTAGGCTGAAAAGATTTTGGTCTAGCTACTTAAAACACATTTTTTTTTGCAAAATTCGACTTTACTCATCAACATAGTCTCCTTTAATAGCAATACAATCAATCCAACGGTTTTCTAACATTTCTATACCTTTCTTGTAAAAGGATTTGCCTTTGCCTTTAAAATAAGCCTTAGTTTCGGCGAATTTCTACGAATAGATATTAGTCGCCCCGGGCCAAATCTGGAAAATACGGTGGATGCGGAAGCAATTCGAACTTCAGTTCAACTGTCGATTTGATTTTGGTGTGTAGTGGTGGATCCATGTTTCATCCATTGGCACATATCGCATGAAAAAAATTCTTATTATTGCGCTTATCAACACATGTTGTTTTTGGTCCATTGTGGGCAAACGCGATACCCATTTCGAACAGAGCTTTCTCATTCCCAAATGTTCATGCAAGATATAACCAACACTTTCTTTTGATATCTTTAGGGTGTCAGCTATCTCACGCAATTTCACTTTACGGTCATCCAAAACAATTTTGTTGATTTCTTTGATGTTTTCCGGTGTAACCACCTCATTTGGGCGTCCATAGCTTTCAGCATCATTTGTGTCTATGTCTATATGACCGCATTTAAATTGAGCATACCAATGAATGATGAGTGATTTTCCAAGGGCAGAGTCCCCGTAACACTTATCAAGCCATTGCTTTGCTTGAACGGTATTTTCTTCCTATCAAAAAACAGTGTTTAATCGACACACGAAATTCGATTTTTTCCATTCCTATGAAAATATTAAAAGTAGCGTCATTAAAACCACTGTAACTTGTTAGACTGTTATTCAAAAACGAACATCGCCTATCAGATTCTCTGTAACTGTACAAGGTAAAGAATGCTCTTTTTATAACCCTGTCAAAGCCTGATGTCGGTATCTGCTAAGGAAAATTTTTTTTATTTGATTTAAACCTCAGCATTATATCCGGGAACGTCGAAATTTTAAAATAAATAAGAAATTGAAACACTGTTATTCAGAAACGAACATTGCTATCAGATTCTCTGTAACTGCATAAGGTAAAGAATGCTCTTTTTTATAACCCTGTCAAAACCTGATGTCGATATCTGCTAAGGAAATTTTTTTACTTGATTAAAACCTTCACATTATATCCGAGAACGTCGAAATTTTAAAATAAATAAAAAATTGAAACACTGCTATTCAGAAACGAACATTGCTATCAGATTCTCTGTAACTGCACAAGATAAAGAATGCTCTTTTTTTATAACTCTGTGAAAGCCTGATGTCGGTATCTGCTAAGGAAAATTTTTTATTTGATTAAAACCTTCGCACTATATCCGAGAACGTCGAAATTTTAAAATAAATAAGAAATTGAAACACTTTTGTTCAGAAAAGAACATTGTTATCAGATTCTCTGTTACTGCATAAGGTAAAGGATGCTCTTTTTTATAACCTTGTCAATGCCTGACTACTCATTGAAATGTCATGAAATTTTGACACGTATCGTTTGAAGGTTGGCACTTCCTAAAAATCATATGGATTTTTTGAAAAGGGCTACATCTATGTATCAGACCAAAAACTTTTCAGCCTACATGTTATACATATTTTATTATGTATATATATGTATATATATATATATATATATATATATATATATATATATATATGTATATATAGGGTTATAAATATAATTCAATATATTGAAATGAATTTCACCTATGATTGCATGATGTATTCAGATATTTTCTGCAAGATTGGAATACTAAATTCATTCAGTGTTCTAACTTTGAAAGGTTTCGTAGGATTGAAGGCGAAATAACGGCAAGTTATTCCAAATTAACATGATTTCTTATCTAACCATGAAATCGGGAAAGTTTTCGTTCCACCTTAAATTTAAGGATTTCTTTTCTTAAAAAAAAAAACCTAAATATTCTTTCTTAAACTTACAGAGACTAGTCGCGTCTCCACCAAAATCCCGTAGAAGAAGGTCTTACGGAAAAGGAGGTGGCCACGATGGAGGTTCAGGAGGAGGTTTTGGCGGTGGTTATGGAGGTGGATTTGGAGGAGGCGGAGGCGGTGGAGGAGGTGGTGGATTCGGAGGTGGCTTTGGAAGTGGAGGGGGAGGCGGCGGCGGTTTAGGAGATCTTGCAGGCCTAATAGGAATAGGAGGAGGCAAAGGTCTTGGTGGAGGAAGTGGTGGAGGAAGTGGAGGAGGAAAAGGATTTGGAGGAGGAGGTAAGTGTTTACCATCTTGCGAAAACAAAACTTCTTAACTATGTGTGTAATAAAACGACTGATTTGATTCTCATATGGTGCTTTTTTGACAAAATCTTGCTGATTTTAGCCTATGTTTGATTGCAATTACTTTCGGAAGAATAAAAAATTTTTGTGTCCTCTGGTGATGTGTGTTAACGGTGGCGAAAGTAAAGTACTTTATGTAAATGGCAATTCTGAGTATTCTCTATATCCCGTAATACTTAACTGATGTAAATAATGTAGTTCTAAAAATCCAAGTTTATTTAGAAAAAAGCGATTTACACAAGTTTAGTGTAGACTATATTTACTTTTAATATGTACAGGAATAATTTCATGAATATTTTGATAGGAGGTGTACTAAGTTAAGATCATTTTAACTTTCTTTTCTTTAAAAAAATCTCCAATTTTGAACTATCTCTTTATCTTTATTATTTACTTAAAAATTTTAACGCTATAACAACCTGAAATATGTTTCTTCTAAAAAATATCTTACTAAAATATTTATAGGCGGTCTAGGAGGAGGAGGAGGAGGAGCAGGTGGAGATGGTGGAGGATATGGAGGTAGTGGAGCTACTAGTGGCAGCTTTGCTGGTGCTGGTATGTTCTTTATATTGTTTATTTTATTATAAATTATTTTATAGTGCTGTAATCTACTCCAAAATTTCGTCAACTTCTAACTAGTTTTTATTGAAGCTACAAAGGTGTTGAAAAGTTTTCATAAAATAAAATAAATAACATATTGTTGCTAAGACAAGAATTTGTTTCTCAAGGTAATCTTCAATGAATTCAATACATTCCCACCGAGTACAATTCAAGAACAACGTGAATCGCTTTTTTCCGCACACGTGTCGCTCCTGTAGCGCTTTAGGGACTTCCGTGCAGCACGTGTGCTAGACCCATAAAAAAAAAAAAAAAAACCCCAACCAGATTCCAATTTTCTTATTCCTTCAGAAAAAAAAATATATTTTTAACTGTATGTGTGTCTTCATTCAATGAAAATTTCTTCCCCCAAAGCAATTTTTGAGGTCTGGAAACAAAAAAAGTCACTTGGTGCCAAATCTGGGAAATAGGTGCAGAAATATTTTCAAGCCTAGCTCGTGCACTTTTGCCATTGCAACTGGCGATGTGTGAGTCGGTTCATTGAAGCAGCATTTTTTTGTGCGCTAATCTGGGTCGCTTTTGCTTCAACTCACTTTGTAAATGATTCAATAATGTTACGTAATAAGAGCCAGTTAGTGTTTTACCCTCTTCCAATTAGCCAATCATGATTATATCGTGTGAGTCCCAAAAAAAAACGGTTATCATCACTTTTTCCGCCCACAAAACTGTTTACGCTTTTTTCTGTGCACTTTCACTTACGCCGATCAACTGCTTTGACTCCGTTATTGTCTCTAGAGTGTAATGGTAGAGCCTCATCTCGTCTAGTCACAGAGCGACGCCCAGAGTTTTTTGGAACTTTTCCAAACAAGATTTTGGAATGTCATCTCCCGTGCGTTTTTTGTCCAGAGTCAATCCATCGCACACTCAGTTTTTTCACTTTTAGAACCTTGTACAGGATATTATGTCTCCGTTTATATAAGATGCTTTCCACCTCGGCAATCTTAGGAAGCTTAATGTGACGATCTTTCATTACGATACCATGAATTTTATTTACCATT
>CM032451.1:98044995-98206889 GCA_019049505.1 Pachyrhynchus sulphureomaculatus
CTTGACATTTATTCTTCCAGTTTTTTAAAGTCTGTTCCAGGTAGATTTTAAACAGTGTCGGAGAGGTTGTACACCCTTGTAATAGTCCTTTCGTTGTTTTAATTTTGGCCTCTAACTTATTACCAATTTTTACTCTGTTAATATTATTTCTATATATCGCCAGTAAAAACTGCTTTTATTAATACTTTGTCGATTCCCATGTTTGACATTGCTTTCCAGAGGTGACTTCTAGCGACTGAATCGTAAGCATTTCTTATATCGATGGAAGCTAGGTGGATTTCTCTGTTTTTGGCTAGTTTCTTTTCCATTAGTTGCTTGACTGTATATATGTGATCAGTACAGGATCTCCCAGCCGTAAATCCTGCTTGGTCTTCCCTATCTTATTCTTAATTACTTTCCCATACAGTCATCCAATGCTTGAAATGATGCTAATGCCTCTATAGTTTTCACATTTCCTTCGGTCACCTTTTTTAAAAATTGAGACTATGTGCGCTTCGATCCATTCATTAAGTATTCTTTCTCCATTTATAGCCCTGTGGAACATGCTTCTTATTATTGGGTACAGTTTCTCTGGTCCGTATTTGATTAATTCATTGACCATTCCTCCCAGTCCAGCTGCTTTCTGGCTTTTCAATGATTTTATGGCCTTCTTTACGTCCTCATATTTTATCTCTATCTTCTCATGTTCGTTTTGTTGTTGTTCGTCATCTTTCATTCAAGAACCCTGGTCTGTCTTCTGTTAGTAGTTTTTTTTATAATAGTTATCCCATTGAATGTATTGTATATGGGATTTTTCTTCGGAGTTTATTTTCATAGCTCTAATCGTTCTCCATGCCTCCGTACTTCGTGTTCCACCTATAGAAGTGGATGCTTTTGCCCATTTCTCGTTTTTCTCTTTATTTATTATTCTTTTCGTTTCTCTATTTTTCTCTGTATACCTTCTTAAGTCCTCCTCTGACTTGGTGTTCATACATAGAGTTTCTTCTTTTCCCCGGTGCCATTTTTCGTTGTTTCATTAATAGTGTTAAGGCGTTGTTTGTTTTTCTCTGTCGTCTTCTCCTAACGCTACGTGTCAAAATTTCATGACATTTCGATAATTAGTTTATAAGTTACAATGGTTTTAGTGATTTTTTTGATATTTTCAAAACAATAGAAAAAATTGAATATCATTTGTTGATTAAACACTGTTTTTTGAGGGGAAAAAATATCGCTCAAGGAAAGCAATGGCTTGATAAGTGTTAGAAGGACTCTGCTCCTGGAAAATCACTCATCACTTATTGGTATGCTGAATTTAAACGCGGTCGTATGGATACAAATGATGCTGAATGCTCTGGACGCCCAAATGAGGTGGTTACACCGGAAAACATCAAAGTAAACCACAAAATTGTTTTGGATTACCGTAAAGTGAAATTGCATGAGATAGTTGACATCCTAAAGCAGGGGTCGGCAACCTTTTAACTAAGGGGTGCCAGTTTTCATCCCTACAACTTTTTGCGTGCCGACATAGGTACTTACTACAACTAAAACTTAACATAAATTAACTTAAATTAACTTAAAATATTGCTTTAGAAGGTTTAATTACAAAAAAATTTTAACATTTAACAAATAATTTTATTATATTAGTCCTAGGACCTAGTGTGAATCCTGTGCTAGAAATTCTTTAGAGAGTTTTCTTATATCCGATTCATGTCTGGTTATTTTCAGGTCACACATGCTTCCGAGTTGTCTGTTGTCAGCCTGCTTCGGTACGGGTTTCAAATCACTCTCATATGGGAAAAAAGTTGTTCACAGATATAGGATGATCGATCCGAAAGCTATAAGCATGGCAAACGCTACTTTCTTAAGACAAATAAATTTCTCTGGTAAACTCATCCAACAACTGAGTATCTCGTTTGAATGGTTCTGGCAGTCACCTTCTAATACCCTTCTTAATTCTTCAAATTTCGTGTTCCATAACTCGGAGCTTTTAAATTCAATGTATTGAAGATCAAAATCATTAATGTCCATCCATAAGAAAAGAGATAAGTCAAAGCAACTGCTGGAAAAATCCATTAAATTGGTTTCATTAAAAAAGCGAACATAGGACCATGTTTATCAAAATCCTGACACCTCTCGATAAACTCCTCCTTTTTTTTAAATTAGTCATATATTTAAGAATTTCGTCTATTAGTGCACCATCGTCGACACTGGATATATAAGTTTTTAAATTTGGAAAATATTTTATATGTGTTTGTAGTAATATCGCTGATAAATAAATCTATTTTTAATTTGAATGATTTCCAGGATTCGTATAAATCCAGAACTGTTTTGCCTGAATCTTGTAACTTAAAGTTGAGTTCACTGAGATGGTTTGTAATATCAGTAAGAAACATTAACATACAGATCCAGTTCTTATCTTCTAGTTCAGGATGATTTTTTTTCCAACAAGAATGATTTAATTTCGCCCAGACATTGCACAAATCTAGAGAGCACTTTACCACGGCTGAGCCAGCGCACATTATTGTGCAATAGTATATCTGAATATGCACTTTCTAACTCCTGCAGAAACGCCTTAAATTGTCTATGGATCAGTGAAGAACGACCGACAATGTAGTTAACTATTTTAACCACCCTATCCATGACGGATTTTAAACTTCCAGCGGAGATTTTAACGCACAAACTCTCTTGGTGAATTATGCAATGAAAATTCAAAACTGATCGACCCATGCGTTCAATAAGGATGGAAACAAATCCTTTATGTCTCCCAATCATAGCAGGAGCGCCATCTGTCGTTACGTAAAAATTTTTTATTTAAATCATTGTTCCGCTTTTCAAAATTTAACAAAATCTGAGAATATATCCTCTCCTCTTGTAGTTCACTGCAATGGGAGGAGACAAATCAGCTCTTCATACACACTGCCATCATCGAAGTATCGCGCAACGATTGCCAGACGGGCAATGTCATTAATATCGACACTTTCATCCAATGCTACACTAAATACAAAACTCCGTTTGATAGCGTCTGTCTGCTTTTTTTGGACATTTTGTGTCATTTCGGTAATTCGTCTCTTGATGGTCCGCGCTGATGCCGGTATATCCCTAATACTGGCCAATATTGTATCCTTATTGGGCAAGTCGTCGAATAAAATCTCGCCAGTACTCAAAAAACGTTTGCTTCATAAATTCTCCGTCGGTGAACGGCCTATTCTTTTGTGCCAACGATTGTGCAATTTTAAAACTGCATTCAGTTACCTGATTTTTTCCTTGGAAAACTTTGCTAAAGAATGTTGACTGTTTCTCGTATTGTCTCCCTTTTATCAGCGTTATCTTTAAATGACTATTCATGTTTTATCTGGAAATGTCGTTGAACACTAGATGTCCGGAAAACTACGCTTTCCCGACATAGGACACAAATGGCCCGATCGTTTTGCTGTACAAAACCGTAATCTGTTGTCCATGAAGTTTGAAATGATCGAACCTTCTGTTTCTTCGCGGTCATAACGCAACGTAATTTTAATTTTTAAACTTTTCGACGACTATTGACTGGAACGGATGTTACTTCTATACTAAATGATCCAAACGTGTAGCAGATTACAGAATTAATGTGTAAACTTTGAATAGGTACGCGTGCCATTCAAAATTGCTTGGCGTGCCAGAAATGGCACGCGTGCCATAGGTTGCCGACCCCCTGTCCTAAAGATATCAAAAGAACATTATAGTCATATTTTGCATGAACATTTGGGCATGAAAGAGCTCTGTTCGAAATGGGTACTGGGTTTGCTCACAGTGGACCAAAAATCACAACGTGTTGTTTATTCCGAGCGCTGTTTGGACCTATTTAAGCGCAATAAAAATTATTTTTTTATGCGATATGTGACAATGATGAAGCATGAATTCCCACTACTGCACACCGGAATCAAATCGGCAGTCAGCTGAGTGGACAGACTCGGTAAAAGCCGCCTTAAGAGACAGTCGGCTGGGAAGGTTTTGGCCTCTGTATTTTGGGATGTGCATGAAATAATTGTCATCGACTCCGCTGAAAAGGGAAAAACCCTCAATAGCCAATATTATATAAAGTTATTGGTGCCTTTGAAGGTAGAAATCGCAAAGAAACGGCCTCAAATGAGCAAGAAAAAAGTGCTCCTTCATCAAGACAACGCACCGTGTCACAAGTCAATGCTTACGATTAGAAAATTGCATGAATTGAAGTTTGAATTGCTTCCTCATCCACCGCATTTTCCATATTTAGCCACAAGCGACTATTATTTATTCGCATACCTCGCAATGCTCGCAGGAAAGAGATTTGGCTCCAATGAAGAAATTATTGCCGAAACTGAGGCTTATTTTGAAGGCAAAACTAAATCCTTCTACAAGATAGGTATAGAAATGTTAGAAAAGCGTTGGACTGATTGTATCGCTCTTGAAGGAGACTATATTGATGAGTAAAGTCGAATTTTTCAAAAAAAAATGTGTTTTCAGGCTACGTGTTATAGTCACGCCCCTAAAATGGGGGCTAGTTACACTTAAATAAAAAAAAAATGAAAAGTATGGCATTCTAGATTTTTAATTAGCTAATTTAAGACCTTTTACGTTAAGTTTTCTATTTTGTCTCCAAGTTATGAAGGTTGAAAAAACGGGATAAAATTCACACTCTTTTGCTGTTACTCTTTCCCAATGACGGCACTCCAATATAATTTTTTAGGTTTAAAGTGATGCAGAACCCACCCATAATTTCACGTTTTTTTCTAAATTTAGTAATAAAGGAAAATCCCATACGCAGTACACTTTCTGCTTATCACTGTATATAGTTATGCTCAAAATATAGTATGTTCCCTCTTTGAAGCAAAAATTAAGAAAAATTCCTATAATACTATGTAAACTCTACAAAACTTATGAATCCAAACCTCATTCCCCTTCTGTACTTTAAGTGGTCTACCTCCTAAACTTTTTTATGTGTATAGCCCACGCTCTGCAGGAAAGTCCCTATAACGCGTAAGTTTTTTCCCTCCTTACTGAAAACTCTCGGTGAAATTGTCTGAAGTCGATATATGTTATTCTTCGCGAGCTCCTGGTCAAAAGTTCCCATGGGCACAAAGTCGGAAAATGGACAGTTTTTCAAATAACGAGGGTAGAAAGACGATTTTGGGAGATCTTGTCGACAATAGCGTAGAGCCGTGAGGTTGTTTATGTGCCGTTTTCCCAGTTATACGGGTTTTTTTTCGGTCCCTGATTCCAAATCTTATGTCAAAAATGACCTTCGAAACTTGGCAGCTACAAACAAAATGTCAACTCACATCACTTGTAACAAAATATTCATCAGAATACATATCAGATGGTTTTTTTTATCTACTTTTAGCATTACAGTTTTTTGACAGCTGTCAACTGTCAAATGTCTTTTTTGACACCAGATTTGGAATCAACGACGGAAGAAACTTCCCCCGGAGGACGGCACATAAACAACCTCACGATCTACGCTATTGTCGACAAGATCTCCAAAAATCATCTTTCTACCCACGATATGTAAAAAACCGTCCATTTCCGACTTTATGCCCATGGGAACCAGAACCTCGAGAGGAATAACATATATCGATTTGAGACAATTTCACCGAGAGCCACTTCCCATAAGAAATGTGTAGAGTCCTTTTTGTTTTTTTTATATACCAAATAAATTAGTAAAGATAATGTACTCGTGATAATTTTCGTTCAATCTACACCCTGTGGAGAAAATTCCAGGATTTTTTCAAAATTTTTTGATCAGTACTTTTCGAGATAAAGAGGGTACAGCGATTTTTCGCAATTCTTTAAAAATAATACAAAGAAAAGTGTACCCAAGTATTATATTATATATATATATATATATATATATATATATATATATATATATATATATATATATACATATATATGTATATATATATATATATATATATATATATATATATATATATATATATATATATATATATATATATATGTATATATATATATATATATATATATATATATATATATATATATGTATATATATATATATATATATGTATATATATATATATATATATATATATATATATATATACATATATATATATATTATATATATATATATATATATATATATATATATATATATATATATATGTATATATATATATATATATATATATATATATATATATATACATATATATATATATATATATACATATATATATATATATATATATATATATATATATATATATATATTTATATATATATTTGAACTACCATCTTCCCTGCAGCGATATTAGTTTAAAAATTAGTGATTTCTACCCTATTTGGATATTATTAGTGTACCAAATTTCAAATCGATGCATCATTTTCTTCGAAAGTTATGTCAACAGAGAGAAATTTTATAACTCTATTTTTCTTGACCTAGGAACCTAAAATACATAGAAATGCAGAAATCTGATAAAATGGTCATTTCTTGAATACAATAATATTTTAGCAAAGATAGTAAATGTATTTTTTTATATAATACTTCAGATGAAAATACATATTAATGGAAGCAAGCATAAGTTCAGGATTCGACATAAAAACAACGGAAGTAAGTACAAGTTATATTTGTCGAACAAGTTCCAAAAGAATGTTAATAGTATTTTTTAAAAATGGGCCAAGTGTAAGTTGAACTTATGCAATTAGTCTTCCGCACGGTGATTGCTTTTAAAATTAAAATTGGTCAGTGCATTCACAAAATTCACCCCGAATGAGTTTTCAACAAGTTTGTTTCCGATCTTTTTTAATATATATATATATATATATATATATATATATATATATATATATATATATATATATATATACATATATATATATATATATATATATATATAAATATAAATATAAATATATATATATATATATATATATATATATATATATATATATATATATATATATATATATATATATATATATATATATATATTATATTGGCGTGGTCTTCCTCGCTTTCTTCTTCCATGAGGGTTCCAATTTAAGATCTTTTTATGTAGTCGGTCTTGTAACATTCTCTGTACATGTCCGTACCATACTAATTGTTGGGTTCTGATTTCGTCCACTATATCGTGCTTTATTTCTAAAGCTCGTCTTATCATGTCATTTGGTATGCGGTCTTTTCTGGATTTTCTGGCTGCTCGCTCCAGAAATCCATTTCTGTAGCTTTTAGTATTTTTTCTGTTCTTTCCTTTAATGGCCACACCTGGGAGCTGTAAGTTATTATACTTTTCACTATTGAGTTGTAAATTCTCTTCTTATTTTCAATGGTTATGTTTTTGTCCCATAGTATACTATTAAGCATTGCAATCGCTTTTCTTCCTTGGATATTCCTCTCGAATATTGCTTCTTCCAGTGTTCCGTCCATAGATATTCTCGTTCCCATATACTTATAACTGGCACAGTCTTTGATGGTGTGTCCTGTGGCCAGTTTCAAGTCCTACTGTTGTCCTCCGACGCACATGTACTCGGTCTTTTTAATATTGACTTCTAGGCCTCATTTTTCATATTCCTCCATAGTTTTCATGTATTCCATGTCATCGATGTCCTGAGCGACTACTACCTGGGTCGTCCGCGAATGATAGCGTGTACAATGTAGTATCGTCATCCAGTGGTAATCTTATACTGCCGCATTTCCTTTTCCAGTTCTTCAGTGCACTCTCCAAATACGGACACCGAAGTGATTTTATAAGTCTTATAAAAATCGACTTACGTTGGTCTTGAACCGCTATAACTGCTATATATATATATATATATATATATATATATATATATATATATATATATATATATATATATATATAAATATATATATATATGTATATATATATATATATATATATATATATATATATATATATATATATATATATAATATATATATATATATATATATATATATATATATATATATATATATATATATATATATATATATATATACTCGTATATATACATATTTATATATAATATATATATATATATATATATATATATATATATATATATATATATATATATATATATATATATATATATATATATATATATGTATATATATATATATACAAATATTTATATATTATATATTATATATATATATATATATATATATATATATATATATATATATATATACACTCCTGGACAAAATTAACGCAACAATATATTAAATCATACAAATCTCTATATGAATTAATTTTAATAATTTTTGTGAACATTGGTTACACTAGAAGTTAGAAAAAACTTATTCGGATACTTTAAAAGTGAATTAGCTACCAAATTTCTCTATAAGATTCGAATTAAAATTATTCTTAAGACCTAATAACAAAATCGTTGAAATTATGTAATAATGACAAAAATAAACTGGGACACTTGTAGCAAAATTAATGGTGTAACTGGGACACTAGCAGCGTGTGTTGCCTTCTCTACTTCGGATGACAGCGTTTATGCGCCTAGGCATGCTTCTAATTAAATTTTGAATAAAATCTTGAGGAATTTGCTCCCATTCTGTGATAACTGCATTTTCAAATTCCCTCAGGTTTCTAGGTGCAGGTATATGACGTTTCACATTTTTCTTAAGATAATCCCATACATGTTCTATCGGATTCAGATCCGGGCTTTTTGGTGGCCATTGCATAATCGGTATATCAACTTGATTAAGATAATCGAGTACCTCCCTAGCCACGTGAGGTCGAGCGTTGTCTTGCAGAAACAGGAAATTGACACAAAATGACCGAAAGGCATCACATGTTCTATTACAATATTCTCAAGATAGTAGTCAGCATTCATGGATCTCGTACGGACAGGAACTAACTCTGTGCGAGCATCAAAGCAGATGCCACCCCAGAACATAACTGACCCACCGCCGAATGAAATACTTGCAGAGATATTGCAAGGAGCAAACCTCTCTCCTGGTCTTCGCCATACTCGCTCACGACCATCTGGATGTTTTAGACTAACCCTAGTTTCATCTGTGAAGAAAACTTGTTTCCAATCATCCACAGACCAGTTTTCGTGATTTCAAGCAAAACGTAACCTGGCAACTTTGTTTTCTCTAGTAAGCAAGGGCGCAGTGGCTGGTCTCCTACTGTTTAATCTAGCTTCATTTAACCGTCTTCTAACTGTTTTAGAAGAAATTGTGACATTGCGAACAGCTTCGAGTTCGTTTCTTATTATAGAACTGGTGACAGTCCTGTTTCTTAAAGCATATTGTCTTATAAAACGTTCATCTAGGTCGCTAGTGTATCGTTTCCGCCCTTGCCCTGGCCTTCTAGAATAAGTTTCTACTTCATTCAAGCGTCTTACCATACGACTTATTGTGGAACGATGTTTGCCTAACAAATTGGCAACATAACTCTGACAATATCCCTTGTCCAATAAAACTGAGGCTCGCACTACCTCGTGTTGAGTTAAATTCCTTGTTCGATTCATTTTTCTAATTCTTTGGGGTCAAAAATAAAACAGTCTACCACAAAAACATATTGCTTTGAAAAAGAGAACAATTTATAAGCTTACTTTTAAAGAAAATCTATCGCTTTACTACAGAAAATTGTTTATCTTCTAGAAAATTCTTTAAAACTGTAAACCTAAACGAATTGTTTTGATTTCTGTCATAAACAACGAAACAAAATATGCATAGCCTACTATTCAAATACTCGATAAACTTTAAAACTGACATAAAAAAGATAAATTAATTTTTAGATTGTTGCGTTAATTTTGTCCAGGAGTTTTATATACATGCACACCATACACTTATACATTCTTTTTTTTTCTCATCTCAATCTCCACATATAAACTTCTTCCATCTTCATCTTTGCCATTTTCACTCCTTTTTTCCAGGATTTTCCCTTCTCCTTAAGTATACCTCCAATACTCCTATTCCAGGTCTGTCTAGGTCTTCCTCGCTTCTGTTTTCCTTGTATTCGGGCTTCATATACTTGTTTCACCTGTCTATCATCTTTCATTCTCTGTATATGTCCCCACCATCCCAGCTGTCTTTGTTGTATATATTCCATAATTGCTTGTACTCCCAGCCTTCTCCTTATTTCTGTATTCCTTATTCTGTCCTTCCGTGTAACTCCTTGTACTGCTCTCAGGTATTTCATTTCGACGGCTTGTATCTTGTTTTTCTGCCTGTCTGTTAGGGTGATCTGATTCACATCCATATGTTAGGATAGTCCTATAAATTGCTTTGAACACTTTTATTTTTGTTTGTCTCGTCACTTCTTTTTCCTAATGAATTTATTACTTATCGCATACTGAAGTTTGTTCATTTTTTCGATTCTTTCATTAATTTCTTTGTCTTGTTTTTCAGTTTCATCCACTATCACTCCCAAATACCTATACTGTTCCACTTGTTGTATTTTATTCCCTTCTATGTAAATGTTCGTTTGTTGGTTTTCCATTATCATTACTTTTGTTTTATCTGTATTAATTTTCGTACCGTCTTCTTTAAATGCTTTATACCAAATATCGAGGTTTCTTTGTAATTATCTCTCATTTTCCGCTACTAGCACAATATCATCAGCAAACGCCACTTCAGATATTTCTATTGTT
Organism: Pachyrhynchus sulphureomaculatus; assembly: GCA_019049505.1. NCBI lineage: Eukaryota > Metazoa > Arthropoda > Insecta > Coleoptera > Curculionidae > Pachyrhynchus > Pachyrhynchus sulphureomaculatus. The sequence goes on from CM032451.1 coordinate 98,055,571, forward strand.
TTTAGCTTCCAGTATCCAATTGTCATTCTTTCCACTTTTATTTCGCATTTCTTGATTATTTCATCCATGTATACAGTAAGCAATGTTGGACTCAAGCTTTCTTCCTGCCTCGAACCTTCCTGTGTTGTAAATCCCTCCGACTTCATGTTGTTTTTTATTACATACTGCACATTGTTGCTGTATATTCGCTTTATGATTCTTATTGTTTTTTTTTTGTTTATTCCCTTGTTTTCTAGGCTTTTCCACACTTTATTTCTCAGCACACTATCAAATGCTTTTTCCGCTGCTGCAAGTCTATGAAAGCAAGGTGGATATAAGGATATTTTATTTAACAACAAATTGACAAGCAGACAGGCAAACAGATCGATGAAAATTTAAAACTATGTTTTCCGTGATCTAGAGAACTTGATGCGTAAAGAAATCCGTAAATCAGCAGTTAGTTAGACCCAATGAAATCGTAGAAAATAATTTGCTATTGAATTTCTTCAATCACAAGTGAAACTGCTGCCCTAGCAAACTTACTATCGATAGCGCTAAACGTATTCGTACATGACCTCACGTAGCAATCAGTGGACCACACCACTGGTTTAAAAGTAATGCTAAATCCTCTAATACGTATTTATTATCTATCTTACATAATGTTACCAATTAATTCCGCTAATATTCAAAAGAAAACAAGGCTGTAATTTTAATTTATATCGTTGCTACAATACTGATTTATATAAATCCAACTAGCCGGGCCCGCGGCTCCGCTCGCGTGGACTTGATTCACTACTATCGTCACTGCTAATTCCTTATGCTACCCAACGTAATAAAATATCTCCCATTATTTATCCTTATCTCCCAATATTTCTTCTTATTTCCCATTATCTCTACATAATTTCCATTATCTAGGCTTATCTCTGCTCATCTGCCATTATTTCCCCTTATCTCCCATTATTTCTCCTTATCTCCCATTATCTCACCTTGTTTCCCATTATCTAGGCTTATCTCGACTTTTCTCCCATTATTTCTCCTTATCTCCCATTATTTCTCCTTATCTCCATTATCTAGACTTATCTCTGCTTATCTCCCATTATCTCTCCTTATCTCCCATTATTTATACTTATCTCCCATTATCTCACCTTATCTCCCATTATCGAGGCTTACCTCGACTTATCTCCCATTATTTCTCCTTATCTTCCATTATCTCACCTTATCTCCCATTATCTAGGCTTAGATCGAATTGTATAGAACATATGTATAAATTTATAAAACCACGTAAATCGGATAAGTGGTTCGCGAGTGATAAGCGCACTAACGGACAGACAGACAGACAGAGAGAGACGTTGCATTTTATATATATATTGTATTCTTTGCTACATGATATTGTTCCATATTTAATGCTTTAGGGAGTGTATTGCAAGAGAACGCGCTAGCGGCAAACTTTTCTCCGACTTGATTCACTATTATCATCACTGCTTATTCCTTATGTCACCTAACAAAATATATCCTATAACCTGGAGAGAGAACATACGTATGTTTAAAAAAAAAGCACGTAAATCGGATAAGTGGTTCTCCAGTGATAAGCGCACTAACGGACAGACAGACAGAGAGACAGACGGACAGAGAGATATTGCATTTTATATATATTATAGATATTTTCTGCTACATAATATTGTTCCATAGTGGTTTGGACTGTGTATTGCAAGAGAACGCGCTAGCGGCAAACTTTGTCCGACTTCATTTACTATTATTGTCACTGCTCATTCCTTATGCTACCTATCGTAATAAAATATAGCCTATAATCTGGCCGGAGAACATATGTATGTTTTTTTAAAAAAAAGTACGAAAATCAGATAAGTGGTTCTCCAGTGATAAGCGCACTAACGGACAGACAGACAGACAAAGATACGTTGCATTTTATATATATTATAGATGCAATAAAATATATACCTATAACCTGGTCAGAGAACATATGTATGAATTTAAAAAATCACGTAAATCGGATAAGTGGTTCTCGAGGGATAAGCGCATTAACGGACAGACAGACAGACAGACAAACATTGCATTTTATATATATTATAGATATAGATTATTATTATTATTATTATATAACCTGGCCAAAGAATATATGTATGAATTTAAAAAAAAGACAGGTAAATCGGATAAGTGGTTCCCTCGTGATAAACGCACTAATGGACAGACAGAGAGACAATGCATTTTATATATATTATAGATTATACATTACAGATATTCTTTGCTACATAGTATTGTTCTATATTTAATGGTTTAGGCTGTGTATTGCAAAGGCACGCGCTAGCGGCAAACTTATTTCCGACATCATTCACTATTTTACGTCACTGCTCATTCCTTATACTACCTATAGTAATAAAATATAGCTTATAACCTGGCCAGAGAACATATGTATGTTTTAAAAAAAAAAGTACGTAAATCGGATAAGTAGTTCTTCAGTGATAGGCGCACTAACGGACAGACAGACAGACAGACAGACAGAGAGACGTTTGCATTTTATATATATATATATATAAATCCAGTGAATCACGATATTAACTTTAAAATCCAATTCTTATTTCACCTAATCTTATCTGCGGTAGGAAAAATTCCTGTTAAAAATAATAATAAATTTTATCGTTAATAGTGGTGTATTGTGTTTGAAAAGTTACAGTTAAGCGGAACAAATGGATGCAGATTTAAGTATAAAAGGTATGTAAATATTGGTAAACGCATTAATTACCAATATGAACGTTTACGCTTCGTATCATTTATGCATATACTTATGTAAGTTCTCTAGTTAAGCTATTAATTATATATTATATTTATATTACATTATATTCTATAATAGTTAGGTTGTCTGAAAACTTTTCGGCCTGACACTTAGATGGCGTTAGAAACTGTGAAATCATAATTGTATTGGAAAGTTCCATCCTTTATATCAAGGATGTCAAAGATACGGCCCGCGGGCCGCATTCGGCCCCCGGGTCACAGAAAGAAGAATCATGTTTTTTAGAGCTTTTAGACTTCACTCGATTCCTCTACGGAAGTTTTAAAATGCGCACCAGTTCATTTGCAAATGGAGTTAATAGATCTTCAATCGGACAGTATTTTGAAAGAAAAATTTAAAGAGAATAACGCTCTTACATTTTATACACAATATTTCAAGAGTTTGGATAACTACCCGGAATTAAAAAAGCATGCAGCACGCATTCTCTGCATGTTTGGTAGCACCTATTTATGTGAGCAGATGTTTTCCGTCATGAAAATAAATAAGAACAAACATCGCACAAGACTTTCGAATAAACATCTCCAATCAATTCTTAAAATAACTACAACGAATATGATACCTGACATCAATGAGCTTGTCAAAGACAAGAGAAGTCAGGTATCTGGATCCTCCAGCTCAAAATAATTACCCTCTTTTATAACTTTGATATAATTTTTAACAACCGTATATTATATACTATATAATTAAATAAATAAAATGTTATAATAATTCAGTACATTTTTTTTATTTGAATCTGGCCCGCCTACACATTCTAAATTTAATATATGGCCCTCTGCAAAATTGAATTTGACACCTCTGCTTTATATAAACACAATAATAATTTTATTTCGATTTGTTAATTCATTAGAGTAGTAGGAGCTGTTTAATATTGACGTACCATTGATGTTCTTAAAATGAAAAAATTTAGATGGTATAGCACAGCGTTTCTCAACCTGTGGGGCGCGTCCCACTAGGGGGGCGTGATTACACTATTGGGGGGGCGCGAGCGTATCGAAAAAAAATATTTTTAAAAACATTCATTAAAAACATTTAACATAATTTAATTAAAGGAAAGCAAAACAAAATACATTCTGACATTATAAAAAATAAAATCTCTCTGATATAATAAACCTATAAATAGGATTGTATTAGTACTGCACAATACATTTACCTCATAATTAACATATCAATACTAAATTAAAAACAAGTTTAATAATTATTAGTGGATCCCTTGGACCCGTTTTGCAGAGTAAAGGTTTTTGAAGGATTAGAAATAGACACTCTGAGTTTTTTTTCTATATTTAGTTGAGATCTATATTTTGTTTTCAAAGCATCCATGGCAGAAAATCCGGTTTCTTAAAGGTAGGATGTTGAAAATGGTAATAGTATATGAAATGCTCTTGTTTTCAGTGCAGAAAATCATTCACCCCTGCCCAAAACTCAAAGAGTGATTTATTATTAAATTCTCTTTTGATTTCGCCACTTGCCGTGAAGTCTATGAAGATTTCTTCTTCGGAAGTTGAGAGCCCTTAGGGAGTATTTTGAAATAGATCCCTAATCCACTCGTAACTTGCTGTCAAGTTGTCGTCAGTAAGAATATACTTTTTAAAATTCTTTGTCAACATGGCTAGATGATTTTTAATGGTTAGTAAAACAACTTTCACATGTTGATCTTCAGTCTTGTATATTTTAACACATTCACCCACATTTGTAAACATTTCTAGGTTTTTTGACTTTACATTTCTGCTCCACAATTTCAATTTTCTATAAAAAGCATTAATTTTATCACTTATATCGAATATATGTGTATTTGTTCCTTGGAGTTGAAGATTTAAGGTATTTAGTTTCTCGAATATAGCGACCAAGTACCTCAATTTCATCACAAATAAACTATCTCGAAACTTCTCGGCTTCCGGTCGGTTTTCCTCTTCTAGAAAAATGGCGATTTCATTTCTTAATTCATAAACACGTTGCAAACATTTCCCACGTGATAACCATCTTGCCTCGCAATAAAATAGTAACGCTAAATGTTCTGCACCCATGTCTTTACTAAGTGCAGAACAAATTCTAACTAAGTGCAGAAAAAATTCTAGATATTAGGGGTCCCATTTTAATATAATATACTACGGTTACAACTGTAGTGAGCACAATATTCGGAGCAGGACTCATTTTTTTGGAAGCCAGAGCTTCTCTGTGGATTATACAATGTGTCCACATACACAGTGGAGATTTTTATTTCATAAGTGTTTGTACACTTTGAAATCTTCCAGACATTGACGGAGCACCATCGGTACATATTCCGACGCAATTTTTTTCCACTCCATATTTGTCTCGTTTATAAAATCATTTAAGATAGCAAATAATGTGAGTGATGTTGCTTTGAGTTCTATTGGTTTCCAAAAGAATAGTTCTTCCACTGCTGACATACCATCACAAAATCCATCCAAACAAGCTCTTCACCAATAGTGTAAGGCTTTTTACATCTGGCTATTTTATATGAAACTTTGTAAGAGGCAAGTAAAACTTTTTCATTCACAGATAAAATTTAAAAAAAAAATGATTTCTGCTTTAGATATAATTTTAATTTTAATTCGAAGTATTCTCGGGGTTTGTTAAGGTACTCACTATAAAGCGTTTCCAATTGTCGTTTAAGTTTATTTGGTTTCATGCTGTCTGCTGCCAAGATTTTTGAGCAAATAAGACACAGGGGCCTTTCTTCTTCATTTACTTCAGTACTGGTAAACCTTAAATTTAAGTATTCTTGGAAATATTTTCTTGATTTTATTTTCGGAACCAGGCTCGTCTGTGCCATTGTTGATGCTTCACTAATACTCGCTTATGCCCACTTAAAAATTTATCCATGATTCTGTATAAATTGACGGTTTGTTTTTTATCATAGTATACATTAATTTCTTGAATTTTCTGGTTCCAGTCGCCATTTTGTGGACGCCCCTCTAAGCCCCTCCTCTATCCCTTTAACACTCTATATGTTAAAACAGAAATAATATATTTAAAATTTCTTCGTGTTCTTACCAGATAAAATTGTCAACATACTATTGAGGCTATTTTACCATCTACCCTGCTGCGATATTACTTTAAAAATTAGTAATTTCTACTCTATTTGTGTATTATTACTGTACCAAATTTCAAATCGATACATCATTTTCTTCCAGAGTTATGCCATCTGAGAGAACTTTCATAATTCTGTTTTTCTTAATCTAGGGACCTAAAATGTAAAGAAATTCAGAAATGCGATAACATAATCTGTTCATGAATATAATAATATGTTTAGCAAGGAGAGTAAGTGTAAATTTTTATATAATATTTCAGATGAAAATACGATATTCCAATTCGAAGACTATGATATTATTGTTCCCACAAATGATCGAGAAAATCATATTGAAGGAAGCAAGCATCAGACAGACAGACAGAAAAACAACGAAAGTAAGTACAAATTATATTTGTCGAATAGGTTCCAAAAGAATCTTAAAAACCTGTCAAGTGCTGGTCGGACTTGCGCATTTAGTGTTTCGTACGGTGATTGCTTTTTTAAAAAAAAAATTGTTACGGAACTATCAGATGGTCAGTGCCTTCACAAAATACACTCCGAATGAATTTTTCACAAAGTTTGTTCCCGATCTTTTTTTTATATATCATATAAATTATCTAACACTAATTACACTAGTTTACAAGGTTTTGTTCATGAAATAGAACAGGGGTCGGCAACCTATAGCACGCGTGCCATCTCTGGCACGCCAAGCAATTTTGAATGGCATGCGTACCTATTCAAAGTTTACACATTAATTCTGTAATCTGTGACATGTTTCGAAAATAAGTAAATAATCGATACAAACAAAAACGATATATTATGTAGGTCACTAGGTATTATTACCAAAAACTACAAAATATATATTTTGTAAATTATAATTTTACTGAATGCATTGGTTTGGCTTTAATTTCAACAATTATTAAAGAAGGCAAGCCTAGGCAAAAACATAAATAAACGACCTCAATTCAGATCAAAAGAGCCGCTATAAGGCAGTTCTTGTTTGACTTGACTTCAATCGTTCCGACGCGCGCAGCAACTCTTTTTATATTGCCGAACTTTAGTTTTTGTTAGATTTAACTTCTAGGCGGCCCTTTGATTGCAATGGACGAGTTGTAGATATTAATTTTTGTTCTAAGAAATTTAATAAACGTAATTATTGGAATTTTCTGGAAACATTATTTTTCTATATGTAGCAAGCGGCTACACGTTTGGATCATTGAGTATAGAAGTAACATCCGTTCCAGTCAATAGTCGTCGAAAAGTTTAAAAATTAAAATTACGTTGCGTTATGGCCGCGAAGAAACAGAAGGTAGACGTTCGATCGTTTCAAACTTCATGGATTACAGATTACGGTTTTGTACAGCAAAACCATCGGGCCATTTGTGTCCTACGTCGGGAAAGCGTAGTTTTCCGGACATCTAGTGTTCAACGACATTTCCAGGTAAAACATGAATCGTCATTTAAATATAACGCTGATAAAAGGGAGGCAATACAAAGAGCAAGTAAACAATACGAGAAACAGTCAACATCCTTTAGCAAAGTTTTCCAAGGAAAAAATCAGATAACTGAACGCAGTTTCAAAATTGCACAATCGTTGGCACAAAAGGGTAGGCCGTTCACTGACGGAGAATTTATGAAGCAAACGTTTTTGAGTACTGGCAAGATTTTATTCGACGACTTGCCCAATAAGGATACAATATTGGCCAGGATTAGGGATATACCGGCATCAGCGGGGACCATCGAGAGACGAATTACCGAAATGACACAAAATGTCCAAAAACAGCAGAAAGACGCTATCAAACGGAGTTTTGTATTTAGTGTAGCATTGGATGAAACTGTCGATATTAATGACATTGCCCGTCTGGCAATCGTTGCGCGATACTTCAATGATGGCAGTGTGTATGAAAAGCTGATTTGTCTGCTCCCATTGCAGGGAACTACAAGAGGAGAGGATATATTTTCAGAAATTGTTAAAATTTTGAAAAGCGGAACATTGATTTAAATAAAATTTTTGCGTAACGACAGATGGCGCTCCGGCTATGATTGGGAGACATAAAGGATTTGTTTCCCTTCTTATTGAACGCATGGGTCGATCAGTTTTGAATTTTCATTGCATAATTCACCAAGAGAGTTTGTGCGCTAAAATCTCCGCTGGAAGTTTAAAATCCGTGATGGATAGGGTGGTTAAAATGGTTAACTACATTGTCGGTCGTTCTTCACTGATCCATAGACAATTTAAGCCGTTTCTGCGGGGATTAGAAAGTGTATATTCAGATATACCATTGCACAATAATGTGCGCTGGCTCAGCCGTGGTAAAGTGCTCTCTAGATTGGTGCAATATCTGGGCGAAATTAAATCGTTCTTGTTGGAAAAAATTCAAGTGGATGCTTATCCTGAACTAGAAGATAAGAACTGGATCTGTATGTTAATGTTTCTTACTGATATTACAAACCATCTCAGGGAACTCAACTTAAAGTTACAAAGTTCAGGCAAAACAGTTCTGGATTTATACGAATCCTGGAAATCATTCAAATTAAAAATAGATTTATTTATCAGCGATATTACTACAAACACATATAAATATTTTCCAAATTTAAAAACTTATATATCCAGTGTCGACGATGGTGAACTAATAGAGGAAATTCTTAAATATATGACTAATTTAAAAGAGGAGTTTATCGAGAGGGGTCAGGATTTTGATAAACATGGTCCTATGTTCGCTTTTTTAATCAAACCAGATTTAATGGATTTTTTCAGCAGTTGCTTTGACATATCTATTTTCTCATGGATGGACATTAATGATTTTGATCTTCAATACATTGAATTTAAAAAAACTCCGAGTTATGGAACACGAAATTTGTAGATTTAAGAAGGATATTAAAAGGTGACTGCCAGAACCATTCAAACGAGATACTCAGTTGTTGGATGAGTTTACCAGAGAAATTTATTTGTCTTAAGAAAGTAGCGTTTGCCATGCTTACAGCTTTTGGATCATACTATATCTGTGTACAACTTTTTTTTTCCATATGAGAGTGATTTTAAACCCGTACCGAAGCAGGCTGACAACAGACAACTCGGAAGCATGTGTGACACTGAAAATAACCGGACATGAAAAGGATATAAGAAAACTCTCTAAAGAACTTCAAGCACAGGGTTCACACTATGTCCTAGGACTAGTATAATAAAATTATTTGTTAAATGTTAAAATTTTTTGTAATTAAACCTTCTAAAAGCAATATTTTAAGTTAATTTTTATTAATTTTAGTTGTAGTAAGTACCTATGTCGGCACGCAAAATGTCGTATGGATGAAAACTGGGACCCCTTAGTTAAAAGGTTGCCGACCCCTGAAATAGAACGTATATGTTTTGTTTATTTTAAGTGTCCTCAACTTAGAAAAAATATCATAAATATTCGAGTCGTCAGACTTTTAAAATATGTATATAAGAAATATTTTACAAAAAAAAAAAATTTTAATTAGGAATAAACAATTAAAAATGATAAGTTTTAGCTCTTTTTTTGTAAATACTTGTATCTGTACCTCTTACAACAGACCAACAGTAATCGCCTAGCATGTTCTGGTCCCAAAAACCTTGATAATTTTGCTCAAATAATTTTAGATCCTGATAAAACCGCTCGCCGTGCTCATCACTCATACTTCCAAGGTTTTCCGGATGGAAATGCAAAAAATGAATTGTGAAGGATATGTTCACATCCATCAGTTCGGAATTTTGCAATAAATTTGTAACGATCTCTTGATAATTGTCATTTTTTCTATTACCTAAAAAATCTCGAATGATAAGTTTGAAGGAATTCCAGGCTGCCTTTTTAACGTCTGTCAAATGGCACTCAAATGTTTTATCATACAAAATTTTCCTGATTTGAGGAACTACAAATATTCCTTCTTTTAGTTTAGCCTCAGAGAGATTCGTGAATACACTGCATAAGTACAGAAAGGCTGGCCCTGTCTGATTCAAAGCTTTGACAAAATATTTCGTTAAGCCATTTTTAATGTTCATTTTACTTGGAACATATTCGGTTCTAATAGGCCAAAATTTCTTTTTAACGTGATCCTTCTTTGTCCTTGAATCCCATAAGCATAAGAAGCAACGGTATTTTGTGTAGCCGCTTGCAAACCCAAAAGCATACCGATAGCTTTTAGGTAACCACAGATATACCAAATGTGCCATTCATATTTGATCAATTTAATTAATATGGACATTGTTTCAAAGGTTTCTTTACAATTCACTGCATGACCTATTAGGATAGAAGGCTTTTTATTTCCGTTGTGCAAAAGAACAGCTTTGAGGCTTATTTTCGAATAAACGATAAAAAGGCGTCATTCTTCTGGGTTGCATGGTTCTTTCATTTCTTCGAACAGTCCATTGACATCATGACAATAACAAAATTCATTTTCTTTTGTAAAAAAAGCAGCATAGGTCTTACTCCTAGAACGGTAAATACTAACTCTTGTGTCAGAATCAAGCAACTTCCACTGCTGCAACTTTGAGGCACGGGATTCACTTTTAGACTTAGACAACTGCAAATTTCTTACAAGTTCATTGAGTTCAGACTGAGTTATCAAAAGCTGGACTGCTCACTGTCACTACTCTAGTACAGTGGAATACTGCTCGATGTAGCTGTGACATTTCGGGTTTAGTCACGTCTGCCGGATGACAAATTTTTTAAATGAGGCACAAGCTTAGACACTGATGGAACATCTGCATATTCTATTCCATCTTTGTTTTTCGAGTTGAAAGCAAAAGTAACAGTCGGTTGCGTGGTTAGTTGCTCTCTCCAGATCATTGGTTTACCAAAGCTCAAAGATCTGTTTTTACCTGAATACCAGTAGTTGCCACAAACCTAGCAAAAACGGTTTGGAGTAATTGTACATATTCTAGATGACATTTCAGAACTATCTTTCGTATTTACTTCACTTTGTTGTTTACAGAATCAGTAATAGAAATCATTACAACTACTGCGGGTAGATGAGAAACAGAAACTGTTTTATCTGACAATTATGACGTGCTAGCGGAAAACAAAAATACTTTATTAACTAGCCTATTTATCTTTCTTAAAAAATATATCTTTCGTTCGATGAACAACAATAAGTATTTTTTTATAAACTAGTGTTATCAGTTTCACCTTATGGAGAATTTTCCAAAATTTTTTCGAAATTTTTGATAAGGACTCTTAGAGTTAGGGTTGGAGGACCGCGATATTTGACAATTCTTAGCTATCATTTAACACCCCACTAGATGACCTTGAAAAAATTGTTTTTATATACCAGATAAATTATCAATGGTTATTTCATTCAATCTACAATTTATGGAGAACACTTCAGAATTTTTTTGAAATTTTCTGATCAGTACTCAGAGATAGGGGGGTTTTTGTCGTGTCGTTTTTTTTTTCAAATAATATAAAGACAAGTTTGCGTTAGTATTACATCATATATATTTTTTGAATCCCTGTTTTCACAAGCTTTTATTTGATACCTCACTCGATGACCTTGAATTTTCTTTTTCACTTCCGATTTCACCCATCAAAACTAACCCCTTAAGTTAAAATTTAGCTTTCGAAACCACACGGCTGTGATTGGACCATCAATTCATATATTTGTGACAAATTTCATCTTTCTATGTCAAATAATTTCGTAGAAAATCGGGTGTGACAGGCAGACAGGTGGACACCGAAGTGATCCCAACTGAAAAAAATGCCGTTTCATAGATATGAATATTTAAAAAACTAGCTCTCGGGGGGTAAGACCGGACGATTTCGTGAACCTCTGTTTCTTCTCTTGTACAAGTCGCAATGTCTCGCTCACTGGAACAAAGATACTCGATAAAGTTTTGTGTGAAACTCGGCAAGTCCGCAGTGGAAACTTTTCCAATAATTCAGCAGGCTTTCGGGAATGAGCGTTTATCACAAAGCCAAGTCAACAGATGCTACAAGGCATTTTTGGAAGACGAATGAGCAAATCAAAGATCAAGACCATGCTCATTGTGTTTTTTGACATCAGGGGGATCGTCGACCATGAGTTTCTACCTGCCGGGAAAACCAACAACTCTAAATTTTAAGTAGAAGCGGTCAAGAAACTGAGAGCAAGGATCTGGCGCCTCAGACCAGACGTCAGTAGCGATTGGGAACTTTACCATGACAACGCGATAGACTACATCACCTTCGTTGTGACCAGCTACCTAGCAAGATCTAAGATGGTAACGCTGCCCCCGCCCCCCTACAGTACCGTCTTGGCTCCCCCAGATTTCTATTTGTTTCCCCGCTTGAAATCCCCCCTGAAAGGACATCATTTCAGAACAACTGACAACATGAAAGCTGCTTGTATAACGATTTTAAAAGCAATTTCTGAAAGGCCTTTCAGGACGCCTTTGCAGCTTGGAAATCGCGGTGGCAAAAATGTGTCGACGCAGAAGGAGACTATTTTGAAGAATTTTGATGTATTATACCGATATGGTCAATAATTTTTTTTGAATCGACTTTGTGACATTTCTTTCCGGATAAACCATATATATTCTAAATAACTCTAATCCTTCCCCTTAACACATTATGTGTCTGCAATTAATTATGTTATAAGTGAATGGCGTGAAGATTTGATGAATAAAAAATACATTGTATCAACTTTCATAGATTTAAAAAGAGCATTTGAAACTATAGACAGAAAATTATTGCTTAAGAAACTACACAAAATTGGAGTGGGTGATATGGAATTAAAATGGTTTGAAGATTATCTATCGAATAGAAAGCAACAAACAAAAATTGGAAACACGACATCGTCAGCGATACCAGTGAATATTGGTCTACCGCAAGGCTCTGTCCTTGCGCCGGTACTGTTTCTCATATACATAAATGACATTAAAGACGGTTTAAAGTACGGGGATGTTAGACTATTTGCAGACGATACACTGATTGCAATTAGTGATGTTTAGTATTAATAAAATGCAGTCTGATATGAATATTCTTGGTGGATGTGTATAAATATGTTAAAACTAAATACAGATAAAACTATATATGTTAATATCACACAATAACTATAATAATAATCATAAATTATACATAAATAATCGTGAAATAGAAAAAGTAAACAAAATTAAATACTTGGGTATAATGATAGATTGTAAACTTAAATTTGATGCACACTTTTAATATTTAGTGAATAAAATAAACCAAAAACTTTATCTCATGTATAGAACTTGCCATATCTTAAGTGAATACCATAAAATATTAATATATAGAAGCATAATTGAGCCACATTTTATTTATTGTCCTTCGGTATTATTTCTTGCTAAGGATACACAAATAGAACTACTGCAAAAACTTCAAAACAAGGAAATGAGATTTATATTGCGGAAGCCTAGAGATACGGACATAAAAGATATGTTAGATCGATTAAATTGGCTGAGCGTAAAGTAGAGCTTATTTTATTACGCAATGAAATTCATCTATAATATAAAGATAGAAAATTGTCCCACATATTTGACCGAGAAAATCAAATACGTCAATCAGATACACAACTACAACACGAGAGGACGAAATGACTTCCGAGTAGTGGGAATTACAAATGAAGCTGATCGAGCAAATCTTTATTATAAAGGACTTAAACATTTTAATGACCTACCAAATAATATTAAAAATTGTGAAACCATAAATAAGTTTAAGCAACTATTATATCGACATTGTAAGAATATGCCTATCCGATAGTTAAATTAGGTTCTAATGAACCGTAAATAAATAAATAAATATATCTGGCTGTAAACATTTTGTACTTAAAAAATAATATGTTTGAAAAAAGTATCAAGCTTTATTTTCGCTAGATGGTTTTAAAGTCGTCCATTTTTGGTAATACTAATGTAATGTAATGTACTCATGCTGACGCTCATTTGAAACTTTGTCTGTCATATTTACTGATTTAGTCCAAAGTTGCAACATCTTAAAAATAAATAAAATTTCTGAAAAAAATCGCTATATTTACAATTTTACTACGATAAAAGAAATCACTGGCCAAGTGCAAGTCGGACTTGCGCATTTAGTGTTCCATGCGTTGATTGCTTTTAAAATAAAAACTTTTGTTACGGGGTATAAAATGATAAATAACTTCACACACAGTTTTTGATAAAGTTTTTTCCGACCTTTACTGAAAACCTTGAAACTTTTTTTTATATATACCATATAAATTATTAATGGTAATATACTCGTGATATTTTTTGTTCAATCTATATCCTATGGAGAATATTTCAGAATTTTTTAAAAATTTTTTGGTCAGTATTTTTTGATATAAGGCGGGGACAAAATTTTTCGCAATTTTTTTAAAAATAATGCAAAGAAAAGTGTGCGCAAGCATTACATTATATATATATATATATATATATATATATATATATATATATATATATATATACATATATATTAGCTGCGCCCGCGGCTCCGCTCGCGTGGACTTGATTCGCCTTTATCGTCACTGCTTATTCGTTATGTTTATAATATCATATAGTTCAAGGGGCCTTAGAGGCCCGTGGCTTGGTTGCATACTTGTCTCCACTTCTTTTTATCTCCTGTTAGCTTTTCCCAGTGCGGGATTCCCATCAATTCCGGCTCTTGCTTTACTGCCTGAATCCATGTAGATCGAGGTCCACCCTTGCCTCTTCTTCCAACCACTCCTCTTATTACGGTTGCTTTGCCTGTCTTTCTTCCTTCATCCTTGCCACGAGTTCCATCTTAATCGCTGGCTTCTTATGAGTGGGCTTATAAGGGGTTTCGTATATAGACATTTTTACTCGTAATTTGTTCTTCTCCTCCACAGTCCCTCTTCTTTCTTCCTCGGTAGATTCTTCTGAAAGCTTTCCTTTCCCACACCTCCAACGTCTCCTTTTCACTTGTATTCAGTTTCCAGGTTTCGCATCCATATGTCACCGTGGGTCTGACAATTGTCGTATATATTCTTTCTCTTGCTTTTCTTGATACATTCTTTGATTTCAATATTAGATTCATTGCCCCCAAACATCTCTGTCCTTTCGCTATTCTTTCTTGTATCCACTCTCTGTTATTGTTACTCCCAGACAATTAAATTTGTCTACTTTTTCAAACGTATATCTTTTCCCTAAGTTGTTTATTATATCTCAACTTTTGTTGTTTTTATTATTCTTCTTCTTTGTAATTTCCATGTATTTTGTTTTTTCCTCATTTATATTTAGTCCTCTCATCCTTCCCCTTTCTTCTATCCTACTTATGGCTTTTTCGAGGTTCTTTTTTGCTCTTGCAATCACTGCTACATCATCTGCATAGGCCAAGCATTGACAGGTTTGTTGGTATATCGTTCCATTTGTTTTTATTTCTGACTCCCGGATTATATTCTCTAGTACCAAATTAAATAGACATGTCGACACTGGATCCCTCTGTCTTAATCCTCTCTTCACCTTAAACTTGTCTTATACTTTGCCCCTAACCAACACTCTATTTTCTGTGTCATTCAGAGTCATTCTCACGATGCGAATCAATTTACTTGGAATTTTTAGTTCTTCCATTATCTTGTAGAGTCCTTCTCTATTTACAGAGTCATATGCTTCTCTGAAATCCACAAAGACCAAGTGTAGTGCCAAATTTTGTTTTAAGCTATTATCTTGGATTTGCTTAATCGAAAATATCTGGTCTGTAACCGATCTATTTTTCCTGAATCCACACTGGTACTCTCCCAGAATAGACTCGGCTTTCTCTGCTAGTCTGTTTTTGATAGTCAACACTACTATCTTATACACGACATCCAGTAAGGCTATTGGTTTTTTTCTCCTTTTTTGTATATTGGACAAATGAGCGACTCTCTCCAGCTCACTGGCATCTTTTCTGTTTCCCATATTTCTTGCACCAACCGGCATATTTCATTTTCCAGATCTACTCCTCCAGCTTTGTTTAGTTCTGCTGTTATACAATTTCCAGCCGGGGCCTTATTTTTTTTGGGTTCTGAATATTTTTCGTATTTCTTCTTTGCGGGGTTTGTTTGTCCCCTCCTGCCCTGCAGTTAATTTTGCTTCCTATTTCTCATTCAACTCATTTTCATCTCCATTTAGTGTTTCTGTAAAGTATTCCCCCTATCTATTCAGTCTTTCTACCAAGCTTACTGCTAAAGTTCCATCTTTTTTCCTACATATTAGCATTTTGTCTCTGTTTATTCCCTTTGTATTTTATAAAAAAAACACGTAAATCGGATAAGTGGTTCTTGAGTGCTAAGTGCAGCAATGGATAGACAGACAGACAGACAGACAGAGACGTTAAGTTTTATATATATTATAGATTTTTTTTGACATATATTAAATTAAGAATTAAAAAAAATCACGTAAATCAGATGAGTGGTTCTCGAATGATAAGCACACTAACGGACAGACCGAGAGACGTTGCGTTTTATATATGGTATATTATATAGATTATTATTATTATTATATGACCTGGCCAAAGAACATATGTATGAATTAAAAAAAAAAACACGTAAATTGGATAAGTGGTTCTCGAGTGATAAGCGCACTAACGGACAGGTAGACAGACAGAGAAACGTTGCATTTTATATATATTACAGATATTCTTTGCTACTTGATATTGTTCCATATTTAATGGTTTAGGCAGTGTATTGCAAGAGAACGCGCTAGCGGCAAACTTTTTTCCGACTTGATTCACTATTATCGTCACTGCTTATTCCTTATGTTATCTAACGTAATGAAATATAGCCTATAACCTGCCCAGAGAACATATGTATATTTTAAAAAAAAAGCACGTAAATCGGATAAGTGGTTCTCCAGTGATAAGCGCACTAACGGACGGACAGACAGACAGACAGACGTTGCATTTTATATATATTATAGATGTAATAAAATATATATCTAGAACCTGGTCAGAGAACATATGTATGAGTTTAAAAAATTACGTAAATCGGATAAGTGGTTTTCGAGGGATAAGCGCACTAACGGACAGACAAGCAGACAGAGAGAAGTTGCATTTTACATATATTATAGATATAAATTATTATTATTACTATATAACTTGGCCAAAGAATATATGTATGAATTTAAAAAAAGACACGTAAATCGGATAAGGGGTTCTCGCGTGATAAACGCACTAATGGGCAGACAGACAGAGAGACATTGCATTCTATATATATTATAGATTATAGATATTCTCTGCTACATAATATTGTTCCAAATTTAATGGTTTAGACTGTGTATTGCAAGGGAACGCGAGGCAAATTTTTTTCCGAGTTCATTCACTATTATCGTCACTGCTCTTTCCCTATGCTACCTATATACATATATATACATACATATATATATATATATATATATATATATATATATATATATATATATATATATATGTATATATATATATATATATATATATATATATATATATATATATATAAGAAAGAGGAAGGACAGTAACAGGGCACTGGCAACAAACAATCCTAAGTTTAACTACTGGGAAACGCCCTTATAAGGAAAAGAGATG
Source organism: Pachyrhynchus sulphureomaculatus (assembly GCA_019049505.1). Taxonomy (NCBI): domain Eukaryota; kingdom Metazoa; phylum Arthropoda; class Insecta; order Coleoptera; family Curculionidae; genus Pachyrhynchus; species Pachyrhynchus sulphureomaculatus. The sequence continues at coordinate 98,072,888 of CM032451.1, forward strand.
AGCAATCAAAGATCTAAAGGCTCTAGTATCTGCTTTTTATTTTTATTATCGAGCTTTCGCTGCCTAATGGTAGCTTCTTCTGGATTCTAAAAATGCAAACCAGGTACAGAAAATAAACCAAAACGTTCGTTTTTTAAAATGTGATTAAATGAATTGTAAGACTGTATGTGAAATTACTTACAAAAATTTAGCAGTTAATTCATCTCTGGTGAAGACAATGAAATTTGCATTTTTGTTGGCCAGGTAGTATGTATGATTACACAAACATGATTAAAAGTCACTTAGAGAGTTACACAAATATTAAAAATAAACCTTTGTCAAAAAACATTAGTTAAAAACACTTTTTGAAGACCGAAACATAACTGCGAGAAACACCATGATGTTGAAATGGTACTCCATTTTAAAATTTTTTGACATCGAGTTTAATAACCAAGGACACCCAAATATGCAAAGCGCATATATTGCATATTTTGCATATTATATGCATTTTTCTAAATATTTGCATAAATGCTTTAAAAATAGCATATATGTGCATATTTGAAGCAATTTATAATAATGTAGGTCTTTGGCAGGCGTTTTTTTCATTCATTTTTAGGAATAAGGGTCAATGTTTAGGCCGTCGCCGCCGCGCCGGTGGTTTTCTCCAAATAAATTTTATTATTTTATGGTCAGTAAAAACCAGTCAGTAAACCCCAGACGGCCATCAGAGCATACTTGTATTATTAATTTATTAGATTTCATTTCTGGTTGTGCTTTTAAAGTGGTTACGTCGATTTGTGCTTTTTATCTTGTGAGTCGTATTTTACTACAGTGAAATTCCCAAAGCCAGTAGTGTGTCAGTGTGGATTAAACCATGCAAAGAACTAAGAATAGATATGGAAAAAATCTACTGTTCTGCATGTGTTAAAATTGTAAGTATAATTTTTGAATACCTATTGAATATACAGGGTATTTCATTTTCGTTTAATATTTAAACATAATGAAATTTTTTTCAGGATTTTGCCGTTGATGCTATTTTCAATGTTATTTAAGTTATTTTTGTTCCATTTAACGAACAAAATTTCTATTTAACGAAACCACGAAATAGAAATACATACGTAAACGTATGTATTTCTAGGTAATCTAATAAAAAAGGTACAAAGCAGAATTTTAATTTTTGCCTGCCCTAAGCACCTAGTTTTCTATTTAGCGAAATTTCTATTTAACGAATTTTTTCCTTGGGGTTTTAATTAAATTTTCTTTTTTTTTATTGCAGATACCATGCGATAAAAAAATTCAAATAGAGCAACAAGTGAAAACTGCTTGCCATATTGCCAAATTGAGTAAGACGAAACCTGAAGATAGGCCAAAACACACCTTAATGCAATGTTTCCAACCAACGTACAAAAATAAAGAGCTAAATGAACAAGACATCTTTAACCAAGATCTATGCCGTGCAATGATGACATCAAACATTCCGTTATCGAAGCTGCGTATTCAAAACTTTACTTCCTTCCTCGAGAAGTATTGCAAATTTAATATCCCAGGTGAAAAAACCATACGGAGAAACGACGTAAGCTCCTTGTATTCACAGGTAATTGAGGAAATTAAAGGTAAAATTCGCAACGAACATTTTTACATATATATTGATGAAACCACCGATTCAAGAGGACGGTATATTGCGCATTTATTGATTGGAGTTCTTAGCGACGATATTTTGCCAAAATCTTATCTGATTGCTTCCAAACAGTTAGAAAAAACAAATGCATTGGCAGTGGCCAGATTTGTTCAAGAGGAACTATCGAAGTTTTTTCTTCCTACGCCTGTTCCAGGAGATAATTTTTTGCTTATTTTGTCAGATGCAGCACCGTACATGATAAAGGCCGGGCAAAATTTGAAAATTTTTTATCCAAACTTAATACATGTAACATGTCTCGCTCATGCTTTAAATAGGGTTGCTGAGGAAATTAGGAATCATTTTCCGCTTGTAAATAGCTTAATTTCTAACATGAAGAAAATCTTCCTTAAAGCGCCTTTAAGGATTCAGTTCTACAAAGAAAAATTACCGAACACTCCTCTTCCACCTCAGCCTCATTACAAGATGGGGCACTTGGTTGGAAGCAACATTTTTTTATTGCGACAACTTCTGTCAACTAGATGGTCTAATTGCAGAATTATCAGACGAATCTTCCCAATCCCTTACAGAACTTAAACGATTATTCAAAAACAAGGAGATAAAACAACAACTTTCTTTTCTTAAAACAAATTATTGCTTTGTTCCTAAAACCATAACTCAAATGGAGGAATCTAATTTGCCATTAACCCGAAGTGTTCAACTAATAAAACAATGTGAGGTCGCCTTTGAAAATGTCGCAGGTAAAATTGGGAGCAAAAATTTCGGAATGTTATGGAAAAAAATAGTGGGTTTCAATTTGTCAGCCAAGTAGCCAAAGTTTTAAAGAGGGATTTTACTGATTCCATTGATTTAGATCCTATGCTATTAAATAATTTTGAAAATGCCCCTATTACATCAGTCGATGTGGAAAGGAGTTTCTCAGTTTATAAATTTTTATACAACGATAGAAGAGAAAGCTTTTTAATGGAGAATTTTGAGAAACATTTAGTAATTTATTGTTTTTATAACTAACGGCAACCCTGTCTTTTGCAATATTTGCATATTTCCGCTTACTTAGTTGCATCGCCCTGTATGTATCAAATTTAAAATGTATGTTTTATTATGCTGTTTACTACGTATATAAATTTTTATAATATGTACCTATATTATTGTTATAATTATATGTTCATCTTTAAGTAAAGTAATAAAATACATTATTATTTATATTTATTTTTTACTTTGTATAATATTATATTTAAATTTAGTTCATTCGCCCTGTATTTGTATAAGTACTCGTATCATGTAATGCGAAACAATAAATTTACATTTTTCAAGTCTATTTCCATTTTTTTTACTGCATATTTACAACATGTATGTGCATATTTTGAGAAAATTATTTATACGCATATTTTAAAGTTTTTCACTTGCATATTTGAGTTTCCTTATTAATAACTATTTAGTGATATTTGAGTCCGAACCGGATATTGTTGGTAGTCTATGTCGTCATCAGGTCGACAAAAAACCATAAAAGCATTAAAGTTAGGGATGTGGTAAATTTTTTAGGTGGATGCTAATCTTATATAAATTATTTATTATTAATGATATATATTTTTCAGTTTTAATTTTATAACAAAGGGACTTAAATTTGATGAATGTTACTCTTCGACGAGTTATTTATTATTAATTATATTAATTATATTAATTCTTTAATTTTATAACCAAGAGATTAATAGGCTAATCTAAAAATTTGAAAGAAAATATTAATACTGGACGTTATTTATTATTTGTCATATTTGATTTTTTAATTATTTAATTTTAACAAGAAGACATAGAAAAGTAACTGGTAATAAACAGAAAAAATAACAGAAAGAGAAAAGAAACGTCAACTTTACTAGAAACTAATTTTTTTCATAAAGATCGTTCTTTTTTATTGGTTTGTTATAGTTTTGTGTTAGTAAATAAGTATACATGGAGCTCAATCCTTCTATGTCTTTTTGTGATTGAGATTATTTTTACAGGTTTTTATGTAACACATTTCCAAGAAACTTCTTCTGAAGTAATTAGTCTTAACATCCAGAATGAGGCTGTTGTTATATTGTGCTCTGTGATCTGTATTATTTACGTGTAAGCTCAAGCTAGATGCGTTAGGTTTGTGTTTACTATCACTTTTGTATAACGCTACTCTCTTAGAGAGCTTTTATGAAGTTTGTCCAACGTAGACCAAGCCACATTGACAGGGAATGCCGTAGATTATATTAGATCTTTGTAAAGTGTCGGTTTTATCTTTTAAATTGGTATAAAAACAATTCATTCTTTTTATGTTGTAATTAGCAATTTTAATGTTTGTATTTGTCCTTGTCTTCTCTTTTTAAAAATACAAACATTAAAATTGCTAATTACAACATAAAGAGAATGAATTGTTTTTATACCAATTTAAAAGATAAAACCGATACTTTACAAAGATCTAATATAATCTATGGCATTTCCTGTCAATGTGGTTTGGTCTACGTTGGACAAACTTCACAAAAGCTCTCTAAAAGATTAGCGCTACACAGAAGTGATAGTAAACATAAACCTAACACAACTAGCTTGAGCTTACACGTAAATAATACAGATCACAGAGTACAATGTAACAACAGCTTCATTCTGGATGTTAAGACTAATTACTTCAGAAGAAGTTTCTTGGAAATGTGTTACATAAAAACCTGTAAAAATAATCTCAATCACAAAAAAGACATAGAAGGATTGAGCTCCATGTATACTTATTTACTAACACAAAACTATACCAAACCAATAAAAAAGAACGATCTTTATGAAAAAATTAGTTTCTAGTAAAGTTGACGTTTCTTTACTCCTTCTGTTATTTTTGCTTTTTATTACCAGTTACTTTTCTATGTCTTCTTGTTAAAATTAAATAATTAAAAAATTAAATATGACAAATAATAAATAAAGTCCAGTATTAATATTCTCTTTCAAATTTTTAAATTAGTCTATGAATCTCTTGGTTATAAAATTAAAGAATTAATATAATTAATATAATTAATAAAAAAAAACTCGTCGAAGAGTAATATTCATCAAATTTAAGTCCCTTTGTTATAAAATTAAAACTGAAAAATAGATATCATTAATAATAAATAATTTATCTAAGATTAGCATCCACCTAAAAAATTTACCACATCCCTAACTTTAATGCTTTTTTGGTTTTTTGTCGACCTGATGACGACATAGACTACCAACAATATCCGGTTCGGACTCAAATATCACTAAATAGTTACTAAACTCGATGTCAAAAAATTTTAAAATGGAGTACCATTTGAACATCATGGTGTTTCTTGCAGTTATGTATCGGTCTTCAAAAAGTGTTTTTAACTAATGTTTATTAACAAAGTTTTATTTTTAATATTTGTCTAACTCTCTAAGTGTCTTTTAATCATGTTTGTGTAATCATACATACTACCTGGCCAACTAAAATGCAAATTTCATTGTCTTCACTAGAGATGAATTAATTGCTAAATTTTTGTAAGTGATTTCACATACAGTCTTACAATTCATTTAATCACATTTTAAAAAACGAACGTTTTGGTTTATTTTCTGTACCTCGTTTGCATTTTTAGAATCCAGAAGAAGCTACCATTAGGCAGCGAAAGCCCGATAATAAAAATAAAAAGCAGATACTAGAGCCTTTAGATCTTTGATTGCTCATCTCTTCTCCTTATAAGGGCGTTTCCTAGTAGTTAAACTTACGATTATTATATATATTATATTTATTTATTTATATATATATATATATATATATATATATATATATATATATATTTATATTTATATTTTATATATATATATATATATATATATATATATATATATATATATATATATATATATATATATATATATATATATATTAACTTGACACTCCACTTGATGACCTGGTAAATTTTTTTCACTTCTTATTCCACCATCTAAACTAACCCCTTAAGTCAAAATTTAACTTTCAAAACTATATGGCTCTGATGTGGTCAATAGTTTCTATATTAGTGCCAAATATCAACTTTCTATGTCAAATAGTTTCGGAGGAAATCGGGTGTTACAGACGGCCAGTCTGACGGACAGGCAAACGGACGGACAAACAGGCAGACTGACAGCCACCGAAGTGTTCTTATAAGTGTTCCGTATGGAACGCTAAAATACTGCGCAGGTTCATGCAGAAATTTTGTGTTGTTTACAATCCTTCAGCTTTTGTTCTAGAATTGTTGAGAGACAGTGTTCTAGTTGGGTGCAATTTTTCTCTTAGCCATATAACATAACTAAAAATTTATAGCTCCAAGCATTTTCCATTAAGGCTGGTTCAAGTTTCGTTCATGGTGATTGGTTTTTTTAGTGACTTGAGCTACAGAAAACCTTTATTTTTGAGGTGTTTTTTTTGCTATTAATAAATGAATTGAATAGATAGGTTAACTACAGTGGCATGAAAAAATAACATTTTAATAAACAGTAGTGTTCTGAAAATGTAAATAAAAAACGATGAATCACTCAAAGTATAGGATTATTTTCCAGCGCCACAAACATATTTATGCTATATACCTCACCAATCATTCTAAAGGAAAATCTATATACATCAAATATGTTCCTGTTTTTTGTGCTTTACTTGCCTAATTGTCTTTACTGAGTTATTAAGTTACTTATTTATGTATTACCCTATTACTCCCACAGTTGCTTAAGTGTGTACCATTATTTATATTTTTTTTCAGGAAAGAATGTGGAAGGACAATTTGAATGCAGTATCTGTAATTCTAAATTCACTAATATTGAGTTTTATACTATCCACATGGGGAGTAAAACTCACAAAAGAAATCTAAGGAAGATGGAGACACCAATTTACAAAAAGGTAAAATAAAATTTCCGGATACACATTGTTTTGAGTGACTTCTCGGATTGCCGCTAGTTGTTGCATGTCACGCTCCTGCTGTCGTTTAACCCTTAGATAGTGACCCGGAGACCCACCATAGATGCTTTACACATCCTTGGGTTTAAGAATTTTATTCTTAAAAAACCGAGTAGCCGAATATGTACTTTTCCTTGTATTTTCACTTCGTAGGTAGCATAGCTACTTGATTTTTGTTTATAAAGGCGCTAATAAAGTATCTCCTCAGGAAACTGCTACGGCTTGTCTGGTATAACCATGCTCTGGCGAATTCCTAATCAAAAGATAGAACTTTAAGAAAAAACAGGGCCACACTTGTTTAACCACCAACACCAGTTGACACATTCTACTATCGATTTCCAAGAAAAAACGCACCAACTATTCCCATACTTCAGTCAAGGATACGAAATATTGTCTTCAGACAGAGTATCATTAAACGTATTTTAATGAAGCTAGACACCAGAAAAGCTTCTGGGGCTGACGGAATACCTAACATAGTACTAAAAAAATACACTGGCGAACTAATACCAGTATTTGTAAACAGGAATAAAAAAATTTTAAACAAATGTTTAAGATCACCACTTATGTTTATTATTGCTGACAATTGTTTCGACACGCTGTGTCTTCTTCTGGAGCATGATGTAAATTAACTAAACAAGGTATGTTTCAGAATACATAGTTTACCTAATTATAAGCACTAAATTCATTAGCAATATTTACCTTAATACCTAGAACAAGTTCAATAAAGGAGACCCTCCCCCATCTGATTGATCGTTGAGTAATAGACCTGAGGATTTTTTCTGATTAATTTCTACCTGTTCTAAACAATTCAGTAATTTTCCTTTGTTTCCGTTACGCAAAATTTTGAAATCTTCATTGAATGTATGATTTTCTTCTGTTAAATGTTTGGCGTAATGAGATTTGTTATTTTTTATTTTAAAGCTTTGTTTATGTTCGTTTATTCTTTTATAAAATGGTCTGCCTGTTTGTCCTATATACGTTTTGTTGCAAGTGCCACAGCATAATTCGTAAACCCCCGATTTATTTTCTTTTTTTGTTTTACTTTTATTATTTTTAATATGTCGAGATAATGTATTATTTGTACGGAAAGCGATACTTACATGATTTCTATGGAAAAAATGTTGAATTTTATTAGTTAATTTTCCGGTATAAGTGAGTGTATGAAATTTTTCTTTGTTTGGTTGTTTGTACGGGTACACCAATCCTATTGCTTTTTTAAATTGTTTTTTCTTTGAAATATTATCTACGAAATCGCTCTAGTATCCATTGTTTATACTAATTTGTTTTATAATATGTACTTCTTTCTGAAAATTTTCTTCCGGTTATGGTGTATTTATTAATCTATGGATGAAACTATTATAAGCCGGGATTTTATTGGTGAACGGGTGGTTAGAATTTGCGTGTATAGTTATATCTGAGTATGTTGGTTTATACTATACACGCTAATTCTCGGGTTATAATAATTTCATCCATAGCTTAATAAATACACCATTAACGGAAGAAAATTTTCAGAAAGAATTAAATATTATGAAACAAATTAGTATAAACAATGGGTACAGGAGCCATTTCATAGATAATATTTTAATGAAAAAACAATTTAAAAAAGCAATAGGACTGGTGTACCCGTACAAACAACTAAACAAAGAAAATTTCATACACTCATTTATACCGGAAAATTGACTAATAAAATTCAAAATTTTTTCCATAAAAATCATGTAACCATCGCTTTCCGTACAAATATCACATTTGCTCGACATATTAAAAATAATAAAAGTAAAACAAAAAAAAGAAAATAAAACAGGGGTTTACGAATTATGTTGTGGCACTTGCAATAAAACATATATAGGACAAACAGGTAGATCTTTTTTTAAAAGACTAAAGGAACATAAACAAAGCTATAGAATGAAAAATAACAAATCTCATTACGCTAAACATTTAACAGATGAAAATCATACATTCAATGAAGATTTTAAAATTTTGCATAATAGAAAGAAAGGAAAATTACTCAATTGTTTAGGACAGGTAGAAATTAACCAGAAAAAATCCTCAGGTTTATTACTCAACGATCAATTGGATGGGGGAGGGTCCCCTTTATTGAACTTATTCTAGGTATTAAGGTAAATATTGTTAATGAATTTAGTATTTGTAATTAGGTAAACTATATATTCTGTATCATGCTTTGTTAGTAAATCTCGGTCTACCAACAAAACGGTGACCAACATCCCATCTATCCTGCAGACTTCCATCTGCTGTTTGGCCCTGTCAATCAAAAGACCGTTCTGGGCGGAGACTTCAATGCCAAAAACGTTCTCTGGGGAAACCTAGCTACGAACGCTAATGGCGTTGCTCTCGACGCCATCCAGAACCAAATCCCATTCAATCTCATAGCTCCAGACGAGCCCACCCACATTGGACACGGAAGACCGGACTTTCTAGATATTTTTCTTCTAAAAAATATCAACCTCCGGCATAACATTACTGTCATTCATGACCTTTCGTCTGACCATCTACCGGTCATTTTTTCACTGGGAAATCTGGCCGACAAAATGAATGCCACAGTCACCACTTCCAGCACAGACTGGGACCACTTCCAACGCCTCCTGGCGACCACGGGTCCCATCCCAAAAATTTCCACAACCCAGGATCTGGATTCGGCAGTCAATAAACTGACTGCTGATATCCAGACAGCCCTTGCCCAGGCCACAACGTCACGAACCCAACCAGTCTCTTCTCAAGGTAGACTACCCCAGCTATCAAAGAGCAGATCAGGGATAAAAACCGGCTGCTCAGAAGAGCCCTCAGGACGGGAGACCCCCGCCTCAAAAGGCTCGCAAATCAAGCAACGCAGCAGGTGAAAGACTCACTTGCTGAATTCCACAGCAGCAGGTGGGAGTCCAAAGTAGAATCCCTCACTACCCAGGACTGTTCTCTTTGGAAAATGGCAAAAGCCCTTTCCAATGACGAGCCAAGGTCCATTCCAGCCCTCACCCACGCCGGCACCACAGCCTCCACAACCCAGGAGAAGGCTGACCTTCTGGCAGATCTGCTAGAGGAACAGTTTTCTCCTAACACTCCTGCCCATCCCGACCCAGCCCGTGATCTTAGGGTCGCTACAACCATACAGACCCTAAATCTTGCCCAGCCCCTTCGCAATACGTATTTCACAACCCCCTCCGCTGTTAATGAGATCATTCGTTTTACCTCAATCCGAAAAGCCCCAGGTCATGATAAAATCACAAATAAAGCCCTCAAAAAACTCCCCAAGAAACAGATCTCAGAAGCCACCAATATCATTAACAGCATACTGAGACTCAGCTATTTTCCACTCTACTGGAAAAAAAGCTGAGGTCATTATGATCAAAAAACCAGGCTCTCCATCCCACGAGGCAAGCAGCTATCGGCCAATCAGCCTACTTCCAGGCCTTGGCAAGATAGCTGAAAAAGTCATCCTCGAAATCGTCAGAGCAAAGTCCACAGCGCTCCGCGTTGTCCCTGACGAACAGTATGGCTTCCAGCCCCTTCATGGCACCATCCATCACACCACGAAACTCGCCCGAAAAAAATAAAAAAAAGATAAAAAAAAAAAATAAAGAAACCATTTCCAACAGCTTCAACAAACGTCACAAAGTTGGAGCTGTGTTTCTCGATGTAGCAAAGGCCTTCGACCGAGTCTGGCAAGAAGGCCTCATTCTGAAACTGATCCGACACGGCTACCCCCTTTTCATTAACAAACTCATTCAATCCTTCGTCTCTGACAGAACATTCCAAGTCAGAGTCGATAAGGCCACCTCCGAAGTCAAGGCCATTAGAGCCGGAGTCCCTCAAGGCTCCGTCCTCTCCCCCCACCTCTTTAACATTTTCACAGCCGACATTCCAAAAACGGATCAGACTACCCTACTCCTGTATGCTGACGACACAGCCATCATAGCAGAATCCAGCAGCTACAGAATCATCACCAGTAGATTGCAGCGCCACCTGAACGTCCTCGCCCCCTGGTTCGACCGATGGAAGATCCAGCTAAACCCATGTAAGACACAGGCCATCGTCTTCGCCAAAGGCAACGGCACTCCTTATGGACAACTCCAGCTCCAGGGATCCCGCATCCAATGGGCATCCACCATCAAGTACCTGGGAATCCAGTATGACAAACACCTCATCTGGAAAGACCAGGTCTGTGCTGCCTCAAGGAAAGCCAAGCAACTACTGGGCAAGCTGTACCCAATCATCAGCCGGTCCAGTAAGTTGCAACCAAAAATCAAGCTGCTAATTTATAAAACCATCGTGAGGGCAGGACTCACACACGCCTGCCCTACTTGGTCTAAACTCACCAAGACACGCAGAGCTCAACTTCAGGCAGTACAGAACAAGGCCCTGAGGATGATCACGGGAGCCCCATGGTTCGTCCGAAACCGTCAATTGCATAGAGACCTCGGTGTGCCAACAATCAAGGCACACATGAGGTCCACCAACATCAAGTTCTTCGCAAAGGCGCTACAACACCCAAACGCCACCATAAGGAGCGCATTCCACGTGCCCGCCAACGCCCGCCATCACTATCCAAGACCTTCTGACCCCATATCCGACGAAGACGATGGCCCTCCCCCACCCCCATGAAGATTGTAACCTAGATTAAGTTTGGAATTAAGTTCTAGATTAGTTTAGAATTAAGCTCTAGTTAAGTTAGATTAGTTAACAAATGTATTTTAAATTCCAATGTCCTAGGTTAAGTTAATTAGGATTACTGTATAGAACCTAGGTTAAGTAGTATAGGAATATAATCTGTCATAAATATAAGTAAGAGGCATAGCCTAACTTAAATTCAATAAAGAAAACCGAAAACTGTTAGTTAATTTAGAGCGTGCTCCAGAAGAAGACCCAGTGTGTCGAAACAATTGTCAGCAATAAATTAAATTTTTATTCCTAGTTATTATGGATCTCCATCAAGTAACGGCTAAGTCAGTGCAGTATTTATAAGAAGCTTTTGCCTGAAAACAGGCCCACACGAGCATATCCAGATTCTAGTTGCCGATGTATAAACTGTACCAATTCAGCTGTAACTGTGTCAATAGGTTTTTCATGTCTGAGTATGTTGGTTTATGGAAGATTTCAAAATCGCGTCTATTCATTTTGTTTGATATTTTTAATTCTAGGAAATTAATCGATTTATTTGTTTCTATTTCTGTTGTAAAAGTAATATTATTATGAAGTTGGTTAATATAATCTAGAAAAAGTTTTAATTGTCGATCTGTGCCTGTAAAGCAAGTCAATATATCATCTAAATACCGGTACCAATAAAAGAAATTTTTAAAATATGAGAATTACTGATTTGTTCTTCTAAATGGTCCATGAAAATTTCAGATAAAATTGGACTAAGAGGGTTTCCCCTTTCTTACTTATGTAAATGTTATCATTAAATTCGAAATAATTCTGATCTAAGCACAATGTTAAGATATCTAATATTTCTTTGTTTAATTATTGACATTATATTTATTGAGTAATCTTAGGACCAAATTTATAGCGTCTGATGGTGGTATACTAGGAAAAAGATTTTGTACATCAAATACAGAAACAGAAATAGAAACAAATAAATCGATTAATTTCCTAGATTTAATAATATCAAACAAAATGAATAAACACGATTTTGAAATCTTCCATAAACCAATATACTCAGACATAACTATACACGTTAATTCTAACCACCCGTTCACCCATAAAATCTCGGCTTATAATAGTTTCATCCATAGACTAATAAATACACCATTAACGGAAGAAAATTTTCAGAAAGAATAACATATTATAAAACAAATTAGTATAAACAATGGATACAAGAGCGATTTCGTAGATAATATTTTAATGCAAAAACAATTTAAAAAAGCAATAGGATTGGTGTACCCGTACAAACAACTAAACAAAGAAAAATTTCATACACTCACTTATACCGGAAAATTAACTAATAAAATTCAAAATTTTTTCCATAGAAATCATGTAAATATCGGTTTCCGTACAAATAATACATTATCTCGACATATTAAAAATAATAAAAGTAAAACAATAAAAGAAAATAAATCGGGGGTTTACGAATTATGCTGTGGTACTTGCAACAAAACGTATATAGGACAAAGAGGCAGACCTTTTTATAAAAGAATAAATGAACATAAACAAAGCTTTAGAATGAAAAATAACAAATCTCATCGCCAAACATTTAACAGAGGAAAATCATACATTCAATGAAGATTTCAATATTCTGCATAACGGAAAGACAGGAAAATTACTGAATTGTTTAGAACAGGTAGAAATTAATCAGAAAAAATCCTCAGGTCTATTAGTTAACGATCCATTAGATGGGGGAGGGTCTCCTTTATTGAACTTGTTCTAGGTATTAAGGTAAATATTGTTAATGAATTTAGTACTTGTAATTAGGTAATTTACATCGTACTCTAGAAGAAGACACAGTGTGTCGAAACAATTGTCAGCAATAATAAACGTAAGTGGTGATCTTAAACATTTGTTTAAAAAATTTTATTCCTATTTATTTTGGATCTCGATCAAGTAACGGTTAAATCAGTATTTGTAGCCGGGAATATTTCCTTCCTGCTGGAAATAGGCTACAGTTTAGCCGATATCCATAAAAGGCAAGAAGACCTTGCCAAACAACTACCAACCATTCGTTCTGCTTTCAATAATAGGAAAAGTCATGGAAAAGGCCATCAATCAGCATCTTCTAACATATCTTGAAGGATTGAATATTTTCAGCGACCATCAATATCGCTGAATCTAGAAAGTTATATACTTCACAACAACTATTAATTCTGTACATTTTTAGATGCCCGGCCCCGATTTCTGGAAAATTGTTTGATATTTTTTTTTGTAAATGTAGAATGATAAAGCGTATATCAAGGAGTATACTGACGTATTTGACATTTGGTAGTGAAAGCGACGCTGGGCGCCACAACGACAAACAATTTTTTTTCCATTGACATACTTTTTGTAAAACGCCATTGGAAAACCCTAATTTTTTTAAACATTTTTTCCTTAAACTGCTGTTTTCTAATTTGTTTTGCAAAAAAGTTATACAGCAAAAACCTTTTAAAATATTATTTTTTGGTCATCTTCCTCAGGGGCTAGAGGAATCCCAGGATTTTCCTAGTACGGGCATTGACGATCCCGAGGTACCTGAGTCATGTTGTGCTGTCTTGTGTTGTCCAGATTATATGTAACAAAAACGCAATCTTAAGGTGTTTACCGTGCCGAGAAGATGAATGGCTCAGCGTCTATGAGTCGCAAACGGTTCCCCCCGATACCGGGCGCCCTCCGGGAGTAAGTAGCCTTGCTGTGGCATCCAGGCCCTGCCGCAGTCGACCCTTCTTTCCTAGGATACTCGTGGGAACACTATATCAAATAATAATAATTATAATAATGATAATGGCAGGGTGTTGAGGAGGCGGACCCCTGTCGTACAAACAGCTACAGCACCACCACAACAACAACAACGACAAACGATCCAACGAACCACCTCAGCCGAAACTACTCCCGATAGTTTTATCAGATCCGACATTGTAGGTAATGTAAATTTCCTTTTCCGTGCAGTTAGCTTACACTTATATGGCCACCAAAACCATCATGAAAGACTTCGAGAGGTTGCTCTAAGATATATACAACAAAACTGGTCGGAACTTAACACATTTTCATTAATTGGGGACGACGATATGAAAGACTTCAATAACTACTATAACTATATGAGGAAAAATGGCACCTATGGAACGAGCCTAGAGATACTTGCCCTCTCGGAAACCCAGAATAGTAACTTTCATATCTTCTCAAAACAACGAAGAACAAGAGATACAAAAATAACTTTTAGGGATAAGCCAACAATAATAAGAACAAGAAAACACACCGAAACTATTTGCCTCCTACTAACAGGCAACCCAATGTCGGGACACTTTGAGCTTCTGACACCACAAAACACTAAAAACATCCCAAACAACAGTAGACCAATAAAAGAAGCATCGGGCGAGCGACGTAACGGTGGAGGACGTCGTGGAAAATGGCAGCTCGACCAAAACGATGAAGACCGGGCAACTGAAAATCCCCACCCCCCCCCCCCCCCCCCCCCCCCCCCCCAACACCCCAACCCCCCCCCCAAAAAAACAACCTGCCAAAAGTGGCGCACCAAGGCGGGGAAATCAAAGCAACGCATGAGTTACACTACAGGAGCAAACCAACACACCATGCGTTGCTTTAATAAAAGCACAAGTCCTGACAAAGAAACCACTGAGAAGGGAATCACTCGCCGCTTAGACCCACCACCATCAATCCCAAACGCAACCGACGAAGTATTTAATCAAAAACTCCCGCAACGACAAAGAAATCCCAACAGCACAAAACCAAAATTCAAACGGCAAATAAGAATAGAAAACAAAATCAACAACATCAGGAGATATCTAGGACACCTTACCCAGTTTATCAACGGGAACATGTCCAAACGAGTCACACAGAGTATAGACAAGATCAAGTCCGGGTCTCCCGACAGAACACTGCCAGAAATCCTGGATACTTTGAAACAAAAATTATCCGTATATACCGCAAGACTCCGTAGATACAAAGAACCAAACGAGAGGAAAGACACCAACAACCTCTTCCGAAGAAGCGAAACACAGTTCTACCGGAAATCTATGCACAGCAAACAGACAGCAGTGACCGAACCACCAAACAAACAAGAACTCACAGATCATTGGAAAAGTATCTGGTCAGAACCCAAACTACCCAATAATAACACCCCCTAGATTAAAGTCAAAGAAGGCAAAGATAACCATGTGACAGAACAGGAAAATTTCACATTAACTACTGTGGGACCAAAGAGCATGATGAGGCGCCTGGATGCAAGAAGTTCCGGAGGTAGAATGGCCCCCCGTTTAGATCTCCGGGTGGGGGCTGGTTCGGGGGCGTCGACTTTCAGACATCATAATTTTAAGATAGATTTTTGCAACATACGAGGTTTAAACTCGAACATAAATTCAGTGCATCAACACCTGCAATCAAATAAACCTCATGTACTCGCTCCATGTGAAACCAAGGTCAGTCCATCGACCAGCACCGTCAACTATTTTTATCTTGGGTACTGGGACGTCTATTCCCGATTTAGGCATAACTTTGGAATCTGTCTTTTTGTCAGAAGCGACCTCTCTTGTCAAAGAGAAGAAGCTCTGGAGCCCCCCAACTTTGATGTTATGTGGTTAAAAATAACGACACAACAAACCACAAAGTTCATCTGTATCCTGTATCGACCACCAAGTGATACCAATTTTCGAACACTTTTCGCTTCCCTTGCAAACAACATCGATCATTTACAAATTAACTATCCAAATGCCGAAATTGCCGTCCTGGGCGACTTTAATGTCCACAATATCAACTGGCTTAAATATTCAAATACTACCGACGAACAAGGTCGTGAAGCCGAATCATTCTCAATCAGTTATGGCTTAACTCAGCTTATTGACGAACCAACACGGATCCCTGATCGAGACAAGGAGTTCGCCAGTCTTCTTGATCTGTTTTTAACCACCAATCCGGAGATTTACACGGTCACCGTAAATCCGCCGTTAGGTTCTTCCGACCATAAACTGCTTTCGACATCGAGTATCCTGCCAATCAGTGACAGAGAGGCGCCTAGCCGCGCAAGATTTGCCACTACAAGTCTGCTAAATGGGAAGATCTCATGGAATACTTCCGAACTTTCCCTTGGATAGACGTTTGTTTTCGATCCGATAACCCATCTGACTGCGCCAGGGAGGTCTCCGATGTTATTTTGGCTGGTATGAAAGCTTACATCCCTTTTTCGAAGAAATGCTCCTCCAACAGCAAGCCTTGGTTCTACCGAAAATGCAAGGAAGCTGTTGCTTCTAAACATACCACCACTCACACGGCCAGATAATTCCATTGCAATTACACCTGTTGAGAGAGCGAACTTGTTGGCTGAACTCTTTGCTTTACATTCTACTGTCGATTTCCAAGGAAAAACACCACCTACTATTCCCATATTGCAGTCAAGGATGCCCAATGTTGTCTTCAGACAGCGCATCATAAAGCGTATTTTAATGAAGCTAGACACCAAGAAGGCTTCTGGCTCTGACGGAATACCTGCCATAGTTCTCAAAAACTGTGCAAGGGAACTAAACACCAGTTTTCTGTAGACATTTTAACCTATCCTACAGAAAGGGAATATTTCCGTCCTGCTGAAAATGTGCCACGGTTCAGCCGATACCTAAAAAGGCAAGAAGACCTTGCCAAATAACTACCGACCAGTTGCACTGCTTTCTATAATATCGAAAGTCATGGAAAAGGTTATCAATGAGCACCTTCTAAAATATCTTGAACGATTCAATATTATTAGCGATCACCAATATGGTTTTCGTAAACACAGATCAACAGGAGATCTTCTGACTTATGTAACAAATGTTTGGAACAACGCAATTGAACACTTTGGAGAATCTCGAGCGGTTGCTCTTGACATATCCAAGGCATTCGATCGTGTTTCGCACGATAGACTGTTGGCTAAGTTACGCTCTTATGGTATGTCTGAAAGGTTCTGTTTGTGGCTCTCATGTTTCCTCAGAGAGCGTTCTTTACAAGTGGCGGTCGACGGATTTCTTTCTAACACCCTCACTATCAACGCCGGTGTGCCCCAGAGCTCCATACTGTCTCCTACTCTCTTTCTCATTTACATTAACGATCTGCTGGAAAAGACCGGGAATCCAATCTACAGCTTTGCAGATGACAGTACGCTTGTCTCTTCATTCACCTTGAACGCTTGGATATCGGCTGCTCAGACAGCAGGAGGTCGTTCAACTTAACAAAAACCTGGCAGAAATTCTATCTTGGGGTGACAGTAACCAAGTGGAATTTAACGCTACAAAAACCCAGGCAGCAGTTTTTTCTAAAAAGTTAACGTTGCTGAACCCGACATAGTTATGTCGGGGCACTCCATTCCCCGAGCATCGTCGCTCAATTTGTTGGGCGTTAGTTTGGAGCAAATATATCCTAGCATGAACATGTTGCAGGCAGAGCAAGGAGAGCTTCTCAAAAGTTGGGAATATTATTTAGAACCAGAAAGCTTTACACCCCACAACAACTGTTAATTCTTTACAAAGCCCAAATTCGACCAACTATGGAATACTGCTCCCACGTTTGGGGCTCCGCTTCCAAACATACACTGCATTTGTTGGATTCTGTTCAGAGAAGAGCGGTCCGTCTGGTTGGGGACCCGGAATTGACCGGCGGCCTTGATTCGCTGGAACATCGAAGAACGGTTGGCGACTTGAGTCTGTTCTACAAGTATTTTCATGGAAAGTGTTCGAAGGATGTAGCCCGCTTAATTCCTCCCAAAGCGGTGTATGTTAGAAATACACGTCGCGCTGGTGCTTCACACAAAAATACTATATAACTTTTAACAATACATAACTTATTACATATTTATAAAATAAAAAAACATTTAAAGAAATTTTCTATGAGTCTTCCTTCTTCTACCATGCATTTTTCCATTCCTTTCATTTATTCTTGATGAGTGGCTTTGTAAATAATTATACTATTGCACACATCTGACATTTCTGCCTTTAAATGCTCAATTTCATTTGTCGCAGTTTAAGAGTCCCCCACAAGAAAAAATCTAACGGCATAAAGTCTGGTAACTCAGATGTCTATTGAATAACTGGGCTACGATCCCCTATCCATCTTCATTAAAACCGTTCATTCAAATACTCTCGAACAGTGGCACTTGTATGGGGTGGTGCTCCATCGTGTCGATGGCTTTTTTAAAATAAGGGGAACATTTTCTAATAAAACTGGTAGAGTATTAACCAAGAAATTAAGGTATCTATTTCCAGTTAGTGTTCCGTCAAGAAAGTATCCCATTAACGCCATAATGGCCTTGATTCTGAATTTGATTAACGTTGTATGAATTTCCGTCAGTCCAGTAATAATGATCTCTTAGGTTCGCAATTGCTGACAAAATGACTTTCATCTGTCCATAATATATGATTCAAAAAATAACATTTTTCGTCATATTTAATCATCATTTCTGCTACAAAATTCAGTCGTCATTTCGAATCAAATTATGTTAATAACTGAAGATTATGCATTTTATAGTCATAGTATTTGTTAGCTTTTAAGAGACTTCTGAGTAGCCCCATAAGATACATTCAATTGCGTGCTTGCTTGTCTGGTTGAATTATATGGATGGTTTTCAAAATATTGCATAATTTCGGCTACTTTTTCATCTGTTAAAAGAGTTTTTCATTTAGAAATACCTTTCTGCCCAGAAAATTTGTCCATATTGCTCTTCAAATTTCGTTCTAATCGACAAAACATAGTGTGATGCGGAATATACCTAACAGGGTAACATTCTTGATACAGTCTGATGGCTTTCCGAGAATTTTTTCTTACTTCTCTATAAAAAAGCATCATATCTACTTTTTCAGCGCGGGAAACCACTTCAACCAGAAGTGTTACTTAGTTTAACTCTATTGAATTAAATAGGTGTGCAAACAAGAGCTGTCAGAATAAAGTATGACAGCCGCCTACTCTATAAATTGTTTGAGAACCACCAAACGTGGCATACGATCCAGAGCAACCGTAAAGATCAAAAATTAATATTTTAGAAGGTTTTTGCTGCATAACTTTTTTGCAAACCAAATTAGAAAAAAACGGTTTAAAGAAGAAATGTTGAAAAAAATTAGGGCTTTCCAATGCCGTCAAATATACTACAAATATATTATATCATTCTACATTTAGAAAAATATATATCTAACAATTTTCCATAAGGGGTTATATACAGTCAGGAGGGCTAAACAAAGGGATTTTTCAAGAATTTTTCCTGAGACAACTTTTAAATTTATTAATGTAAAAATTTTTATACATATTCTGGTAACTTTTAACTGTATTTCAACATTGTAATTGTAAAAATAATAATTTTGAAGGCTGCTATAACTGATCTCCAGGAGCTCCTCTCAAAAAAAGGCGTCTTGCGGTGACCACGATATCTCTGGACTGGATCATCCAAAATGAAAAAAACCAAACGGATATCGTTAAAGTAATGTATAATCTAGTTATTAATCGAAGGAATAAGCAAAATAAAATTTTTTGCGAAAATAGCGTCTTCTCAAAAAAAAAATGATTTTTTGCCAAAATTTTGGCCTTAAATTGTTTATAAAAAAAATATATATTTATCGGTGAGAAAAAAACCTTTGATTAATTACTAAAAAATATACTTGAGAAACTTGTGTTAAAATTTGAGACTGATCGGTTCAGCAGTTTCCAAGGAATCTTGGTCACCGACTATAAAAACATGGTTTTGAGAAAAATGCGTTTAAAGTTTGAAAAGCACGTTACATAGAGTAAAAAATTTTTTTTTTCAACTTACATCAAGTCGTCTATTCCATTTTCACTTTATGTACCTGAATACAATAGAAGGGACATTTACAATAGGCAGGCAAATTAAGGAGAGAGCGTTCTAGGTAAGCACTGCCGCTCCAGCCTCCTCTTTTCAAAGGCTCTGATGTCTTTACAAATATTCGTGTAACTTCCAGAATAATCGTCGGATTGACTTAAAATTTTCTGTACGTGTAATTAAATATATACACACATTACACACAAAGTCGTCCTAGATAATTAAGAACGTTATAGTTTAGGTCCTTTCTAACCGATTTGAATCTATGACATGATATCCTAAACTTAACCGTTTTCGAGATATTGAAGTTTAAAGATTTTCTAAAAAAAACATATTTTTTTTGCTTTTATATCGATTTTTTTTATTAGAGGTTCTCGATTGCGATTTTTTGGTTATTTTTAGTTAGTCTGTATGTCAAGTATCAAAAATCATCAAAAAAATTTGAACTAGTTACTAACAGTTTCAAAGGGCGGCTTGTTAATGTTTCTAAATTACGAATTTTTACCAAGTGTTTCCTACTTTAAATCAATAAAGAGAAAAAAAAATGTATGGAAGTTAGTCTGCAAATTATTTTAAAAACTTTTACGTCTTTTTAGCTATCAAAAAAGGTATAATACTAGGAGTTTAATAGGAAAACTGTACACAGAATGACACCTAAAGCGGGCTCGGGTAGCAAAAGGTAAATTTTTAGTTCTAGGTGAAAATACGAAAAATACACAAATAAAACAAAAAACCTTGCAATTTAATTTTTTTATTAATTATAATTCATGTTCTATATGGTCGCCCCTATTTCTAACACAAATTCTCATTCTTTTTCTTAAATTACTTTTCACAACGCTGGTTGTGAGGTGCCGCCTCATTTTGTCAGCCGCATCAATTATTTTTTTGTCTTAGGACATCCACGTTTTCGATAGGAGTCATCTGGTCGTATACGAGACTTTTCATGTGACCCCACACATAAAAATCCATCGGTGTTAGGTCTGGGCTTCTCGCCGGCCAAGGTATGGGTCCGCCTCTTCCAATCCATTTGTTGGGATAATTGTCGTTGCGCCATGCACGAACACTTCCTCTGTAGTGAGCTGGGCAGCCATCGTGTTGAAAGTACATGTTTTGTCTCAAACCAATAGGTAGGTCTTCTATCAAATTAGGTAAATCGTTCCGCAAAAAATTGTTGTACTCCTCGCCATTCAAATTATCTGGCAGGAAGAATGGCCCAACCAAATAATTTGAAATTATACCCATCCACACATTTAAGCTGAATCTTGTTTGTGATCCTTTCGTTCTTTTTTTGTTTGGGTTGCCCTCCTCTTTAGAAGCCCAATAGTGGGCATTGTAGTAGTTTGTAAGACCGTCTTTGTCGAATTTCGACTCGTCAGTCCATAGTATTTCCTTAAAAAAAGATGCATCTTCGACATTGGTATTGAGCATAAATCTGCAGAATTCTAATCGTCGCAAGGGATCCCCTTCGTTTTCTTCGTCTTCGTCAAAGATACGTGGTCGTCCCATGTCAGTCCGCCGTCTTTGTACGGAACCAGTTTCTCGTAGTCTTCGATAAGTTCCATCAAATACGCTAACATCAGGTACACGACGAGTAGGATATCGCAGTATGTATTCATCACATGCACGCGACGACACTCCTTCGCAAAATCCGTAACATATTAGGATGTCAGCATATTCCTCGTTGGTATACGTTGCCATATTCACAAGCAGAGATCAAAATCC
This sequence comes from Pachyrhynchus sulphureomaculatus, assembly GCA_019049505.1. Classification (NCBI taxonomy): domain Eukaryota; kingdom Metazoa; phylum Arthropoda; class Insecta; order Coleoptera; family Curculionidae; genus Pachyrhynchus; species Pachyrhynchus sulphureomaculatus. Next base: position 98,094,590 of record CM032451.1, read on the forward strand.
AGTTACAATTCACACAGTCATAAGATGAAACACAGATATTTTTGAAAAGCACGGTACAGCACATCTACCACGGACGAAAATATCACTCGCACAGAAAGTACCCCGACCGGAAAAAATGCTTACCTAACCCTTTTTATTGTTTGAAGGTGCAGGTAGTAAACCGGTAATTGGTAGTATCTAAATTCTATTATTATGTTACTCTACATTTGGGCCTATTGAAATCTCATTTTGTTAGAATTTTCAATAGATCCAGTAGATATTATACCGTTTTAGATAGCTAAAAAGACGTAAAAGTTTTTAAAATAATTTGCAGAATAACTTCCATACATTTTTTTTTTTCTCTTTATTGATTTAAAGTAGGAAACACTTGGTAAAAATTCGTAATTTAGAAACATTAACAAGCCGCCATTTGAAACTGTTAGTAACTAGTTCAAATTTTTTTGATGATTTTTGATACTTGACATACAGACTAACTAAAAATAACCAAAAAATCGCACTCGAGAACCTCTAATAAAAAAAAATCGATATAAAAGCAAAAAAAACATGTTTTTTTTTAGAAAATCTTTAAACTTCAATATCTCGAAAACGGTTAAGTTTAGGACATCATGTCATAGAGTCAAATCGGTCAGAAACGACCTAAACTATAACGTCCTTAATTATCTAGGACGACTTTCTCTGTAACCCTGTATAACCCTATAAATCGGGGCCAGGCGTCCAAAAATGATCACCCTGTACAAAGCTCAAATTCGACCAACAATCGGATTTGAACTTTGCTCCCATGTTTGAGACTCTGCTCCCAAACTTACCATGCATTTCATTTGTTGGATTCTATTCAGAAGATGTCTGCTCGTCTGATTGGAGACCCGGAACTGACTAGCAACCTTGATTCCTTGGAACATCGAGGAAAGGTTGGAAACTTGAGCCTATTTTATAAATATTTTCATGGAAATTGGTCGACGCATGTATCCCGATTAATTCCTCCCAAAGCGATACATGCTAGGAATCCACATGGCGCTAATACTTTACATCCATATGAAGTTCAGCTTATCACTCCTCGTACAACCCTTTTTAAGCAGTCTTTTATATTTAGAATGTCTTTGGAATGATTTGCCCTGGACTGTATTTCCCACCAAATACAATTTACTGCGATTTAAGACCATCGTGAATCGCTTTTTCCGCACACGCCTTGCTCTTATAGCGCTATAAGAATTTTCCTGTAACACGTGAGCTATGCCCATAAAAAAACACCTGCTCAGACTACATAATCTCAAAGCGACGTTGTAGGAATCGACGCCTCACAGAACTAGGCAACCTATCGCAGTTAGATCTCATACCACAAGGGTTGTGAATCTCTGATCCCCAATCCAGAGTTTCAAATCGCCTTGACTTCTCTTTCAGAAATTCAACTGCAAAAAGACGTCTTCGTGCTTCCCACTGTCGAACAGAAGTCCACATAAGGAGATGAAACCTACGGTTTGCTGATGGAATTATAAAACCCGGCAACATTTTATTATTTTTCAATTCTTTCAACTTGTAATTAAAACATTAACTAATTATTCAATACGATATCTGAACTCGTATGCACTATCAGGAACAAAATTCAAGATTATTGACAATTAACTATTCTTTATAAGCTTACTATACAGACCTTATTGTTGCACAAAAAATATTCATCTATCTCTGTATCAACCTAAGGCTGACCAAAAAACACTTTAAACTGTGTTAACTTGTTTACGTTGATAATATGATTTGAACTAACTTAATAATTTTTTTCTCTATTTTAGTAACCAATAAAGCTGAAGATGTAAGTATTAAAGGTGGAAGCGAAGTGTATGTTAATGTGGAAGCAACTGAAGATATATCATCCAAACACAAAATTTAAGACGTATAAGTATATGTTGCTTTTTCTACTTTAATTAAGCAACTGTTTTGAATAAATTGTTTTATTTAATCGTGGTTTTCGAAGATAGAAATATAGGGCATGGACCAATCTCAAAAGTATAGCAATGTAAACGATTAATTGTGGCCCTGTTTTTTTTTAATAAAATTGCCATATAATAGTGTAATGTAACTATACAAATCTCTGTTCACTGAATACTAATAAAGACCCAGGACTGGATAGAGTTCCTCCGCTTCTAGTATATTTTTGCAAATGCTCAGCCTTATGGACATTATTTTCTTTATCATTAAGGTCTGCTCCTTTCTCAAACCGCTAGAAAAAAAGCTATATTAGACCTATCGGGTCTTCCATTAAGGACCTGACAACTTTTTTTTGAAATAAAACGCAACCCAATTGAGACATTTCGAAAATTTTACTATCGGCTTGAAGTACAATCAAAACATTTATGTATGGAATTCGACTTCATTCATATATCCACCTAGGACACGATTGCAGCGGTCGATTCGTTGAACCCAATTTTCAATGACTCGGCCACATATTTCAACGGAAACGGCCGCTATCTCTCTTTCAATATTGGCTCTGTGCTCCTCTAACGACGCACGCTTGTTAGCATAGACCAATGATTTAACGTACCCCCATAAAAAGAAGTCTAGAGGTGTTAAATCACACGATCTAGGCGGCCATTCGACGGGACCATTTCTCGATATAACACGTTCACCGAATTTAGATTGCAGTAAGTCGCTTGTTACACCCGCTGTGTGGCTTGTGGCGCCGTCTTGTTGAAACCACATATCACTAATGTCTAGCCCATGCAATTAATCAAAGAAATAACGTTGCAACATGCCTCTGTAGCGATCTCCATTGACTGTAACGTGACGGTTATTTTCTTCAACGAAAAAGAACGGCCCAATGACACCACCGGCATAAAAACCGCACCAAACAGTAATTTTTTGTGGATGAAGTGATGTTTCTTCAAGCACATGAGGGTTTTCACCTGACCAATAACGCATATTCTGTTTGTTGACGAAGCCGTTTATCCAAAAATGCGCTTCATCACTAAAGATGATTTTGCGATGAAATTGGTCATCTTCTTCCAACATTTCTAGAGCCCAATTCGAGAACGTACGTCGCGTCGCTTCATATGATCGAGTGGCATTAGTTCTTGAGTTAACTTTACATTATAAGGGTGCAGGCCAAGATCCTTTCGCAAAATTCGCCATAGTGTGGTCTGAGCGATGCCCAATTCTTGAGAACGCCCTGAAATCGACTGTTTTGGTTCGTTTGAGATGGACGCTTGAACGGCAGCAATATTCTGGCCACTTCGACCAACCCGTTGTCTCACTGGCACGGGAATATCCAGCAGCGAATATGTTAACTCAAATTTTTTCACTAGACTATTAATTGCTTGTCTACTGGGACGAGAATTACGACCAAAAATTGGCGTTAACGCTCTTAAAGTTGCAGTCACCGATTCCAAATTTTGGTAGTAAATTTTAATTATTTGTAAACGTTGTTCGTTCGTGTACTTCACCATGATGAAAATGTTGACTTTACTGAATGTTTTGACGTTGACAGTTCGGTGATTGGCTTAAAGGTGCGTTCACAGTGAAATTTCAAAGTTGTCAAGTCCCAAATCGAAGACCCTTTATATACAAAAACGGCAATTAGTTATTTATTTATTAATGAGTAACCCATTTTTACAAACTTAGCATAACAATGAAATGTATACAATTTCCTGAGCAATAAAAATTAACAAAACAAGACAGATGACAGAAAATCAGAATTAAAATAAATTACTATTTATATCGTAAATCCTTCGCAATATTAAGTTTCCCAAACTAGACAGAGTCACAATGAACATATCAAAGTCCACCTCATTACATAGTTACACCGGTGAAAAAGTTAACAAAACCATAGTATTCCTCTGAGCAACAAAAATGCCAATCTGAGCCAATAGCATTGGACAGTCCACTGTAGAGTTAACTACTTTACATAAGAAGAGCAGGCCTGCACTCGTCCTTCGGTCTTTTCTTTTTTCATGGGTGTAGCACACGTGCTGCAGGGAAGTCCTTAAAGCGCTCCAGGAGCGGCATGTGTGCGGAAAAAGCGATTCACGTTGTTCTTGAATCGGTGTAAATTGGACTCGGTGAGAAACACAGCCCTGGGTAAATTATTCCAATGGGATGATGTTCTCCATATAAAAGACTGCTTGAAAAGCGTTGTACGTGGAGTAACAAGCTTAACTTCATACGGATGTGAAGTATTAGTGCGACGTGTATTTCTAACATGCAAACCTCTGAGAGGAATTAAGCGGACTACATCCTTCGAACACTTTCCATGAAAATACTTGTAGAACAGAATTAAGTCGCCAATTGTTCGTCGCTGTTCCAGCGAATCAAGGCCACCGGTCAGTTCCGGATCTCCAGTTAGACGAACAGCTCTTCTCTGGACAGAATCCAACAAATGCAGTGTGTGTTTGGGAGCGGAGCCCCAAACATGGAAGCAGTATTCCATTCGAGTTTGAGCCTCGTAAAAAATTAACAGTTGTTGTTGAGTGTAAAGCTTTCTGGTTCGAAATAATATTCCCAACTTTTGAGAAACTCTCATTGCTCTGCTTGCAACATGTTCATGCCAGGATATATTTAGTCCAAAATTAATGCCCAAAAAATTGAGTGACGATGTTAGGGGAATAGAGTGTCCCGACATGACTATTTCGGGTTTAGCAACATTAACTTTTTTAGAAAAAACTGCCGTCTGGGTTTTTGTAGCGTTAAATTTCACTTCGTTACTGTCACCCCAAGATAGAATTTCTTCCAGGTCTTTGTTAAGTTAAACGACCTCTTGCTGTCTGCAGATATTTATCTGAGTAGCCGATGTCCGAGCGGTCAAAGGGAATGAAGAGATAAGCGTAATGTCATCTGCAAAGCTGTAGACTGAATTCACGTTTTTTTTTCCGGCAAATCGTTAATGTAAATGAGAAAGAAAGTAGGAGACAGTTTGGAGCCTTGGGGCACACCAGCGTTAGTAGTGAAGGTGTTAGAAAGAAATCTGTCGACTGTCACTAGTAAAGAACACTCTCTGGGGAAATATGAGAGCCACAAATAGAACTTTTCAGGCAACCCATAAGAGCGTAGCTTAGCTAACTGTCCATCGTGCCAAACACGGTCGAATGCCTTGGATATGTCAAGAGCAACCGCTCGAGATTCTCCAAAGTGTTCATTTGCGTTGTTCCAAACATGTGTTACATAAGTCAGAATATCTCCTGTTGATCTATGTTTACGAAAGCCATATTGGTGATCGCTAATAATATTGAATCCTTCAATATACTTTAGAAGATGCTGATTGATAACCTTTTCCATGACTTCCGATATTATTGAAAGCAGTGCGACTGGTCGTAGTTATTTGGCAAGGTCTTCTTGCCTTTTTTAGGTATCGACTGAACTGTGGCACATTTCCAGCGGGAAGGAAAAAACTACCGCCTGAGTTTTTGTAGCGTTAAATTGAACTTGATTACTGTCACCTCAAGATAGAATTTCTTCCAGGTCATTGTTGAGTTGAATGACTTCCTGCTGTCTGCGGATATTCGTCTGAGTAGCCGATATCTGAGCGTTCAAAGTGAATGAAGAGAGAAACGTACTGTCATCTGCAAGTCTGTAGATTGGATTCTCGGTCTTTTCCAGCAAATCGTTAATGTAAATGAGAAAGAGAGTAGGAGACAGTATGGAGCCTTGGGACACACCGGCGTTGATAATTCTTGTAAAAGATAAAAATGCATTACTAAAGGTCATTGAGAACCATAAAATAAAACACATGCTAGGCCCCACTTTTCGAACAAATTAAACTGCATATTTCGTCTATTCATCGTGAACGGTTTGAAGCTTCTCTCACCAATCTGACACAATTTCCGTGAGGGCTGCGAGATAAAATACTACCCCTGTATGCTTTGCCTGTCATAGGAAGCCGCTAAAAGAACAAACTAGATGGTCGATACCCAGATCCCACCAGGCATTGCCTGGTGTGATAGTATCGTACTTGCTTAAGCTGCCTGGTGTTGCTGTTATGAGATGTGCCGATGTCCTTGAACTTCGCTGTGTGAAAATAATAGCATGACGAATCTCTCAAGATAAAACAAATCCGGAGATAAAATAGTAAATTGGATATCTTCCAGATATACTAAAAACACGTTAAATATAGTCAAATGCCTTAGATAAATCAGGCGCTACGACTTTATAATTTCAAGAAATTTATAAAGTAAGTTAGAAAATCTCATGTTTCAAGGACATTAGAGGCAATGTATCTATAGTCTGAAAAGTTTAACCTGGGTTTGGATAATAAAACATCAAGTTTTAATCGAATAGTTGGAGGAAAAAACACAGTTTTTAATTCTTGGTAAATACTAATAGTCATTGAAATAGTTTACTTAACTCGCCTTCTGCTGGTACTGCAGACTTTACCTTATGATTACTATTACTATAACCAATCTTTAAACAGTATACTCATAATATCGATATAAAGCATATTATCTTACATTTATATTTTAGGTTCAAGATAGTGTAATTAAACCAGTTGGTAGGCCAGTCTCTATTAAAGGTAAGTTTTTTTGAAAAAGATTTGTTTAAAGAATTAAGAAATAATATTTTTCGAAATCATATATATAAAAAATTAAATGTTAGCAGTGTATAATAGGACAACAAAAACTTTTCCCGAATATTTAGTTAGAGGCTACCATAGCGTAGTTCGTATGGTGTTTGCTTTCTATGCCTGGGACCCGCGTACGAATCTCGGTTCGGAAAATAATAAATTAAAAAAAAAAAACCTTACGACGCACAGTGATTCGGCAAGAACATGCTAGCGAGACAATATTCATGACGCAATTTCCAGGAACCACTGATAACGACTTGTAAACAACCCCCCCCCATTTAACGAATTCCAAGAATTAATTTGTTTATCACCTCATAAAGGTATCTTATCAGGGGGTCAAAGTAACCCTTATAAGAGAGGTCATTTTCATTTGCAAATCAGTTGCATTTTATGCACACTTGTGATAACATATTTTAAAATTGGTAGCAAAGTGAAACGAGTTTTTTGTGATGGAATATTCTGTTGAAGGTATGTACTCTATTATGACTTATATTTTTTATAAAAAAATATGTATACTTTTGGTGTAATATCAATTTGTAAATGTATAGATAAATCCAGCAAATTTTACATTAATTGTAAACTTTAAAAGTAGCAACTTTTTATATCCACATATATCCACCTAGATTTTTCTACATGTAATACCTACAAACATTCAGGCACAGATTCATATATATTATAGACCCCGAAAAGGCCCCCCCGAAAGTAAAATTATTTTATTTTTTTCAGAACGAGTTGTGTTTTCAGATGGAGTTTTTTGAAGAATGGCTAAAACATGACAAAACTGAACGAAACAGTGGCATTTTTTATTACATAAGTGAAAAATTCAATATGTCTGATGTTTCTGACGATTCTCTAAAACGACTCAAAATGAAAATATCAAGCCTTTCAGTAAAATTCAATCAAAAGTGGACTTCTTTAAAGTGTAACAAAGAAATGTTTCTAATCAAACATAAAGATTGGTTAGAGGGATCCGGAATCGAAATAAAGATGTGTGTTAACCAGCCGTGCACACATCATCAGCGGCTCTTTCCGTAGGGCGACCCAGAAAATCATTTGAAGACTCATCAACGAAAACGAAGAGACGGAGAGTAGAAGATCTTTTGGAATCGCGAAATGCAAGCGAGCTTATTACAGCAGCTGAGTTAGCTACTCGAAAAGAAGGGCATCGAAGTGTTGCTAAACAGATCCATAACGTCGCGGTCAGTGAAACTAGAGAAAAGAATAAGTGTTCTGAATAAAGTCGGCAGTTAACACCAGACGAAGCTTTAGCTTATTATGTGGACTCGAAATCGACTTCTCACTCATATAAACAAACAAGAAAATGGTCAATGAAAGCGGGACATCAAGTGTATCCATCGTTTTATAGTTTAGGTAAGTCCAAAGCTTCTTGTTGTCCTTCTGACGAATATATTTCTGTGACTGAATCTCGAGCTGAAATTAAACTTCACGCGATTTTGGATAAAACGGCTGAACGATTAGTTAAAGCTCAGACGGAAGTCATTAGAAGTGTGTTACCTCGTTCATATTATACGTTGGTAAGCAAATGGGGCTGTGATGGGAGTTCGGGGCATAGCACGTATAAGCAGAAATTTGAGAACACTAACGCTACAGACGAATTTTTGTTCGTATACTCATTTGTCCCTTTGAGACTGCTTGATGGCGAAACTGTGATCTGGCAAAATCCAAGACCTTCCTCTACTTTATATTGCCGTCCTATTAAGTTTATTTTTGCCAAGGAGACAACAAGAGTTTACGAAAGAAGAAACTTCTAAAATTTTAGATGAAGTAAGTCAGCTTCTTCCAACATTATGTAACGTTGCTGGATCTCAAATCTCTGTTAAACACGATTTGTTGTTGACAATGACTGATGGCAAAGTGTGCAATGCCTTAACAGACACAAGTTCAACACAAAAGTGTTATATTTGCGGTGCCACCCCGTCTACTATGAACGAGGAGTCAAAGAAATATCCCAGCAACGAAGAACGCCTTGCATTTGGTTTATCTACTTGCATGAATCCGCACGTTTGAATGTTTGCTTCACATCAGCTATCGTTTAGAAATAAAAAAGTGGCAAGTCAGGGGAGATAACGACAAAGCTATTGTGAAGCAACGCTTACAAGAGATACAAAAAGTGTTTAAAGATCACATGTGTCTCATTGTAGATAAACCAAAACCTGGGTATGGTAACACAAACGATGGAAACACAGCACGTAGATTTTTTTCCAAAGCTGAATTGAGCAGCGAAATTACAGGATTAGACGTAAACCTTATTAGTAGATTTCATGTAATTTTAAGAACTTTGTCATCGGGATATGACATAAATTATATAGAATTCGAAAAGTTTTGTGTTGATACTAGAAAATTATACCTTGATCTGTATTCGTGGTATTCCATGCCCGTTACTGTGTATAAAATTCTTGTACACAGCGCGGAAGTTATAAAGTCTTTTCTTCTTCCCATTGGACAACTCTCCGAAGAAGCCCAGGAGGCAAGAAATAAAGACTGTCGTAGATTTCATGAACAGCACACCAGGAAGCGGTCACGTATTGCCACAAATACAGATCTTTTGAGAATGCTTTTAATTACGTCTGATCCTGTTATCAACTCGTATAGAGGATTACCGCGAAGAAAATTTACTTCTTTGCCATCGGAGGTTCTGCAGTTGATTATCCCACCTTCATTGCCATCCGAAACACCATCAGTAAGTCATCATCACGAATTAAATGAGGAGGATTATTTACTCTCTGAATATTCTACTGAATGGGAGAGCGATGATGACGACTCATCTGATGGTGATTAGTAGGTTTAAGTATTTTTTTATTGTAATTATTATTCTTATTTTATTGTGTGTTGTAGTTGCTTATAATTCATGCCTTAGTATATAAGTTATTTAATATTATATTTCTTTTACTAATACACCTTGTTATTGTAAATAATTGATATATAGATACTATTATTGTACTAATTTATTTTAAAAGAAATAATATTTTGTGTGTGTAGTTGCTTATAATTCATGCCTTAGTATATAAGTTATTTAATATTATATTTCTTTTACTAATACACCTTGTTATTGTAAATAATTGATATATAGATACTATTATTGTACTAATTTATTTTAAAAGAAATAATATTTTGTAAATTAATAAATGTGGCTACTATCATTATGATTTTTATTTTTTTCCTAGAAATTCCTTTGTAAACGAACATGATTGTGCTTTTCACACATAATGAGTAGGTAGACGTATGTATGTATTTTTCAACTTTTTTTTCTTAAAATAGCTTAAGATACCTGGAATTTTCATAAACAATTGAAATAAGTGAAGAAATAATATTGTCACGCTAGCTTGTACTAGTCGAAACACTGTGCGACGTGATGGTTGCCTCTCTTGGGAGGCAATGGCAAAGCACCCTTAGTATCATGCCTAGGAAAGCACTCTCAGTTTAGCAGCACAAGCAAAGGCGAAAGGGTCGCCTATATCCGTATCGGATATGGCATTTCAAGAAGAATGTTTAGTTACTATGGTAGAACATTACGACTGTCGGATGCAATTTTTGACGAGTCAAATTTTCCAATTTTATCATACGATTCGAGTCAGTCGTTCGTAGGCTTTGGCAGAAGTTACACCACGGAACAAATAATAATATAGCAATTTAAGGTCACTTGGTTAGACTTGATACCAAGTCATATTGCAGTGTAACAGACATCGACAAATTCTCAAACCAATATATCCATAACGGCATGTCTTTTACAGAAGGTTCAAAATAGAGCGGCGTTGTAGATAATACCTTTCTTGCTCTTGGACCCGAAACGAATAATTATATTGAAATTTAAGGACACTTGCTTAGACTGGAAACCAAGTCATATTGCAATGTAATAGACACCGATAAGCTCTCAAATCTATATATCTATAACAGGTGTACAAGTATGAAATGCGGATTTCAGACAACAGATGGTACACCAATACAGTTTGGGCTATAAAGATTTGATACTGCGCCATTTTGTTGTGTCATCAACAAGTGTCAGACGCGCACGAGTGATAAATTGGAAAAGTGTGTGCATAGTGTTGTATTGTGTTCAATATGTCGAAATTTATACCAAACAAAGAGCATTCGCGGACAGAATTATTTTTTTGTTTTCGTTTGAAGAAAACTGCTGTTGAATCATACCGATTACTTCGAGAAGTTTATAGTGAACATGCTCCATCGCAAGATATGTGTGAACGATAGTTTCGGCGTTTCAAAAGTGGTGACCTCGATGTTGCAGACAAGGAACGTGGAAAACCGCCAAAAAAATACGAAGATGTGGAATTGCAAGCATTGTTGGACGAAGATGATTCACAAACACAAAAACAACTCGCCGAGCAATTGGGCGTTAGTCAACAAGCTGTTTCCAATCGGCTACGAGAGATGGAAAAGATTCAGAAGCCGGTAGATGGGTACCACAGGAGTTGAACGACAGGCAAATGGAAAAGCGCAAAAACACGTGTGACATTTTGCTCGCTCGGTACAAAAGGACGTCGTTTTTGCATCGTATAGTTACCGGGGATGAAATGTGGATTTATTTTGAGAATCCCAAGCGGAAAAAATCATGGGTAGACCAGGCGCACCATCCACATCGACCGCAAGACCGAATCGCTTGGGCAGAAAGACGATGCTCTGTGTTTGGTGGGACCAGAGGGGCGTGGTCTATTATGAGCTGTTAAAACTTGGGGAAACGGTTAATACTAAACGTTATCAACAACAATTGACCGATTTGAACCGTTCGCTGCTTGAAAAAAATCCAGAATACCGAAAGAGGCAACACAGAGTCATTTTTCTTCATGACAATGCTCCATCACATACGGCAAAACCAGTTCGCGACACGTTGGAAGCACTCAGCTGGGAAGTTCTACCCCATGCTGCTTACTCACCAGACTTGGCTCCTTCCGATTACCACTTGTTTTTATCGATGGGTCACGTACTTGCTGAGCAGCGCCTTGGTTCGTACGAAGATGTGAAGAAATGGCTCGATGAATGGTTCGCAGCAAAAGTGGAAGATTTTTACTGGCGTGGTATTCACAAATTGCCCGAAAGATGGGAAAAATGTATAACAAGCGATGGAGCATACTTTGAATAAAGCACTTTTTAACATTCTTCCGAATTTAACATGTTTTTTTAGAAAAAAAATCCGCATTTCATACTTGTACACCTGGTATATCTGTAACGGTATAGAAGGTTCAAAATAAAGCGTCTATGTAGATACTACCTTTCTCGCTCTTGGGCACGCTACATAACTGAAATTGGATTGAATGGATCGAGAGCTGGGACCCCCATGAAAATTGTCCACGATATTTTATTAGTGGGAATCCACTTAGACAAGCAATGACTAACGATGGAGATTTCTTCCTTTTCGCTCTTGAGTGGGACGTACACCTGAAGTTGAACTGGATAGATCAAGGGCCGTTGTTAGCAAAAAAATATACCATGAAGACTATCATAGGTAACAAGTTGGCGTAACTGCATAACTCAAGCTTCGTATTAAAATCTCCAAAACAAGGCATTAATAAAATCCCAAGAAACACCTAAGCGTGCAATTTTGTCGAAAATCGTAGTATGAAATAAAACCAATTAAGAATATCAGTACCATCTATTGATTATGTGGTTCTTATCCCACAGTAAAGTGTAGATCCTATTTGACTGACGTTACCTAAACGTTAAACTGGGTTGACATAAAAGAGCTCTCTGATATGTTTATCTGCTTAGAATCCCAACCATATCATAGCTAGTACTGAAGAATAAGTTTTGTTTTTCTTTTCAGTTATTTGATTGTCTCACCAAGGTTTGTGATCGGCTGTTGATCACTTTCAGCCATGTCACTTTGTCGATATAAAAGTTAACTACAAACCCCAATAAAATAACTTAATTACTTTGTTAACTGTCACTAAATATATTTATAAAACTTTTACAATTGCGTTATCGCGATTTCGTATTACAACTACGTTGTCAAACGCTTAACTAAGACTAAACCATATTTTTGATATTTATGTTTATATGATGAACAGATGTGGGTCTATTAGGTACTAAAACAGTTGGTACAGGACGGAATTTGCTACGTCTAATTAACTATTCAGTAAATTTATATTATGGTCCTTTGAATGTCTGTAAATTTCTATGGATTCTAAGAAATTGAGTTTTGACCCTTTAGGTGCCGTATGGAATATTTGTAAACAATTAATATTGGGAAATGGATGGCCTGTTTCTAAGAAATGTTTAGCAAAGTATGTTTTTTCATTTTTTAGCCTATAAGTGGCATTGTGTTCTGCGAGTCTTGTTTTGAAATTCCGTACGGTTTGGCCTACGTAACAGCTATTGCACTCTTGACAATTAAGTTTATAAACTCCTGGTTTATTGTGTTTATTAGTTTTATCTTTGGCATTGAAAAATATATTGGATAATTTTTGTGCTGGTTTTTAAGCTATTCTTGTTTTTTCGGCCGTGAGAACATGGGATATTTTATCCGAGATGGGACCAAAATATGTCAGAGATATGAATGTTTTCTTTTCTCGTTATTCTTTTACGGGATAAATTAAGCTGAAAGTGATTTGTTTTGTTTATGGCTTATTAAGGTATTAATTATTTTAGGTTGACAGCCGTTATTGAGTTCTATATTTTTGATTGTGTCTAGTTCTTTTTTTAAATTATTTTTACTAAGAGGGATATTGAAGGCTCTATGGATCATAGATCTATAGGCTGCCAGTTTATGGGAGTTAGGGTGTATTGAGTCAACTGGGATGGTGACATCTGAAAAGGTTGGTTTGCGAAAAATGTCGAATTCTAATCTATTTCCCTTCTTTGAAGTTGTAACATCTACGAAATTTATTTTATTATCTGTTTCCTTTTCCAATGTAAATTTTATGTTGTATATTATTTAGATAATTTAAAGTAGAATTTAGTTCAATATCATTTCCATGGAAACATACTAAGATGTCGTCCAAATATCTAAACCAAAAGAGAATATTTTTTGCGTTCAATAATCAATTTTTCCAACAAAGAGATGGTCTTGCCATAAGTTCTCCACTTAGTCCTTTGTTAGCAAAAATTTTTAGGTCAGAACTGGAAAATAACTGTCTGAAAACTCAATGTACCTATAGATCTATGATCCATAGAGCCATCAATATCCCTCTTAGTAAAAATAATTTAAAAAAAGAACTGGACACAATCAAAAATATAGAACTCAATAACGGCTTTCAACCTAAAATAATCACAGGTCAACATTTGATCTAGAAAAAAAACACTCGGAGCGGTATGGTCCTTATGGGGTTTTTGGGGTCGCTGATTACGATGAGCGGGTTGGTTAACCTTCATCACATCAGATTCAAGGTCATTTGAAGGTCAAATAGAGAAAAAAAAAAACCGTGGAAAAAATCTGAAAAAATTCATGCGTATGTTTTTGAGGTCCGTGAGTCCGAACCCGTAGTTTGTTTGACTCAAGCCGCCTTTCAGAGGTCATTATAGGTCATTTCATCATCAGTTTATGTTTATTTGAAAAATATGTATGGTCATTTTGCGTTGTTAAATTTAATTTTGTTTTTATCGTACACTTGCGAAGCATACAGAGGTTAATTTACATTACATTTTATTGATTATATCTTATACATATCATTTTACATTTACGTTAATATATCACAATCAAAAATGTCTTTTATGCTGCTCGGTCATTACAAGGGAATTAATATGTGAAATATAAGCTAAATAATGGCAGGTAGACTGATGCAAGCAAATGTTTTAATACTGTTTAAAGGTACTTATTAGTAAAACTTAAAAAATTGTTCATATCAAAAATAGACTATACAAATATTTTGACTAGTTTTGTGACTGTGAAATAGACTTTAAAAATCTAAAAAAATTTGACCTAATTTTTGTACTCTCGATGTTCGTTCCATATATCTAGTAAATTTAAAGTCCAGCTCGACTGTGTTTCTTGAGGTATAAATGAAACATTGTGCGCTATGTTATGTTTAAATTTCGTTTTATAACTCAATTCCCAATACATTTCAAATTGATAATTCTAATGTCGAACAACCTTGTTATCAAGTAACCCTTAATCTGTATACTTCAATACTTAATCCTTGTCGACAAAGAAACTCTAATACCCAATACCTTTGAACCCAATAACTTACTTGAACAGTAATCCTTATATCTACTTATACTCTCATATTGTCTTATATAATACCTCAATGCGTAAGTTAACTACTAAAAATGATTCGGCTCATACTTCGTAAAGAGTCTTGAGTATCCAAGTAGATTTTCGAAATCGCGCAGTCAGTATTTAATATGAATTAAGCATAAGAGTTTGCTTCTTTTAGTATTTATCAAAGCATGTTTGAAGTACTACTCTAAACGAGAACGCTTTCGTTTCTCGTGAAATGATCTTCGACTTGCTTTTCTTTTATGAGATTTATTTGATTTTCGCTTCAGGCTCCAGCAATAATCTGCCAACATGTTTATCCCCCAAACACCTTGATACCTTTTTTGAAATTCACTCAAGTCTTGGTGCATCCTTTCTCCATGTTCTTCGCTAAAATCTCCAAGATTTTCAGGGAACCAATCAAGGTGTGAATGGAGAAAATGCAGTTTCAGACTCATTAAACACCCCATTTCTTTATAATTTTGTACTAAATTTCCAACAATATTTTTGTAATTAGGGTCTTTATGATTTCCAAGAAATTTAGTCGTTACCTCTCTAAAACTTTGCCATGCTGCTTTTTCTTTGGCATTCATTTTCCTCTCAAATGTATCATTTTTTTGGGAGGTCTCTTATTTGTGGTCCAGTAAATATGCCCTCTTTTATTTTAGCTTCAGAAAGATTAGGTAGCACTTTAAAAATATGGATAAAAGCAGGACTTTCGTTTCGGCTCATGGCCTTGACAAGTTGCTTTGCAATACCCAGTTTGATATGCAAAGGTGGAAGTAGGACCTTATTGGTTGATATCAAACTTGGACCTATGATGTTTTTTTCACCTGGAATTAATTCTTGTCTCAACGGCCAGTCTTTCCTCACATAACGCTCATCTCGAGCCGGACTATTCCACTCACAAACAAAGCACGGATAAGAAGTGTTTCCAGATTGCTGTCCCAGTAATATTGTAAATATCTTTAAGTCTCCACAAAGTTCCCACTGGTTTTGATCGTAATTCACTTTTTGCAATAGCAACTCAAAATTATGTTATTCTTCATCTAATACAATAGAATGAGCGACTGGTAAAGGGGCATAAATATTTCCATTATGTAACAAGATAGCTTTTTAAGCTTCTTTTTGAAGAATCTATAAACAGTCGCCAATCACTTGCTGTATATTCTATACCGTATTCTTGTACTAACCCTTCAATATTATGGCAATATACTAGATTATTCATTTTAGTAAAATATTTTCTGAATGGACGTTCTCTCGAACGATAGACAGAAATTTGTGTTCCTGTGAATAGACAATTTTTTTCTTTTAGCCTAGATGCTAAAAGCTCTGATCTATCTTTCGAGAGTCCCAAGTCTCTGCACAGATCACTTAATTCGTTTTGATTAAATGTTTCGGCTTCCGATATATAATTTTCCTCAACATCAGATTCTTCTGTGCTGAAATTTTCTCTTTCTTCGTGTTCGAATGTTTCATCTGGCATATCTTCATCAGTTACCACTTCTTGTCCCAATTCATTAATTTCCATGATATGATCAGAATTTGTTTCAATAAGAACTGGTAAAGTCACAGATGTTACACGTGCATATGAAATAGAATCCTTATTCTTTCGGTTGTACCCTTCCAAGTTTGTTAAGCAGAAGTAACAGTCGGTGGTATGGTCTGTTGGGGGTCTCCATATCATTGACCGAGAAAATACCTGGTTGTTAATTCTATATAGAACATTGCGGCATTTATGACATATAGATTTTGGTGTGTAAGAGTTATCCAATGAGCTTGTATCAATATGATAAATTTGGTGATATTTTACTTTTAATGAATCTGAAAACATGAATTTCTTTTGTGGAATATACTTCCCACAAACAACACAAAAATTGTCGAGTTTAATGGAACGTGACGAATTTCTTGTAGCCTTTGGCTCTACAGAGGCCAAGTTTCCCACCAATGTAGAGCTACGGTCGCATAATGACGACGACTGCGGGCCCGCTTTCCCACCCTGACCAGCCGCCGATTCTGGGTTTCCGGGACCCTATCTCGTAATTTTTTTAGAAGTAGTTGCCATGACGGCATAAACGCCGTAACCCAGGGACTTCGCCGGATAGTGAGATAACTCCGTTGCCCACCGTCACCACATGGAGGTGCCCTGGGTACAACTACACCTTAATACTGGAGTTTTTAAAGCGAGACTGATCTAAATTTATAAAAAAAAAAGAGAATAAATAATTTCGCGAGGAATGAAAAAGCATTTTATTGTCAAAGTAAAACTCCAAATATATATACAAAGATACTTAAAATGACCACCGTATATCTTTTGAGCATAAGATCATGCAGGATTTGAACTGAATGATCTGAAAAAATAATAGATGAATTTTTTCAGATTTTTTCCACGATTTTTTCTCTATTTGACCTTCAAATGACCTTGAATCTGATGTGATGAAGGTTAACCAACCCGCTCATCGTAATCAGCGACCCCAAAAACCCCATAAGGACCATACCGCTCCGAGTGTTTTTTTTTTAGATCAAATGTTGACCAGTGTTATTAATACTTTAATAAGCCATAAACAAAAATAAAACACTTTCAGAGAAAAGGAAACAATCATACATATTTTGGTCCCATCTCGGATAAAATATCCCAAGTTCTTATGGCTGAAAAAACAAGAATACCCGCTTAAAAATTATCCATCCAATATGTTTTTCAACGCCAAAGATAAAATTAATAAACACAATATATCAGGAGTTTATAAACCTAATTATCAAGCGTACAATAGCTGCTACGTAGGCCAAACGGGACGGAATTTCAAAACAAGATTTGCAGAATACAATGCCTCTTATAGGCTAAAAAAATGAAAAATCACACTTTGCTAAACATTTCTTAGAAGCAGGACATCCATTTCCCAATATCAATTGTTTACAAATACTCCATACGGCACCTAAAGGGTCAAAACTAAATTTTTTAGAATCCATAGAAATTTACAGACATTCAAAGGACCATAATAATAGCCAATTAGATGTAGCAAATTCCGTCCTGTACCAACTGTTTTAGTACCTAATACACATCTGTACATCATATAAACATAAATACCAAAAATCTGGTTTAGCCTTAGTTAAGCGTTTGACAATGTAGTTGTACTACGAAATCGCGATAACGCAATTGTAAAATCTTTACAAATATATTTTGTGACTGTTAACAAAGTAATTTAGTAATGTTGTCGTTAAAATGTACTGTTAAGGAGTAACGGACTAATCAATCAACTCTACAAACCCCAAACTAATTAAAATTGTAATGCTGTTCAGTTTACTTTAAAAAGACACAAGCAACTATTTCACTATGTCCCAATATCTATAACTTTTCTTTACATCTTTTTGAAAATAATTAGTGATTTTCATTTTTAGGGAACAATGAATACCTAACTGTAGACAACTTTCAAGATCCTTGTTATTACAAAAGCACTCGAGAGGTAAAAATGATTTTTAAGAAACTAGTGCTATAGTCGTAAGAGTACACAAGCCGGCTGCATTATTACTACCGTTATTTGCTCGTGATGAAAGTTTTCAATCGATGATAACACAATTTGATTTTTTTACAATAAGATACAGAGAGAGACAGAAACAATTAGTATCCCTGGTAGATGTGAGTACAACATTGAAATCATATCTGCCGTCTGTCGAGGTCCATTCGGGCCGCAAAAAATTTTCTTCCAAGGGCAAAGTCACAGTTTGCCAAAAATCATCGGGAGGCAGCGTAATTTCTAAAGCTCGGTCAACATATACATCGTCTGTCTAAAAAGTTCCCGTACTAATTTTTTTTCGGCATTTAAATAGCGCCATCTCGTAAGCAACAGTAAAAGCTTGAACTTGCATCTGTAAATAACATATTTGCATTCAACCAGTCAGTTTTGATCAGTTAGTACTCAGTAGTAGGTGTGCGAACTGTATGTGTCGTAGTCGTTATATCACGGAAGGGTGATGGAGTACCCAGTGTTATTATTTGTCCAAGATACGTATATGTACTAATATTCTCTTAATATTGTCTGTTAATTTCCTGAGCACATTGTTTTTATTTTTCTTACGTTCATTTTTAGACCCACTGCTCTTAATTTTCTTTCTAGTTTTGTTAACCTGATTCTTAGGTCTTCTATCTTCTCTGCGAACAGGACAAGGTCATCCTCCAGTGCCATTCTTTAAACATTCCCTCCAGTACCCTTGAGAATAGCTTCGGTGATAGTGTGTCTCTCTACCTTATTTCTCTGTTAATTGGAAAATTAACTGTGCTTCCGTGTCCTTTTACAGATGATGTTGCTTGCCACTCGTGGTTTCTAGACTATCAAAGAGCGTTTGATAAAGTAGAGCACATCAAACTGATAGAAGAATTAAGGAACATCTAGACTGCTGTAGTAGAAGTAAAAGAAATATTAGCAGATGAAATGCCGATTCAGCAAGGAATCAGTCACCTGTATTGTTTATCTTATATTCCCAAGTCAGCTTCAAGAAAGCATTATAGGAACGAAGTAAAGGAATCAGAATAGGCGGTAAAGTGATAAATACCATTCGCTGCCGACGATACCGCGATTTTAGCTGAAACATTAGAGGCATTGGTTGACAACGTAAATAGAGAAAGTGTAGAAATGGATCTAACTATATACACGGAAAATACGGAAAAAAACAAAATTTATGTTCGTTTCTAAACATCAAAGCAACAATTGTCAGTTATTCCTCGAGGGAAAACAAATAGAACGTGTAGAGAGGTATAAATATTTAGGCACCTATATCACATCCAACAGTGACCAAGAAATTGAAATTAAAACCCGAATAGAGGTTGCAAGAAAATAAATTTTTAAATTCTGGATAATGTTCTGTAACAGAAACTTATCCCTCGCTCTAAGATTGCATTTCCTGGAATACTACGTGTGGTCCCAACTTTTGTTTGAAGCCGAGCTATGGACGTTGCAGAAATATAATATATATATTTATATACTGGTATATATATATATATATATATATATATATATATATATATATATATATATATATATATATATATATATATTATATATTTCATATCTATATATATATATATTTTATATATATATATATATATATATATATATATATATATATATATATATATATATATATATCTATAATATATATAAAATGCAACGTCTCTCTGTCTGTCTGTCTGTCCGTTAGTGCGCCTATCACTGAAAAACCACTTATCCGATTTACGTATTTTTTTTAAAACATACATATGTTCTCTGGCCAGGTTATAGGCTATGTTTTATTACGATAGGTAGCATAAGGAATGAGCAGTGACGTAAAATAGTGAATGATGTCGGAAATAAGTTTGCCGCTAGCGCGTGCCTTTGCAATACACAGCCTAAACCATTAAATATGGAACAATATTATGCAGCAAAGAACATCTGTAATGTATAATTTATAATATATATAAAATGCAATGTCTCTCTGTCTGTCTGTCTGTCCATTAGTGCGTTTATCACGCGGGAACCACTTATCAGATTTACCTGTCTTTTCTTAAATTCATGCATATATTCTTTGGCCAGGTTATATATAATAATAATAATAACCTATATCTATAATATATATAAAATGCAATGTTTGTCTGTCTGTCTGTCTGTCCGTTAATGCGCTTATCCCTCGAGAACCACTTATCCGATTTACGTGATTTTTTTTAAATTCATGCATATGTTCTCTGACCAGGTTATAGGTATATATTTTATTACATCTATAATATATATATAAAATGCAATGTATTCTCTCTGTCTGTCTGTCCGTTAGTGCGCTTATCACTGGAGAACCACTTATCCGATTTTCGTACTTTTTTTTTAAACATACATATGTTCTCCGGCCAGGTTATAGGCTATATTTTATTACGATAGGTAGCATAAGGAATAAGCAGTGACAATAATAGTAAATGAAGTCGGACAAAGTTTGCCGCTAGCGCGTTCTCTTGCAATACACAGTCCAAACCATTAAATATGGAACAATATTATGTAGCAGAGAATATCTATAATATATATAAAATGCAATGTCTCTCTGTCCGTCTGTCTGTCCGTCCGTCCGTTAGTGTGCTTATCACTGGAGAACTACTTGTCCGATTTACGTGCTTTTTTTTTAACCATACGTATGTTCTCTGGCCAGGTTATAGGATATGTTTTATTAGGTGACATAAGGAATAAGCAGTAACGATAATAGTGAATTAAGTCGGAGAAAAGTTTGCCGCTAGCGCGTTCTCTTGCAATACACTCCCTAAAGCATTAAATATGGAACAATATCATGTAGCAAAGAATACAATATATATAAAATGCAACGTCTCTATGTCTGTCTGTCTGTCCGTTAGTGCGCTTATCACTCGAGAACCACTTATCCGATTTACGTGTTTTTACATATGTTCTATATAATTCGATATAAGCCTAGATAATGGGAGATAAGGTGAGATAATTGGAGATAAGGAGAAATAATGGGAGATAAGTCGAGATAAGCCTCGATAATGGGAGATAAGGTGAGATAATGGGAGATAAGTATAAAAAATGGGAGATAAGCAGAGATAAGTCTAGATAATGGGAGTTATGGTGAGATAATGGGAGATAAGGAGAAATAATGGGAGATAAGTCGAGATAAGCCTAAATAATGGGAAATAAGGTGAGATAATGGGAGATAAGGAGAAATAATGGGAGATAAGGAGAAATAATGGGAGATGAGCAGAGATAAGCCTAGATAATGGAAATTATGTAGAGATAATGGGAAATAAGGAGAAATATTGGGAGATAAGGAGAAATAATGGGAGATATTTTATTACGTTGGGTAACATAAGGAATAAGCAGTGACGATAGTAGTGAATCAAGTCCACGCGAGCGGAGCCGCGGGCTCGGCTAGTATATATATAAAATACCAGAAGCTAGAAGCATTTAAAAATCTGTCTCTATCGAAGAAAATCCCATGAACAGCCAAGATCACTAATGAGGAAGTTCTACGAAGAATAGGCCAAGGCAGAAAACTCTTGACAATTATAAAAGTACGAAAAATATGTTATCCTACATAGGTCATGTACTCAGAAACGACAAATATTCACTGTTGCAAACTATCATGCAGGAAAGAAAGGGTTGCAGGAGAGAAAAAATCTTGGCTGAGAAACATCGAAGAATGGACCAGTATGAATGTGGGGGAGTTGTTTCATGTTGCGAGGGACAGAAAAACATGTAGAGAAGTGGTCGCCGACCTCCATTAGGAGAATGCATGAGAAGAAGAAAAAGACTTGAACATAGTTTAGTCCTGTCATTATAATCCAGTGTTCTATGAAGTCAAATGCCTTTTCATAATCTATTAGGGTTACGTAAATGTCAAAATTATATTCAGTTATCTTCTCTAAGAGTATTTTTACCGTTAACAGAGGGTCGCACGTACTGAAACCTTTGCGAAATGCTGCCTGTCCGACTGTACTAATCTAGTTTCTTGTTATCCTATTGGTTATTATTTTTGTAAATAGTATATATAAGTGTGACATCAAACTGATTGGGCGGTAATTTTGTAATAGAGATGAGTCTCCTTTTCTGTACAGAATAATCATTGCTGCGTTGGTCTAGGATCTCGGGATTTCTCCTTTTTCCAGATACAGGTTAAACAGAAATTTTAACTTCGGTATTATAATCTCTTCAGCCTCTTTTTAACATTTCAGTTATTGTGTCATCTTCTCCCGGCGCCTTATTATTTTTCATACTCTAGAGGGCATATGTGATCTCCTCGTTACTTATCTCAGGTGTCTGATTCTACGTTAATTATTCTCTTGTCTTCCATGTTTATGTTCTTATCCTGTACTTGAGAGCTTCTATAAAACTCTTCGAATTTTAGAAGTACATTCTCTCTGTCTCTAATGCCATTATCATTTTCTTTAATCAATAATTTGCTACCTAAGGCATTTTATATTTGTGCTTGTGTAGATGATTTCTTCTACTATCAGTTTGTAATGTCTTTCTAGATTTTCCCATATCCTTTTACGTGTGTCCCTCCTCACTCTTCTGTATTCCTCCGTACCATATTTACCTTCTCTGTATAATGTTAATGTCTCTTTTATTTTTTTGTTTAATTTCTGTTATTAACTTACCTGAGTTGGATTTGGTCCTTTCGGCTATTTTGGTGACGTTTCTTTCATTGGTTGTTCAGTTAAGATAGTTTGTCTAAATCTTCTTTAACGTCTTCGAAGTCTTTCAATGCTTCGCTTAGTTCTTCGTTATATTTTCATGTTTTCCTTGAGTTTGTTAACATCGATTAGTTTTCTTTGCTTTGGTTTTGGTCTTGTTCTTTTCAATTCCCTCGTTGCAGTGGTTACTTAAAGGAGTTCAATGCTGTCACGTCACGTATGATTGATTTTGTGGAGCAAAGGATGTAGTCTGTTTCATTTTTTGTTCTTGCATCATAGCTTATTCGGATCCATTTACGCTGCATTAAAGTAGGTGTTCATGGCTTAGAGCTTTTAGTTTCCTAGAAAGTTTGCCAAACCTCTATGGTTTCTTGTACCCATTCCGAATTTTCCTAAGTATTTTTCGTCATCATCTTGACGGCATCCTAAAATGGCATTGAAGTCGCCCATTATTATGTCGTGGTCACATTTTCCTTCTTTTCATAAAATATTACTTCTATATTGGAAATTTTTTTTAAATGGTAACTTTTACAAATAAAATTTAAAGGGGTTTTCTTTTAAAACAATAGAGGTTACCCTTGCGATAACACCCCATTATTAGATAGACATTTTCGTGCTACAGTATTGATTAGTAAACACTATCTATGCGCCTTAGGTAGTTAGAACCTTCAATTAATTTCACTTAATTATATAGATCAAAGCAATGTTAATTTTACCCCAAAATCATTCTTAAATTAAATCAGGAACCATTGCTAATTAGATTTTTCTTTTTATAGGAATACCGTCCAAAGAATGCTAAAAATCAGGCAAAACATAAAAAGCCATACATATTATCGACAGTGGCATACTCTGCAGTAACTCTAGCCCTAGATCCAACAGTACAAGATTTCAAAATATCCCTTTACGACAAGGAGTGGGAAGATTTTGGAGATACAGTTATCGAAGTTCAGTTTAAAGAAACCACTGATCATCCCCCTATAACCACAATATTTGCTATTCAATTTAAGTATATTTCAAACAATGCGAAAGCAATATACTCTTTTAATGATGGAAGGTTCAATTGTGCTGACTATATATCACAGATTGCAGAGATAGAGGGTAAAAAATGATCCAGAACGTATCAAATTTGTCGTGTTTACCACTGCCAGTACACAACCTGAGCTAGAGCAATCAATAAAAATTCCAGCAGATGTTATCCATAGGAATACGAAAGAGTGTCCATGTGGTAAAAAAGAAGAGGAGATTCCGGTTTTTGCTAAAACTTTAAGTAATAGAAGAAAACTTGTAGTAAACACCTCAAAAGATAACGTAGATATTTATTTCTTTTATTCTACTGATGATATCCACGTTATTCCAAAACTTTACATCTACACTCGACAGAAAAAGTTAGAAAGTTTCTCAAAATCTATCGATGATGCTGTGAATAATATGTTCGAAGACAGTAAGGGGGTTGAAATTCATAGAGATTTTATCAAATATATTGAGTATTGGAGTGAAGGATATCCAGAAGGTAACTACAAGCTAAAAAAGGAAGATGTTTTAGTTAAAATAGGGCATTTGCTGCTTTTTGAATCCAAAATTCCTCCTCAAGTTAATAAGCATGCAGAAACTAAAAACTATGACAATTGGAATCAAGCTATTAACAGCTCTGATGTGACAGTTTTAACCCAACATCCAGTAATTTTATTCAAAATATGTGAACCTATGAATAAAAAGATAGAAAAAGAACTTGGTTTAAGTATAGATACAACCACTAGTACTGTAAGAATTACTGAAGATAATTTGAAGAGTATTCAAAATACTGTGTTAAAAATGTATCTTTTTGAAGAAACTTTGGGAAATATTCATGATGATATACTTTTGGATATAATATATGATGTATTTTGGAAAGCTGGAATGATTTCAATCATTTTACAAGCTAAAGATGTGAAACATCAAGACTATATTCTTGAGGTGATAACTCTGTTGAAGAATTTAGGGTTGACTAGAAGATATTTTTTGATTACATCAGATCAAAATATAAAAACATCTATAAAATATTACAAAACATTATCGTTCTTTGTGAGTTTAGACGACGTGGCACGGAAAATACCATCTTTTTTATTAGACTATGTAAAAATTGGTATTACTGATACTTTCTCTCTAAGTATGAGAGAAGTTCAAGATAACGATATATTTTTTCAAAAAAGAATTAATGCACACGAATTCTTTGACATGTCATTGGGGGAGTATAGTTTTAAATCTGTTGGAAATCATCTCTTCAGAAAGGAAGAAGGAGTTGAGGATGCGAAGCTGGTATTGAATGAAGTGATAATGAACAAGCTTAAAGAAGAAATTGAATCCAAAAAAGAAATTAATACTCTTGTGGACAATGAACCAAATGGTAGCAAGCGATGGCTCCATGGTATAAATCCGGCAATATTTTATTAATACAATTGTAGATTTATCTTTCTAAATAAAACATACATATTAAACTAAAATTATCATTGGTATATTTCCTAAATCAAACCTAAGACAATTTGAAACTTGAAATTATAATTAATATGATTTTTAGGTAGATTGATTAGTGGCTAGTTTACGAAACATTTTCATACCCTCTATGGCAGGGGTGCTCAAACGGTCGATCGCGATCGACAAGTCGATCGCGAGTGCTTTTTGAGTCGATCTGGAGAAAAAAATTCCGATATAGAACTATTCGCAGATTTTGTTTTAGGTAACTAAAACAAAATGTAATGAATAAACTACTAAAATTTATTCGATCCACAATTAGGCCAGAATAACCCCCTCATCACTTTCTTTTATCGTAATAACCTCCTGGTAGCGGCAAAAGGCTGCTTTATCAAAGGAACGCGCTGTAATTGTCAAAGAAAAGCCGCGTTTTTGATCCTGCCGATTTTTCTAGAAACTTCGGGCGGCGTGTTTGACGGAAACATTCGAGACTTCGTTCGCGCCGATATAAATGTTGCGCCTGCAGGAATATGAGTCAGTCTGAGTTGTAACTTGAAGGCGATACATCGATACAAAGTTTATTAATAAATAGTCCAAAATGAGTGCGGCGAAGAAAAGTCAAACTTATCATTTTAATAATGATTGGGAGGAAGAATTTTTCTTTTGTATGGTAAAGGATAAGTGCATTTGTCTCATTTGCCGTGCTTCAGTTGCAATACCTAAGCGTGAGAACTTAGAGAGGCATCATAAAACGGTCCATAAAAACTATGAAAAGGATTTTCCGTCACAGAGTAAATTAAGAAAACGAAAAGTACGTGATTTGATAACTTGTTTGAAAAAAGAACAAACCATGTTCACAAGACCAGCCAAACAATCAAAAAGCTGCAACGATCGCGTCATTTAAAATATCTCATATATTGGCGAAACACAAGAAACCATTTGGTGATGGATTGGTTGTGAAGGAAACATTTATTGAAGCGGGTGAGACTTTATTTGGAGATTTTAAAAATAAAACAGAGATTATGTCTGCTATTAGAGAACTTCAGTTATCTCGTCCGACTGTCACAAGGCGTGTTGAAGTCATGAGTCGGGACATGGCAGATAAACTAAAACATGATATCATGGAATGTACATACTTTTCTTTACAGTTCGACGAATCCACCGATATGACAGACACTGCCCAGCTGTGTATTTTTATTCGAATGGTATTCAATGACATGTCGGCTAAGGAAGAGTTTTTGACAATGATTCATCTGAAAGGAAAGACCCGTGGCGAAGATATATATGACGTTTTCTTCAATTTTGTAACAAACTACAAGCTACCAATATATAAACTGGTGTGCATTACAACCGATGGAGCACCAGCAATGACTGGAAACCAAAACGGTTTTGTGGCATTGTGTCGAGCTAATGATGATTTCCCTTCATTTTTCTCCTTCCATTGCATTATACATCAACAAGTTTTGTGTTCAAAAGTTCTAAACATGGAGGAGATTATGGACACTGCAATAAAAATTGTGAATTCTATCCGTGCACGTAGCTTGCGACGACGGCTCTTTAAATTGCAGTTGGAAGATAGTGAGTCAGCTGAACACACTGATTTAGTTCTTCACACGGACGTCAGGAGGTTGAGTCGCGGAAAATTCCTAGAAAGGTTTCAAGAATTATTGCCTGAAATAACAGCTTTTCTGGACGAAAGGGATGATGACACTCAGATATTGAAAAACGGAAAATGGCTGACTGATTTGGCATTTTTGACAGACATCACAATGCATTTAAACACCATTAATTTGGAGCTTCAAGGTGAAGGAAAAACTATTATTGAGATGATTAGCGCAATAAACGCATTCAAAAGTAAATTGCAACTTATGATAGATCAACTGAAAAGAAAGGATCTGAAAAATTTTCCGTCTTTGAAAGCAAGGATTCCTCAGTTGAATTATGATATTTATGAGGCAGAATTATCAAATATTTTGGGCCAATTCGAAATACATTTTTATGATTTCAGTAAATTGGCAAATATCGCATCATTTATGAGTTATCCTTTTTCGTGTAAAAACATACACACTAGAACTCGTTTGTTTTGTAAGAACCAATAAACTCGCAATTTTGAATAATTATGAGTTTTTTCATTGACATTTTAGAGCAGACCTACACTTACCTTGACTAAAAAAATGCATATTGTGCGGAAAACTAATATCTATGCCACGATACACTCTACCTAGACGACAATCCTGCATCACACGTACTTGCAGCCTCTCAGAGTCGATCGATCGTAGTCTAACAATATTGAGGTAGATCGCCAGCAGTTCAAGTTTGAGCACCCCTTCGCTAGAACATCGAAGAACGGTTGGCGACTTGAGCCTATTCTACAAGTAGTTTCGGGGATACAAACGATAGAAAAACGTTGGACTAAGTATATTGAGCTAAAAGGATACTGTGTTGAAAAATAAAATAAATTTTACATACAAAAATATTTTTTTCTTGTCAGGGTCAGTTACTCATCATATAACACTCGTATTTAGAGTACCGCTAAGGATGTTTTTTTTATTATTAATTGTTATTTGAGCATCACCTATTTAATGTGTAATACTTTGTGGTATTTAGCGTGAAAATAGAAAGTGCTAGCGAACACAAAAGTAGCTAAATTTTAAGAAAATGTTGGGCATAGTATATTTGCTACAGGGAAATTCTTATAGCGCTACACTAGCGTCATATGTGAGAAAAAAGCGGTTCACGTTGGTCTTGAGTCGCTGTAAATTGTACTGGGTGGGAAACACACACCTGGGCAAATCATTCTAAAGGATGAGGTTCTCCATATAAAAGACTGCTTGAAAAGAGTGGTACGTGGAGTGACAAGCTGAACCTCAAACGGATCTGATGTATTAACGCGACGTGTATTCCTAGCATATACTGCTCTAGGAGGAATTAAGCGGGCTACATCCATTAAATACTTTCTATGAAAATACTTGTAGAATACACTGAAGTCGCCAACCGGTCTTTAAGGTTCCCAAGAATAAAAGTTGCTGGTGAGTTCTGGGTCTTCAATCAGGCAAACATCTCTTTTCTGAATAGAATCTAACAAATTCAAATTCAGTTTATTTGCCAATATCTACAAATTCATAGTGACAGAAATTAAATTTGCTCGAAATACGACAAAAAGGATGGCACAGCGACTATGAATAGCCGATACCACAAGCCCTTCACTATTTGGGCATGTGTAGTGCCACCCTGTAAAGAACATATTCATTAAAAATAAATAAAAAACTAATTGTAAAAATTCTAAAAAGAGCAGAGCGCGGAGGGATCGGCGAGCACGCAGCGAAACTGGTAGTGGAGACGCGGGGAGATGTATATGGATAAACAGAGTAAATTTTACATAATATGACGTTGTAGGCAAGTGGTACCACCTCTAAAAGGATCTCAAATTATATACAAAGAAGTAGGTAAATATTACGTTAAATTAGAATTCTTTTGCTGGTTAATAAGTTGGTGTTTTACATAGGAAGAAAACTTGCCTGGTAATAATTGTTTAACCTCTTGTGACAAAGAATTACACAAATGCACAGCAACAAAAATGAAGGAATTTTGAAAGGTAGCCTTCCTGTGTTGAGGAACTCTAAAAGAATTGATGTTTCTCGTATCGTGCGGATGCAGGAAAACACTAAATTGTTCTCTGAGGTATTGGGGTTGTCCAAATTTAAAAATTCGATAGACAAAATTATACAAGTGACACCTTCTACGATTTTCCATATTTAAAATGTAGCTGTTATTTAAATAGGGTATGATTCGATTTCTGAATAGAATGTTAAACGAAAAGCGCATACAACAGTTTTGTATTTTTTGGATTAATCTAACATACTGGGCTGACAAAGAGTCGCCATAGACAACATCAGCATAATCAAATAAAGATAACATCAAGCTGTTGCACAAATAATATTTGGTTTTTGATGGCAGAAGATTCCTTAGATTATACAGTTTTTTTAAACGAATATAAGCAGCCTTTAATTTAATATTAATATGTGATTGGAATGAAAGAGATTTGTCAAAAATTACTCCTAATACTTTAGCCTGATGAACCAAAGGCAAAAAAGTATTGTCAATAGAAGGTCTAAATGTGTCAAAAAGTATACCCTCTGTATTTTTATTAGCGTTAAACAGCATAAAACAAGACTTCTGTGCATTAAGCTTGATGCTATGATCATTACAAAAATTTATATATATATATATATATATATATATATATATATATATATATATATATAATGTTATTTAGGTCCCTATTAAAATATACTAAAGAAGTGCGTAACTTATTTAAAGGAAATGGCATATATATTTGAGAGTGATCGGCATACTCTTGCATTTTTGAATATTCTATCGCCTTATCAATATCTGCCACATAAAGAGAAAATAATAGTGAACCCAAGATGGAGCCCTGGGGCACTCCTTTAGTAAGCGGTATGTAATTAGATTTAATGGATTTAAAATCTTTTCTAATTACTACACACTGTGATCGATTTTTTAGAAAATGTTCCATAAAAATAACTCACTGGCCTGAAAAGCCAAAATAGTAAAGCTTTGCCAAGAGCAGATCATGATTAAGGGTGTCAAACGCCTTACTAAAATCCAAAAGAGCTCAGCAGGTGGTTTCATTCTTATCTTCATTGGAACGAATATTGTTCAGTAAATTAACTAAGCTGGTAGTAGTACTAAAATAAGGTCGAAATCCCGACGGACAATTGGGTATTATTTGTTTACTATTTACATACAAAAACATTTGCATATATATGTCGCTCCAGAATTTTTGATAAAGTTGGGAGTATACTAATTGGTCGTAGGTCCTTTGGTTCCATGGGGTTTGTCACTTTGGCACATGGTTTAATAATAGCCTTTTTCCAGATATTCGGAAAGTACCCTTCCAACATACAACATTTGATTATATTTATGAGCGGACGCGTGCAGTATTGAAGACAGAGTCTAAGATTAACTGAAATACCATCCTCTCCTATGGCATTAGTAGAGATTTTATTTATGATGGCTAACAACTCTCCCTCGGTAATTAGATTAACACTTTCATTTCATTTGTTACCTTTGTATGAGTATTAGATTTATAATAAATCATTTTATTTGCTGATACGTTATTCAATCCTTCAGTACACGAAGAAAAATAATTATTTAATAAGATAGGATCGCACAAATCATCCGCAATATGACTCAACTTGTTACGGGTCAAGTTTAACTGAGCTTCTTCTGTTCAGAAGGCTTGACCATTTTTTCGAGAAAAGTGATTAAAGTATGAAATTTTTTTCCCTTTAATAGCGTACTTGGCAAAATTTCTAAACTCCCAGTAATATTGGAGATCTATTCTTTAGATATATGGAATGAGCTTTATCTCTTAAACGCATTAAAAGCTTAATATTATTCTCAGTAATCCAAGGGGCACTATTCCTTTCTTTGACCTTTCTATGCCAGTAGGGCACATGCCTATTTATTAAGTATAATATGAAAGAGTTGAGAACTTCCAATTTGGTTTCAATATTATCAATATAAAAAATTGAATCCCAATCCAGCCGAAGTGCCTCATTATGAAATTCGTTAAAATCAATATTCTTATAATCGCGGTAATGAATAATTCTCTTGTTGTTTTGTTTTTTAGGAAGGTTCATTGTAAAATATATTAAGTTATGATCAGAAAATGTAGGGTATGTTTGGGAGCACAGATCCAAACATGAGAAACACTCTAAAAGCTTCATTGTTAAAAAATATCTTTTTTTTTTCAACATCCGCTCCCGATCAAAAATTTTTGTTCACGATACTGAAAAGGCCTTTAAACTTCCATTGCATGAAAGTTTTTTTCTTCGAGAACTTGTTGTTCCTCGTTATTGACGAACTTATATTCACCTGTAAGCAGTTTTTTCTTTAATCTTCTTTTTTTTTTTTTCCACCTGAACCCTGACCGCACCCCTTGAACGAACGATTACACTTTCATTTGCAAATTACTAAAAAAGTTTTGAGTTTAGAAAAAAATTGAAATTGTTCCCAAACATAAATTAAATGAAAATTTTTCACGATTGCTTATATAATTTAAAATTGTTGTGCTTCTCTGTAAAGCATCGACGTTAAACAGCTGTTGTATCGTGTAAGTAATTATCATGTAATTATTACTAGAAAGAAAATATTAGGTTTTTTTTTACCTCGAATAATTTATTACAAATTGTTAACAAACGTAAAAGTGTATGTGAATTGTAAATAAATATATATGGTACGTATCATAATAGTTAAAATAAGAAAATAATTCATTAAAAATTTTTAAGCTAAGTATAGATTGTGTTGTCCACCAGTTCTAGATTTCTGGATGATAACTCGTACAATAATATTAAAATAACTCTTCTCTAACCTCAAAACGTTTGTACAACAGCTCATAAAATAAAATATAATTAATAAAACAAATTTTGACTATTGTCAACCATAACAAGAAATGCCAAAGAATTTTTTCTCACAGTATGTAATGAATACTTAATACACAAACTATAACACTTAAACACTCCAAATTGAACAAAATTTTGAAGTCACAAGTGTCCCCTTAAAATATAATATGTAATATTAAATGAACCTTAACACTTTAACTGCCATGGCATTTCAGATGTAACTGCCTCTGCGCCAAAAATTTTTTTTTGTTAAAATTGTATCCAATTGGTGTCTAGTGGTAACATATAGTAGAAAATTTAATTTTTTAGTCAATTTTTGGTGATACTGCATTTTTTTTTTGTGTGACAAAATGACTCACGCGGCGCAAGAGCAACTAAAAATCCGTTTGAGCCGTGTGCCTCATTTTGGCTCACACAAATGTGCGTGACCTTGCACCGCTTTCTGCATCGTTCGGGTGTTTCCTCACCACTATTTAGTGGATTGACGAGTCTTTGCGTGTTTATCTTCATTTGGCGTCAATTATTATAGTTTTCTGTGCGTTTTGAGGTTATTTAGATGTGTCGGTATTATTATAAGTTAGGAAGTTATTGTTAGTTGTGGTTTGTGTTTCTAAACTTTTTGCAAACTGATTAGCGCATACAATATCTTAGAAAAGAGAACAAAAACAGCAAAAACAATTACAAGAGTGGGCAGATCAACTGAATATGAGTAGTGATGAAGTTGACTCTATGAACTGCTAATCTTTTGACGAATTTGGCGACTCAGATGCCGACAAAAACTATACACCAAGCACGACGAGTTCGGAAGGAGACAATCGTCCATCTACATCAAAAAATGCAAGGAAAGGTAACAAACAAAAAAATTATATAATTCGTATCTTTATTATTCGGTCGTTTTAGGTGAAAATATCAACTTTTTGAATTTGACTGAGACACGCAGAGCAGCTACTCATGCATCTGGAACTATAAGAAAAGGTACTTTGAAATTTACAATATTTTCAGTTTTACTATAACTATACGTGTAAACAAACATTTTTAGGTGTCAAAGCCCAAGACAAACCTACAGATTCTGAACAATCTTCTTCAAGTGACGATGACATTCCACTTGCCCAATTAATCCAAAAAAATAAAAATAAGGCACTCTTTCTAGATGGGGATAATATAACTTGGAGAAACCCTTCTGGCCGGAAGCTAAACAATTATGTTTTTGATACATAGTTGTGGACACCCTTAGTGGTAAAACAGAACTTGAAAGTTTCAAGATATTTGTCGATGATGAACTAATTGACCTTACGGTGCGTGAAACAAATCGTTATGCGGAACAAGTTATAATTGAAAAAATCTCAGATGAGTCAATAACACAACACTCTCGACTGAATGATTGGGTAGATACAAATGCTATCGAAATGCATGTATTTTTGGGCATAATCTTGTGGATGGGTCTAGATAAAAAGCCTTCGCTATCTCACTACTGGAGTCGCTCTGAGTTGTATAACAGCCCTGCGTGTAAATTTATGTCAAGAAACAGATTCGAAATTTTACTTCGTATGTGGCATTTCGCTGACAATGAAGCATGTCTGCCCGGCGATCGTTTACACAAAGTTCAAGTTGTAATTAGCTCTTTGGTAACCAAATATCAAGAATGTTTCATTCCATCAGAAAATGTGTGCATCGATGAAACTACGGTGCCGTTTAGAGGACGGCTGAAATTTCGCCAATACATCAAGGGCAAAAGGCACAAGTTTGGCATAAAACTATTCAAGGTATGTGCAAATGGAGGTTACACGTATAATATGAAAATTTATTGCAGATAAAGTAGTTTTAGAGCTAATGGATAATCTACTTGATTCTGGCAGAACCTTATTTACTGATAACTGGTATACCAGTGTGGGATTGGCTAGAAAGCTAGCAGAGCATTTAACTCATCTCGTCGGGACTTTACGAAGTAATCGTAAATGTAATCCCAAGCAGGTCACCAAATCTTCCATAAACCGTGGCGAAATCATTGGCATGGAAAGTGACTATGGCATTACTGTTTTCAAGTGGAAGGACAAACGTAATGTCCTTATGCTTAGTACAAAACATAGTATAGAGACAGCTGATATAGGCCAGCGCCAAAAACCTATCGCTGTTATTGATTACAACGCAGGCAAGACGTTCATAGATGTCTCTAATCAAAGAGCTTCTTTTTCTTCGGCTGTTAGAAAAGCCTTGAAATTGTACCGAAAGGTAGCAGTGGCGGCCTTACTGGGAACAACTGTGGTAAATTCCCTTTTCCTTTATAATAAAGTAAATGGAAAAAATATATCCATAATTAAGTTCAGGGAAAAATTATGCTCTCAGCTGCTTCATTATGGTTAAAAGGTTGATCTAGAAAATATTGCAAGACAGCCATTGACCGCTCACAAGCTAGAAGTTTCAGAGAAAAACTCTAGAGTGATTAGAAGCCGTTGCAAGAGTTGCTACACAAGATTTTCTGAGGCGCAAGGAAGAAAGTATGCTATGAAGATGGCCAAGACAGTACGCTACGCATGTGTCGGATGTCCCGAGAAACCGCATATGTGCAAAGAATGCTTTTATAAATTACATAAAATATCATAAATATTTGTTTTGTATGATATATAGGGGTAAAAACTTCATTACATTTACACATGTATACCTAATAACGTTGACTTTTGCATATAAAATATATTTCTAAATAAAAAAACCAAGCAAAAAATTTACTTTATTTCTGTAGGCTATTTCTGGTGCAAGTTCTCCTACGCCAGGGCTATCTAACACCTCATACAAACACATGAGAACTTTGCGCGCTTTAGACACACAAAGCGGATAAAACTTCTTATACGTGTACGTCAATATGGCGCACATGGCGTTCGGTGCAGAGGCCGTGTGCGCTGATATGACGCACATGGCAGTTAAAGTGTTAATATAGAAAATCAACTAGTCTCCAGAAAAATTATGAGGAGAGTACCTAGCACAAAATAGGTTAAGTAATCTCTTTCAGAGACGAAGAAAATACCGTTTTGATATTAAAAAAAACACAAGGCCATTTTTTTTAACAATTTTTTTCTTACATGAACTCCTGGACCTTAATTTACTTTTTAACATAACTTCCACCTATATTAAGGTACTTGTCACATCATAACATCTACATCTGTATTCCATCCCTATAAAAATCTGCCGCCTGGTTTGCTAACCACTGTAGCAGTGCCGTTTTGGCGGCGTCTTCGGTATACTAGTGCTGACCGCCAAGGTGTTTCTTTAAGTGCAGGAACTAATGATAGTCACTAGGCGCTAGGTTAGGGCTACACGGGAGGTGATCAAGTTATTCCCATCGACGCGATTTTGAGTTTGATATGCCACTTGTGGATGACCATCGTTGTGAAGTGAAACGTTCCCTGAACTGAGCATGCTGCGCCTTTGGTTTTGGATTGCACAACGCAGTTTATTTAAGGTCTCAGAATAGGTCTCAGCATTTACTGTGTCTGCCCGAGGAAAGCAAAACTCTGTGCTTTTTTCATAACACAGTGCACATTATTTTCCATGCTGAAATTGTTTGTTTGAACTTCACTTTCTTGAGTGAGGTTTTTTTTTTATGGGTCTAGCACACGTGCTGCAGGGAAGCCCCTAAAGCGCTACAGGAGCGACGCGTATGCGGAGAAAGCGATTCACGTTGTTCTTGAATCGCTGTAAATTGTACTCGATGGGAAACACATTCCTGGGTAAATTATTCCAAAGGGATGATGTTCTCCATATAAAAGACTGCTTGAAACGCGTTGTACGAGAGAGTAACAAGCTGAACCTCATACGGATGTGAACTATTAGCGCGACGTGTATTTCTAACATGCACTGCTCTGGGAGGGATTAAGCGGGCCACATCCTTCGAACACTTTTCATGAAAATACTTGTAGAATAAGCTCATGTTGCCAACCGTTCTTCGATGTTCCAGAGAATCAAGGCCGCCGGTCAGTTACGGGTCTCCAATCAGACGAACAGCTCTTCTCTGAATAGAATCCAACAAATGCAGTGTATGTCTGGGAGCGGAACCCCAAACATGGAAGCAATATTCCATAATGGGTCGAATTTGAGCTTTGTAAAGAATTAACAGTTGTCGTGGAGTGTAAAACTTTCTGGTTCGAAATAATATTCCCAACTTTTGAGAAGCTCTCCTTGCTCTTTCTGCAACAAATTTGTTCCCAAATTAACGCCCAACA
Source organism: Pachyrhynchus sulphureomaculatus (assembly GCA_019049505.1). Classification (NCBI taxonomy): domain Eukaryota; kingdom Metazoa; phylum Arthropoda; class Insecta; order Coleoptera; family Curculionidae; genus Pachyrhynchus; species Pachyrhynchus sulphureomaculatus. Next base: position 98,130,546 of record CM032451.1, read on the forward strand.
AATTGAGTGACGATGTTAGAGAAATGGAGTGCCCCGACATAACTATCTCGGGTTCAACAACGTTGTATATATATATATATATATATATATATATATATATATATATATATATATTGAAAACAACATAAAAAATGATCCTAAAAAATTCTGGCGCTATATTAATGATAAGAAGAACTCTCATGTTACACCAACCACTATGTCTTATAATAACAACATCCTTAATAATCCTAGACATATAGCCGAAAGTTTTGCATTCTTTTTTCAAGACTCTTATGTAATGTCTTCTTAGAAACAAAGAAACGTGGAGGACAATTTATTTCCATCACAGAATCCTATTAACATGGAGAAAATAACGGAACAACTTGTTTTTAAAGTATTAAAAAAGTTAAAACCTACAGCTACTGTTGGTCCAGATAAAATTCCTGCCTTCTTGTCAAAAGACTGCGCCTCTGCTTTTGCTCATCCTCTTACAATATTATTCAATTTATCACTTGACACATCTATGTTTCCAGGCACATGGAAAACATCACGTATTACACCTGTTTTTCAAAAAAGGTGACAAGAATTGTGTAACAAACTACAGACCGATAAGCATTATTAATAGCTTTTCAAAAGTTTTCGAAATCATATTACATGATTATTTATATAATTCAATTGGCACGCAGATATCACGGTTTCGTGAAGGGCCGTTCGACGGTTTCAAATTTATTTTGTTTTACGCAAGACCTTGCCGAATCACTTGATGGGGGTGAGCAGACCGATGTGATTTACACTGATTGCTCTAGGGCCTTTGATAGGCTGGATCATGGGATTCTGTTGGACAAGTTGTTCGCAATTGGCTTTTCGAGTAAGTTATTATCTTTTTTTAAATCATACTTGATAAACCGCTCGCAGTTTGTACAGTGTCATGGTCAGAATTCCTCTAGCTTTGTTGCCACATCGGGAGTGCTGCAGGGATCACATTTGGGGCCACTCCTTTTTAATATATTTATAAATGATCTTACTCAGAGAGCGGGTGTTGAATATCTACTTTATGCTGATGACGTGAAGCTATATTGCAGAATCAGAGACCTGAATGACTGCATGAGACTAAGGATGGCTTTAATCTTGTAAACAATTGGTGTAGTAACAACAAACTCCTTTTGAATGTATCCAAGTGCAATGTAGCCACCTTTACAAAAAAATTGAGTCCCATACAATTCAATTACAGTATGAACGGTCAGGTCTTGGAGCGATGTCAGTCGGTGTCTGATTTGGGCGTTTTGCTGGATACGGCCTTGTCTTTTCGTGGCCATATTGCAAAGATTACGGCGGAGAGTTTTAAACTGTTGGGTTTCATCATACGTAATAGTGCCGACTTTGTTGAATATGATACTCTAAAATTGCTTTTTGATAGTTTCTTGGGATCACGGCTTGAATACTCAGTTGTTGTTTGGTGCCCCTTTTATCAAGCGCACATTCAAAATATTGAAAAAATTCAAAAGCGTTTTTTAAAGTACTCTAGTTTTAAACTCGATGGAGTACATCCCGAAAGAGATTATCCCTATGAAAGTCTCTTGGATAGATTTTCGATGGAAAGTTTAGAGGCACGCCGAAACAAAGCCCAAATTTATATTTTTACATAAGATAATATCAAACAAAATTGATGCAAACAAAATCTTGCAGGGTCTGCCTTTTCATGTACCTAGAACCGCGGCACATAATGTGCAAACTTTTAATTTACCAATCCCAAGAACAAATGTCCTAAAATTTTCTCCCCTTTTTCAAATTTGCGAGAAATATAATCAAAACCAGCTTGATATTTTCAACTGCAGCGTGACAAAAATAAAAAAAATGTAATTTTAAAATATGTTGTTAATAAGCTATAAGTTTAATATATATAATATCATTTTAATTAGGTTTAGTACATTTCATTATGTTATTTTCCCATTCTGTAATTGGAATACTGTAGAGTGTGGTGAATGAATAAATAAATAAAATAAATATATATATATATATATATATATATATATATATATATATATATATATATATATATATATATATATAAAAGAAAATATATCAGCTTTGGCCAACAAAACCATTGTATGTGTAATGTAACGCATCTAACTACTTGTAACATTTAAATATGGGAAATGTACCTCTAAACTGCTGTTTGCTAAAAGTTACAGAAATTACAAAGCTTTCTATAGATTATCCATCCTTTTCTAGCAGATTACGCTGTATTAGATATTAAATGATCTATTAATTTTGTTGAAATACTAGTTATCATTTCAAGCAAACCAACGTAGCGTAGGATTATTTTTTGACTGTCCTAAAAGTTTAAGAAGTTAGTTTGTAAATAATAACAATTTCTTTTATGTATTTTTGCTCGAAAATATCCCTTTGGATTGACAGTTTTTATGTTCTAAGTATTTTTTGCGGATCCGAGAACTTTTAAATTGAAAATGTGAATATTTAAAAGTCAGTTAAATAAACGTTCATTCATATCTTCCGCCACTACGAATTTAATTTTTTCAATCAGACTCAAGTATCGCCACTTTCAGGGAATCAAACTTGTCTGTGTATTGAGTTGCCTATCCTTATAATGGAAACTAACCCTAGTCCTTTGTCTATGATCTCGATGAAAGAATTTTCATAAAGAAACTTCCGGTTTTCACTAATAGTATTTTGGTTTCTTTAGAGCAATTGTTGTTTGAATTGACGACTGTTCACAAACCAAAATATTTGTCTACTCTCCCAAGCTGATGATTGTCCATGTAAGTGCTACCATTATCTAGTGCTAGCTTACATATCAGCATGCAGTTAGTTTTGCTGATATTGAAAATAGTCCAGACTTCTCTAACTGACATTTGAGTGCTTGTAGTTCGTTGTGAGCAAGTTCCGTCAAAAGTGTTGATTTATATTGTATTTTCTGCCTGCTAAGTGAAACGACAATCGTTAAATGATACTTTTTGATTCTTTTTTTCCAAAACCCGAAAATTTGTCCATATTAAAACGATTTTCAGCATGCTCCAAACCTAACCCACGGTATCAATATTTTGTAAACAGTGTAGTTCTGTTTACGAGGGCCGCCTTTTAAGTTTTTATGAACTACCACTGCTATTGAGATGTGACATTACCATCGTTGTAAAATTTGACATTTTTTATTATTAAAACAGTAGCAGCTCAGACATTGGAGGGCTGCGTTTTAAAAAACAGTTTTGGGAACAACTAAAAATTTCATGTGAAGGTTTTCGTTGGATAATTTTATACGATTTTAGTAAAGGTCTAACTCAACAACAATGCCTCGAACTGCTTCATTTAATTTTTGGTAATGAATTACTAATAGAAAAAACTGTGTACAATTGGTTTACAGAATTTCATCACGGTCGCTTCCGTCAGCTATGAATTTCGTGAAAGTCGACCAAATATATTGTTGTTGTTCCAAAAAACATCGATGCTGTGCAGAAGATGATTGTAAAGGAACGGCGTGTGACTTACCGTGAGATAGTGGCATCGTTAGGCATATTGAAGACTTCGGTGCATTCGATTTTACATAAATATTTAGCTGTTAAAAAATCTGTTCCCGATGGATTCCGCATAATTTGTCCGAAACTCAAAAACAGGCTTCGGTCAATTGGTGTAAGGAAATGCTCAAAAAATTCGACTGAGGACATGCAAAATCCGTATACAACATAGTAGCAGGAGACGAAACTTGGATATATTCGTACGATGTTATGTGGTTAAAAATAACGACTCAACCAACCACAAGGTTCATCTGTATCCTCTATCGACCACCAAGTGATACTAACTTTAGAACACTTTTCACTTCCCTTGCAGACACCATCGATCATTTACAAATTAACTATCCAAATCCGAAATTGCGTAAATCCGCCGTTAGGTTCTTCCGACCATAAACTACTTTCGACATCCAGTATTCTACCAATCAATGACAGAGAAGCGCCTAAATCGCGCAAGATTTGGCACTACAAGTCTGCTAAATGGGAAGATCTCATGGAATATTTTCGAACTTTCCCTTGGTTAGACGTTTGTTTTCAATCCGACAACCCATCTGACTGCGCCAGGGAGGTTTCCGATGTTATTTTGGTCGGTATGTAGGCTTACATCCTTTTCGAAGAAATGCGCTTCCAACGGCAAGCCTTGGTTTGACCGAAAATGCAAAGAAGCTGTTGCTTCTAAACATCTTGCATACCGACAATGGCGCGAAAATCCTAACACCATAAATCGTAACACATTTGTTCATGCCAGGAACAGATGCAAGAAACCAAGGAGGTACACAATCAATGGATTAGAAACAAACTTCTCGCTTGTCCCGGTAATTCAAGGTCCTTTTGATCGGTCGTTAAGGCGGTTAGTCAAAATTTCACCAAATCCACCATACCACCACTCACACGGCCAGATAATTCTATTGCAACGACACCTATTGAGAAAGCGAACTTGTTGGCTGAACTCTTTGCTTCACATTCTGCTGTCGATTTCCAAAGAAAAACACCACCTACTATTCCCATAGTGCAGTCAAGGATGTCCGATGTTGTCTTCAGACAGCGTATCATAAAGCGTATTCTGATGAAGCTAGACACCAAAAAGGCTTCTGGCGCTGACGGAATACCTGCCATAGTTCTTAAAATCTGTGCGAGGGAACTAACACCAGTTTTCTATAGACTTTTCAACCTATCCTACAGAAAGGGAATATTTCCTTCCTGCTGGAAATGTGCTACAGTTCAACCGATACCTAAAAAAGGCAAGAAGACCTTGCCAAATAACTACCGACCAATCGCACTGCTTTCAATAATATCGAAAGTCATGGAAAAGGCTATCAGCCAGCATCTTCTAAAATATCTTGAAGGATTCAACATTATTAGCGATCACCAATATGGCTTTCGTAAAAAATAGATCAACAGGAGATCTTCTTACTTATGTAACACATGTTTGGAACAATGCAATTGAACACTTTGGAGAATCTCGAGCGGTTGCTCTTGACATATCCAAGGCATTCGACCGTGTTTGACACCATGGGCTGTTGGCTAAGCTACGTTCTTATGGTATGTCGGAAAAGTTCTGTTTGTGGCTCTCATGTTTCCTCAGAGAGCGTTCTTTACGAGTGGCAGTCGACGGATTTCTTTCTAACACCTTCACTATATGCGGCGCTTTCTCGACCGTTTCAGCGGAGGCCGCTGCTGCTCTGGCCAACATACCACCACTAGAAGAGATAATCCTACAAAGTTCGGACTCGAAAAAGCACATGAAAAACGAAGACATCATATGCGATGACTTTCGACTAATGAGCCGTCCGAGGCTAAACAAGAGACAACTAAAGATAAACTTAAAAGACAGAACATTAAATAGATGGCAACAAAGATGGGAAGACTCCGACAAAGGGAGAACCACATTCAGTTTTCTTCCCGACATTAAAGAGAGACAAAAAATGCACATACAAGTAAATAGGAAGGTCGTACAACTATTAACCGGACACGGAAAATTCAAAACTTACCTTAAAAAGATCGGAAATATCGACAATCCGAGATGCGAACATTGGATCGAAATTAACGGAGAAGAAGACAATCCGTATCATAGACTATATACGTGCGAACATTACAAAGAACCGAGAAGGAAACTAATTGAAGTGTTGCTGAGGATCGCAGTAAAAACGGAAGAAGAAACCGAAGAAACAGTCGCAATCCCCGGCTATAACGACGTACGAGGCTAGTTTGAAAAGTCCGTGCAAAGTCCGAGAGATGGCACCACCGGCGCGTATCGAGGTCATGTTTAGTTAGTAGCATCTCTTGAATGAACGCACACCAAGTTTCAGCCATATTGGTCTATTTCTTTGTGTTTGGCATTCGTGTGAATCAAGGAAGGCGAGTGATTTTCAAGAAATGGACGAAAAAGAATTTCGTGTGGTTATTAAACATTACTTTATGAAAGGCAAAACGCCTCAGGAGACTAAAGAGAAGCTTGATAAACATTATGGTGACTCTGCACCTTCGATTAGAACAGTTGATAAATGGTTTCAAAATTTTCGGACTGGCCATATGGGCACGAGTGACGCTGAACGTTCTGGACGGCCTATGGAGGTTACGACTCCAGAAATCATTGATCAAATCCATGATATGGTGATGGATGACAGAAGAGTTAAGGTGCGTGAGATTGCTAGTGCTGTGGGCATCTCGACTGAACGGGTACATAATATTTTGCATAAACATTTGGACATGAGAAAGTTATACGCAAAATGGGTGCCGCGATTGCTCACGCTTGACCAAAAACGGAATCGTGTGAAGTGTTGCAAGGATGGTTTGCAGCTGTTCCAGAAGAATCCGGAGGACTTTAAGCGTCGTTTCGTCACTGTGGATGAAACATGGATTACATTACTATACTCCTGAGACCAAACAACAATCTAAACAATGGGTTACCAAGGGGGAATCTGCACCAAAAAAGGCGAAGACCGTTCCTTCGGCCGGAAAGGTTATGGCGACTGTCTTTTGGGATTCGCAAGGGATAATCCTCATCGACCATCTGGAAAAGGGTAAAACTATTACAGGTGAATATTATTCATCGTTATTGGACCGTTTGAAAACCGAGCTGCAAGAAAAACGCCCCCGATTGGCCCACAAGAAAGTCCTTTTCCATCACGACAACGCACCAGCACACACCTCAGCAGTTGTGGTCGCAAAATTAATGGAAATAGGATTCCAACTCGTTTCACATCCCCACTATTCTCCAGACTTGGCTCCCTCGGACTACTATTTGGTCGACATTGAATGAGAACCGAGCAGAATCATGTCGAAATTAAGCAAAGAAGACAAGCTGGAATTGTTGGAGGAGTTTATGACCGACTGCCGGCGAGGACGAGTATCGCTGATGGCCTGAAACGAATGTATGGGAATAAAATTTTTTAGCTGAACCCAAATGTAAATTTAGATAAATGTAAATTTGTAAAGTTTTATAAAAAAAATAAAAGACGAAATATTTAAGCGAGAGCTGCGCACTGCTGCCTTTCTTTTTCTTTTTTAATATAATTTAGAAGGATATGTTAATAAACACTAACATGATACAAACAAAGTTCTACAAAGGGGAGTTGACAGGTATCCCCTGGGTTTCTTTATAACCTAACATTTATGGTGGGCATCTCTCGAATAAATAGTAAACCCTGTTTTGATAAATAGGGTAAAAGATATAAATAACACAGCCCCACAAAAAAAAAAGTGGGGTATACTTTTGATGCGATATATCAGATGCGTAGTATTTTTGCCCGCTGATCACGAATCTGACGTCAGAATATCGCCATCTCAATTTTTTTCTAACCTCAAAAAATAGGTAAAAATTAGTAAAAATTAAGAAAAATATACTCCTAAAAAATTGATTCAAGCTTTTTCATGAATCCAAAGATGTATTAATATGTATTCGGACACGCTAAGCTAATATTCATCGGTTGGATTGAGCCATACAGTTCTGTTTTCTTTCTAACCTCAATAAATCAGACAGATATAGTGCTTATCGAATGCAAAAACGAATTCAAATTAAAATTCAACCGATCCCTACCAAATTTGGTACCCGGGGATTTTTTGGGTCGCTGATCACGAATCTGAGGTTGGATTTGCAAAATTCAAGATGGCAGATGTTTTCGCGCCATTTTGAACGCCGAGAAAATTCATCGGTCGATTTTTATTCTTCTACCTGCATCCAGGGCACCTCCACGTGGTGACGGTGGGCAACGGTGTTACTCCACTAGCCGGCAGAGTCCCTGGATAACGGCTTAGATGCCGTCATGGCAGGTAGAAGAAAGAGAATTACGATGCAGGGACTCGGAAACCCAGTATCGGCGGTTGGTCAGGGTGGGAAAGCGGGCCCGCAGCCGTCGTCATCCAGCGACCGTAGCTCTTCATGTGTGGGTGACTTGGCTCATGTAGAGTATAATGCTACAAGAAAACGGTCTCACGGTACAAGGACTTTTCATAAGTGCGATAAAAACAGTGATTCATTTTGTTATATTTGCGGTCAACACGTACTGAGTAAAATGGGGTCACCGATAACGGATAAGATTAAAACCTTATATAAGGATTGTTTTAACATTGAAATACAGCACCAGGATACAGATTGGGTTCCCCACATCATTTGCAGTTCTTGCAAAATAATGTTGTACATCAATAAGAAGGCGATTAAATATTCCAGACCAGCAATATGGAATAGACCATACAGTGAAAATGATTGCTACTTTTGTATGAATGTTGTATATAGGCATAACCGAAAAAATAAAAGCACTATTACTTATAACGATGTTTCGACAGTAACAAGACCAACTAAACTAATTCCGCCTCCTGAACCACTTGATGCTGATGTTATGGAAACAAATGATTTCACCTTATCAGTTCATGCCGAAAAGATTGAGACTGTCGAAAAAGATTCAAACACTGTTACTAATGAATGTTCTAGTGACAACCTATCATATACTAGTGACACAGATAAAGAATTTCTACCATACAACCGTAAACCAGAACCAATACTCGTATCACAGTCAGAACTTAGTGATCTAGTCAGAGATTTAGGCTTATCCAAAGATGGTTCAGAGCATCTTGCTTCCTTCTTAAAGAAAAGACATTTACTTAAGCCAGAAGCTACGATTTCTTATTATAGAAACAGAGATGAAGAATTTCGAAAATATTTCACAATGGACGAGGAATTGTCACTTTCATATTGTGCCGATGTAAAAGGTCTAATGGATGAATTTCAAAATAACTCATACGATCCTGAAGAATAGAGACTGTTCATTGATTCTTCTAAACGGAGCATTAAGGCAGTTTTGCTGCATAATATCAACGTTTACGCTCCCATTCCGATTGCTCATTCCACAGTTATGGAAGAGCAATATGAAAAAATGAAGCAGCTTTTGATAAAAATAAAATATGCTGATCATAACTGGAAAATTTGTGGAGATCTGAAAATTGTAACAATATTGCTTGGCCAACAGTCAGGGTTTACACTTTATCCTTGTTATAAATGTCTGTGGCATAGCAGAGACAGGGAACGTCATTATAAGAAAAAAAATTGGCCAATAAGAGAATCGTTCACTCCTGGTGAAAATAATGTATTGTTTCCACCATTCGTAGATCAAGGAAAAGTTCTTATTCCCCCCGCTTCACATTAAGCTTGGACTTATGAAGCAATTCACGAGAGCATTAGATACAAACGGCCCCTGTTTCAAATATTTGCATAAAAAATTTCGGAAATTTTCTGAAGCTAAAATTAAGGCAGGCGTATTTGACGGGCCACAAATAAGAAAACTGTTTCAAGATTCATTATTTGTTATTAAAATGAATAAAGTTGAAAAAGCTGCTTGGCTTAGTTTTAAAGAAGTCACAACAAACTTTTTGGGAAATAATAAAAGTCCTAAGTACAAAGAAATAGTCGAGAAAATGGTAAAAAATTTGCAAACATTAGGTTGCTTAATGAATCTAAAATTACATTTCCTGGACTCCCACATCGATGATTTCCCAGATAATCTTGGTGACTACAGTGAGGAGCAAGGGGAACGTTTTCACCAAGATCTGAAAATCATAGAAAATCGGTATCAAGGACGATGGGATGACCGTATGCTAGCGGACTATTGCTGGTCGCTAAAAAGAGAAACAAGTCCTCAAAAGCGTTTGGGCAGAAAGCCTTTGAATAGGTCATTCGCGGAAAAAAGAACAAGATACAGTCAAAAAAAGGAAAGTTAGGCGCGGGTCTAACCTTCGCAATTCTAGGGCTTAAGGGTCTACTATTTGAGAGTATATGGTTTAAAAGTCCTGGTTTTGAGTTTATTGGGTCTCATTTTTAAAGTTACAGGGTTATTGAGGTCTATTTTTTGAGGTTACAGGGTGTGGGAGTCTAAGGTTTCAGGGTTTAGGTTTAAGAGTATCAGGTTTGAGGATTCCCCAACTGTATACCAAATTTGGTAGGAATCGGTTGGTTTTCAAAAATTTTGTCCGCCATCTTGGATCCGCCATTTTGAATATTGCAAATTCGACCTCAGATTCATGATCAGCAACCCAAAAAAACCCCGTGTACCAAATTTGGTAAGAATCGGTTGAATTTTAATTTGAATTCGTTTTTGCATTCGAGAAGCACTATATCTGTCTGATTTATTAAGGTTAGAAAGAAAACAGAACTGTATGGCTTAATCCAACCGATGAATATTAGCTTAGCGTGTCCGAATACATATTAATACATCTTTGGATTCATGAAAAAGCTTGAATCAATTTTTTAGGAGTATATTTTTCTTAATTTTTACTAATTTTTACCCATTTTGTGAGGTTAGAAAAAAATTGAGATGTGATGGCGATATTCTGACGTCAGATTCGTGATCAGCGGGCAAAAATACTACGGATCTGATATATCGCATCAAAAGTATACACCACTTTTTTTTGTGGGGCTATGTTTATCGAAAGGAATACATTCTTTTATCGCAAGCGAAAAATGAATTTCTTGTCGCGGGGCACCTCCGGGGCACTCTTCAAGGACCCGGGATAGAGTGGGAGGTGGGACCCCCCTTCGATTATTATTATTATTATTTCCCGATGACGGCACTGCAAAACCATATTTTAGGTTTGAAGTGATGCAGAACCCACCTATAATTTCACATTTTTTCTAAATTTAGTAATAAAGGAAATTCCCATAAACAGCACACTTTCTGTATATCACTGTATATAGTTATGCTCAAAATATGTTCCTTCTTTGAATTAAAAATCAAGACAAATTCCTGTAACACTATGAAACTCTACAAAACTTATGGACCCCCACCTCAGTCACCTTCTGTCCTTTAAGCGATCTATCTCCTAAACTTTTTTTATGGGTGTAGCCCACGCTCTGCAGATAAGTCCCCATAACGCGTATGCGAAATAACTGGCCAAGTGCAAGTCGGACTTGCACAATTAGTGTTCTATACGTTGCAATCAACGTTAAAATAAATATTTTTGTTACAGAGGTAAAAAATGATCAATAACTTCACAAAACCTACTCCAAATGATTTTTCAACAAAGTTTTTTCCGATCTTTACTGAAAACTGATGACCCTGAAAGGACCCCGCACATTTCTTATGGGAAATGGCCCTCGGTGAAATTGTCTAAAATCGATATATGTTTATTCCTTTCGAGCTCCTGATCAAAAGTTATCATGAGCACGAAGTTGGAAAATGGACAGTTTTTCATATAACGGGGGTATAAAAACGATTTTGGGAGATCTTGTCGACAATAGCGTAGAGCCGTGAGGTTGTTTATGGGCCATTCTTCGGGATATACGAAGTTTTTTTTCGGTCGCTGCTTACAAATCTGGTGTCAAAAATGACATTTGACAGTTGGCAGCTGTCAAAAAACTGTAAACTCGCCTTATTTCTAATAAAATGCCCATCAGAATATACATGGGGACATTTTTACGTTAGCTGATTCCAATTCAGGTGTCAAAAATGACATTTGAAACTTGGCAGCTACCAACAAAATGTCAACTCACCTCACTTGTAACAAAATATTCATCAGAATATATATCAGATTACAGTTTTTTGACAGGTGTCAACTGTCAAATGTCATTTTTGGCACCAGATTTGGAATCAACGACCGAAGAAACTCCCGTATACCCCGAAGAAACGGCACATAAACAACTTCACGACTCTACGCTGTTGTCGACAAGATCTCCGAAAATCGTCTTTCTACCCCCGATATTTGAAAAATTGTCCATTTTCCGATTTTGTGCCCATGGGAACTTTTAATCAGGAGCTCGAGAGGAATAATATATATCGATTTCAGATCATGTCACCGAGGGCCACTTCCTATAAGAAATGTGTAGGGTCCTTTTCAGTGTTTACTTCGGTGTCTGTCTGTCTGTCCGTCTGTCAGTCTGTCCGTCTGTCCGTCTGTCACACCCGATTTTCTCCGAAACTATTTGTCGTAGAAAGTTGAAATTTGGTAGTAATATAGGAATTTATGGCCTCATCAGAGCCATGTAGTTTTGAAAGTTAAATTTTGACTTAAGGGGTTAGTTTTTGGGGGGTGAAATCGGAAGTGAAAAAAAATTTTTTACTAGGTAATCGAGTGTGGTGTCAAATGAAAGCTTGTGAAAACACGAGTAAAAAATATATATAATGTAATACTTGCGCGCACATTTCTTTGTATTATTTTTAAAAAATCGCGAAAAATCGCTGTCCACCCGCCTTATCTCGGAAAGTACTTATCAAAAAAATTTGAAAAAATTCTGGAATATTATCCACGGGGTGTAGATTGAACGAAAATTATCACGAGTGCATTACCTGTAATAATTTATCTGATATATAAAAATAACAGAAATTTCAAGGTCATAAATTTTCAGTAAAGATTGGAAATAAACTTTGTTGAAAACTTATTTGGGGTGTGTTTTGTGAAGTCACTGATCATTTTATATCACCGTAACATAAATTTTGACTTAAGGGATTCGTTTTGAGGGGTGAAAACGGAAGTGAAAAAAAAATTTTTTTACTAGGTCATCGAGTGTGGTGTCAAATCAAAGCTTGTGAAAACACAAGTAAAATATATATATATATATATATATATATATATATATATATATATATATATATAATGTAATACTTGCGCACAGTTTTCTTCGTATTACTTTTAAAAAATCGTGAAAAATCGCTGTCCCCTACCTTATCTCGAAAAGTACTGATCAAAAAATTTTGAAAAAACTCTGGAATATTCTCCACGGGGTATAGATTGAACGAAAATTATCATTACCTTTAATAATTTTATCTGGTATAGAAAAAAAAACCAAAATTTCAAGGTCATCAGTTTTCAGTAAAGATTGGAAACAAACTTTGTTGTAAACTCATTTGGGCTGTGTTTTGTGAAGTCACCGATCATTTTATACCAGCCTAACAAAGTTTTTTATTTTAAAAACAATCAACGTACGGAACACTAATTGTGCAAGTTCAACTTGCACTTGACCGGTTTTATTGTTTTTTACATACCAAATAAATTAGTAAAGATAATGCACTCGTGGTAATTTTCGTTCAATCTGCACTCTGTGAAGAATATTCCAGAATTTTTCAAAATTTTTTGATCAGTACTTTTCGAGATAAGGGAGGTACAGCGATTTTTCGCAATTCTTTAAAAATAATACAAAGAAAATGTTCCCTGCAGCGATATTACTTTAAAAATGAGTGATTTCTGCCATATTTGGATATTATTAGTGTGCCAAATTTCAAATCAATACATCATTTTCTTCGAAAGTTATGCCACTAGAGAGAAATTTCAAAACTCTATTTTTCTTAACCCAGGGACCTAAAATACAAAGAAATGCAGAAATCTGATAAAATGATCATTTCATGAATACAATAATATTTTAGCAATGATAGTAAATGTATTTTTTATATAATATTTCAGATGAAAATACGATGTTTCACTGCGAAGACTGTAATATTACCATTCACGGAAATGATCGAGAAAATCATATTAATGGAAGCAAGCATAAGTTCAGGATTCGACATAAAAACAAGGGAAGTAAGTACAAGTTATATTTGTCAAATAAGTTCCAAAAGAATCTTAAAAGTATTTTTTAAAAATTGGCCAAGTGCAAGTCGGACTTGCGCAATTAATCTTCCGTACGGTGATTGTCTTTAGAATTAAAATTTTTGTTATCAGATGGTCAGTGCCTTTACAAAATACACCTCTAATGAGTTTTCAACAAAGTTTGTTTCCGTTCTTTTTTTTATATACCAGATAAATTATCTAATACTAATTTTTACTCAATCTACATCTTATGGAGAATATTTCAGGATGTTTTCGGAATTTATTAAACTTTTAGGTGTTTGACACCCCACTCGAAGGCCTTGAAAAAATTGTTCTTGTATACCAGATAAATTACACAGCCCCACAAAAAAAAAGTGAGGTATACTTTTGATGCGATATATCAGATCCGTAGTATTTTTGCCCGCTGATCACGAATCTGACGTCAGAATATCGCCATCACATCTCAATTTTTTTCTAACCTCAAAAAATAGATAGAAATTAGTAAAAATTAAGAAAAATATACTCCTAAAAAATTGATTCAAGCTTTTTCATGAATCCAAAGATGTATTAATATGTATTCGGACACGCTAAGCTAATATTCATCGGTTGAATTAAGCCATACAGTTCTGTTTTCTTTCTAACTTCAATAAATCAGACAGATATAGTGCTTCTCGAATGCAAAAACGAATTCAAATTAAAATTCAACCGATTCTTACCAAATTTAGTATATGGGGGTTTTTTGGGTTGATGATCATGAATCTGAGGTCGGATTTGCAAAATTCAAAATGGCGGATCCAAGATGGCGGACAAAATTTTTGAAAACCAACCGATTCCTACCAAATTTGGTATACAGTTGGGGAATCCTCAAACCTGATACTCTTAAACCCTAAACCCTGAAACCTTAGACTCCCACACCCTGTAACCTCAAAAAATAGACCTCAATAACCCTGTAACTTTAAAAATGAGACCCAATAAACTCAAAACCAGGACTTTTAAACCATATACTCTCAAATAGTAGACCCTTAAGCCCTAGAATTGCGAAGGTTAGACCCGCGCCTAACTTTCCTTTTTTTGGCTGTATCTTGTTCTTTTTTCCGCGAATGACCTATTCAAAGGCTTTCTGCCCAAACGCTTTTGAGGACTTGTTTCTCTTTTTAGCGACCAGCAATAGTCCGCTAGCATATGGTCATCCCATCGTCCTTGATACCGATTTTCTATGATTTTCAGATCTTGGTGAAAACGTTCCCCTTACTCCTCACTGTAGTCACCAAGATTATCTGGGAAATCATCGATGTGGGAGTCCTGGAAATGTAATTTTAGATTCATTAAGCAACCTAATGTTTGAAAATTTTTTACCATTTTCTCGACTATTTCTTTGTACTTAGGACTTTTATTATTTCACAAAAAGTTTGTTGCGACTTCTTTAAAACTAAGCCAAGCAGCTTTTTCAACTTTATTCATTTTAGTAACAAATAATGAATCTTGAAACAATTTTCTTATTTGTGGCCCGTCAAATACGCCTGCCTTAATTTTAGCTTCAGAAAATTTCGGAAATTTTTTATGCAAATATTTGAAACATGGGCCGTTTGTATCTAATGCTCTCGTGAATTGCTTCATAAGTCCAAGCTTAATGTGAAGCGGGGGAATAAGAACTTTTCCTGGATCTACCAATGGTGGAAACAATACATTATTTTCACCAGGAGAGAACGATTCTCTTGTTAGCCAAATTTTTTTCTTATAATGACGTTCCCTGTCTCTGCTATTCCACAAACATTTATAATAGGGATAAAGTGTAAACCCTGACTGTTGGCCAAGCAATATTGTTACAATTTTCAGATCTCCAGAAATTTTCCAGTTATGATCAGCATATTTTATTTTTATCAAAAGCTGCTTCATTTTTTCATATTGCTCTTCCATAACTGTGGAATGAGCAATCGGAATGGGAGCGTAAACGTTGATATTATGCAGCAAAACTGCCTTAATGCTCCGTTTAGAAGAATCAATGAACAGTCTCCATTCTTCAGGATCGTATGAGTTATTTTGAAATTCATCCATCAGACCTTTTACATCGGTACAATATGAAAGTGACAATTCCTCGTCCATTGTGAAATATTTTCGAAATTCTTCATCTCTGTTTCTATAATAAGAAATCGTAGCTTCTGGCTTAAGTAAATGTCTTTTCTTTAGAAAGGAAGCAAGATGCTCTGAACCATCTTTGGATAAGCCTAAATCTCTGACTAGATCACTAAGTTCTGACTGTGATACGAGTATTGGTTCTAGTTTACGGTTGTATGGTAGAAATTCTTTATCTGTGTCACTAGTATATGATAGGTTGTCACTAGAACATTCATTAGTAACAGTTTTTGAATTTTTTTCGACAGTCTCAATGTTTTCGGCATGAACTGATAAGGTGAAATCATTTGTTTCCATAACATCAGCATCAAGTGGTTCAGGAGGCGGAATTAGTTTAGTTGGTCTTGTTACTGTCGAAACATCGTTATAAGTAATAGTGCTTTTATTTTTTCGGTTATGCCTAGATACAACATTCATACAAAAGTAGCAATCATTTTCACTGTATGGTCTATTCCATATTGCTGGTCTGGAATATTTAATCGCCTTCTTATTGATGTACGACATTATTTTGCAAGAACTGCAAATGATGTGGGGAACCCAATCTGTATCCTGGTGCTGTATTTCAATGTTAAAACAATCCCTATATAAGGTTTTAATCTTATCCGTTATCGGTGACCCCATTTTACTCAATACGTGTTGACAGCAAATATAACAAAATGAATCACTGTTTTTATTGCACTTATGAAAAGTCCTTGTACCGTGAGACCGTTTTCTTGTAGCATTATACTCTACATGAGCCAAGTCACCCACACATGAAGAGCTACGGTCGCTGGATGACGACGGCTGCGGGCCCGCTTTCCCACCCTGACCAACCGCCGATACTGGGTTTCCGAGTCCCTGCATCGTAATTCTCTTTCTTCTACCTGCCATGACGGCATCTAAACCGTTATCCAGGGACTCTGCCGGCTAGTGGAGTAACACCGTTGCCCACCGTCACCACGTGGAGGTGCCCTGATGCAGGTAGAAGAATAAAAATCGACCGATGAATTTTCTCGGCGTTCAAAATGGCGCGAAAACATCTGCCATCTTGAATTTTGCAAATCCAACCTCAGATTCGTGATCAGCGACCCAAAAAATCCCCGTGTACCAAATTTGGTAAGGATCGGTTGAATTTTAATTTGAATTCGTTTTTGCATTCGAGAAGCACTATATCTGTCTGATTTATTGAGGTTAGAAAGAAAACAGAACTGTATGGCTCAATCCAACCGATGAATATTAGCTTAGCGTGTCTGAATACATATTAATACATCTTTGGATTCATGAAAAAACTTGAATCAATTTTTTAGGAGTATATTTTTTCTTAATTTTTACTAATTTTTACCTATTTTTTGAGGTTAGAAAAAAATTGAGATGTGATGGCGATATTCTGACGTCAGATTCGTGATCAGCGGGTAAAAATACTACGGATCTGATATATCGCATCAAAAGTATACCCCACTTTTTTTTTGTGGGGCTGTGTTATCAAAGGTTGTTGTCATAATTTTCATTCAGTCGACAACCTATGGAGAACATTTCTGAATTTTTTTGAAATTTCCTGATTTGTGTTATTTTTTTTTCAAATAATATAAAGAAAAGTTTGCATGAGTATTTCATCATATATATTTTTGAACTCGTGTTTTCACAAGCTTTCATTTGACACCCCACTCAATGACCTGATAAATTTTTTTTTTCGCCTCCCAAAACTAACTCCTTAAGTCAAAATTTAACTTTCAAAACTACACGGTGTGGATAAATTCCTATATTAGTGCCAAATTTTAACTTTCTATCTCAAATAGTTTCGGAGAAAGTCGGATGTGACAGAGAGACGGACACCGAAGTGATCTTATAAGTCTTATAAAAATCTATCTTGAACCGCTATAAATTATATTCTGTGTAAAATATAGTCCTATGTTAAGTAAATTATTCGAAAGAGATGAGGTTCTCCATATAAAAGACTGCTTGAAAAGACTTGTACGAGGAATGACAAGCTGCACCTCATACAGATGTGAGGTATTAGTGCGACGTGTGTTCCTAATATGCACTGCTCTGAGAGGAATTAAGCGGGCCACATCCATCGAAGACGTTCCAAGAAAATATTGTACAGTAGACTCAAGCTGAAAACTTTTTGGTCTGACATATAGATGTGGCCCTTTTCAAAAAATCCATATGATTTTTAGGAAGTACCAATCTTCAAATGATACGTGTACCAAAATTTCATGGCATTTTACCGATTAGTTTACAAGTTACAGTGGTTTTAGTGACGCTACATTTGGTATTTTCAAAACAATGAAAAAAAATCCAATTTCGTGTGTTGATTAAAACACTGCTTTTTTGATGGGAACAAATACAGTTCAAGCAAGGCAATGGCTTGATAAGTCCTACAGGGGCTCTGCCCCTAGAAAATCACTCATCATTTACTGGTGTGTTGTATTTAAACGCGGTCGTACAGTTACAAATGATGCTGAACGCTCTGGACGCCCAAATTAGGTGGTTACACAGGAAAACATCAAAAAAAAATCCACAAAATTGTTTTGGATGACCATAAAGTGAAATTGCCTGAGATATCTGACACCCTAGCGATATTAAAAGAACGTGTTGGTCTTATTTTGCATGAATATTTGAGCATGAGAAAGCTCTGTTCGAAATGGGTACCCGGTTTGCTCACAGTGCCACCAAAAACAACAACGTGTTGACGATTCTGAGCGCTATTTGGACCTGTTTAAGTGCAATAAAAAGAATTCTTTCATGCGATATGTGACATCGGATGAAACATGGATCCACCACTACACACCGGAATCAAATCGGCAGTCAGCTGAGTGGACAGTGGCCGATAAAAGCCGCCCGAAGAGACCAAAAACAGAACAGTCGGCTGGGAAGGTTTTGGCCTCTATATTTTGGGATGCGCATGGAATAATTTTCATCGACTTTGTTGAGAAAGGAAACACCATCAATAGCGAATATTATATAAAGTTATTGGTGCCCTTGAAGGCAAAAATGGCAATGAAACGGCCCCAAATTAACAACAAAAAACTGCTCTTTCATCAAGACAATGCACTGTGTCACAAGTCAATGTTTGGGATGGCAAAATTGCATGAATTGAAGTTCGAATTGATTTCTCATCCACCGTATTCTCCAGATTTGGCCCCCAGCGATTATTATCTGTTCGCGGACCTCAAAAAAATGCTCGCGGGAATGAGATTTGGCTCCAGTGAAAAAGTTATCGCCGAAACTGAGGCCTATTTTGAAGGCAAAGACAAATCTTTCTACAAGAAAGGTATAGAAATGTTAGAAAAGCGTTGGACTGATTGTGTCGCTTATGAAGGAAACTATATTGATGAATAAAGTCGAATTTTGCATAAAAATGTGTTTTAAGTACCTAGACCAACAACTTTTCTGCCTACGTGTTGAGTCACCAACCGTTCTTCAATGTTCCAAGAAATCAAGATTGCTGGTAAGATCTAGGTCTCCAATCAGGTGAACAGCTCCCGAACATGGGAGTGGTATTTCATCGTTGGTAGAATTTGAGCTCTGCACAAATTTAATAGTTGTGAAGTGTGTCTCTCTTGGCACATCGGAAAAAAAAAACAAAAGGGTTATTGGTCCAAACCCTGATCTTTACCATCGTTATCTATGGATAAGAATCCTGGACCATTAACGCTACTTCTCGCTGAAGAATACCGGCATTTGACCTACTACCGAAGGATTTTGAGAACCCCATGGACAGCAAGACGAATAAACGACTTCATTCTAAAGTAATTAGGGATCAAAGTAAACGAACGCCTGCTCTAAACCATTCAAAGGTAAATTCTTAAATTTTTTGGTCATCTTGTTAGATGAGACGGCATCAAATAGCTCGTCATCCAAGAAAAAGTAGAGCGAAAACGAAAGAGAGGTCGATCACCAAATCGCTACATCGACCAAATAAAAAATGTAACAAATTTGTCGCCTAATGATGTCATGCACACAGCGGAGGACCGTGAGAAGTGGAGGAGCGTGGCCAGCACGGTGGTATGAGAGGTTACGACGTGCGGAATCGACCCGCGATCATTAAGGAAGGAATGTGGAGTGTAACATTTTCTAGTTCGAAACAATATTCGTGACTTTTGAGAAACTTTCTTTGCTATTCATGTAACATGTTCATGCTAAGACATGTTTGCTCTCAAATTAACGCCCCAAATTGAATATCCCGACATAACTATGTCCAGTTTAGCAACGTTAACTTTTTAAAAAAAACTATCACCTGGGTTATTGCAACGTGAAATTCTACTTGGTTACTGTCACTCCAAGATAGAATTTCTTCCAGTCTTTGTTAAGTTGAACGACTTCCTAGTATCTGCGGATGTTTGCATGAATATCCGATGTTCCAGCATTTAAAGAGAATGACAAGCATACTATCATCTGCAAAGCAGTAAATAAGATTCCTGGTCCTTTCCAGCACACAGTATGGAGCCTTGAGACACACTGGCGTTTATAGTTCAAGGTATCAGAAAGAAACACATCGACTGCAACTCGTAAAGAACGCTCTTTATATGTCTCATTTCCATCAGATTTCAAGTCGATAATATATATATATATATATATATATATATATATATATATATATATATATATATATATATATATATATGTATATATATATATATATATATATATATATATATATATATATATATATATATATAAAATAAAGAGAGAGAAAGCAAAAGTTGCCGTATCTAACAAAATCCTAAGTTATGAAACTAGTTGGGGGACTCGGCAAAAACGGGCATCAACAGATCTTCATACTATATTCATTTAGCCAATATTTCGGTCCTAGGTTGGGACCTTCATCAGGGCACAAACTGAAAAAGAGATAACGAAGCAACCAATAAAGAAAATTAGGCATAAAGATTTGGTGTTATGAAGTCAAGTTTTTAATTATTAATTTTAATTATTAATTTCTAATTTGCAATTTTTTTGATTTCAATCTTACAATTATTAATATGTAACTATTGTAATTTAACAGTATTATTATTCTAAACAATCACAAATTATTATTATCATTATGAAGAAATGTCAACAAAAAGTGACTCACTTGTAGCATGAAATTTAATCTAACAAGAATGACCATCAATAACAATCGCCATAGTAAAAACCAACACTGAAATAAAACAACCACAATTCACTAACATATTAACATAAAAACATGGCATTTACAGCAGGGATACCATTGATAACGTTGGATGCTGAAATTCAAAACTAATTAACCACCTGCCATCTTAAAGAAAAATGAAAAGTGACAACTTTGACAGGGCGCTGACAAAGGACGACCACCTGACAGATGTAAGAGATCACTCAAAAAGAACAAAAGGAAAGGTCGAACGACCAGGAAAGGACCGGTTTTTGTACGAAATTAAGTGCTACGTCATATAATAAAATTTTGGTATAAAGGGAAAGGATATCCAGTGGAAAGGCAAATTTTCGCTGTTATGACCATTGAGTGACATATCAAGGAAACAAATTTTACTTCATCTGGGGGGAGTAGAGCAAGGAAAAAAGGAGGCGGTAATTGGAAAGAATTTTTCATTGTTGGGAACATATTATTCAATTTATTATTATAATTGTTATTATTATTAATGTTACTTCAATAGGAATGTAATTATAAAGAAATTGAAGGGAAACCAAGAAAAACATGTACTTAAACAAGATGGTACCCAGAGGGCAGCATGCAGAAGGACAGAGCTTTCAAATACCAAAACGAAAGTTATTATGAGGAGTATGACGACCCAGAGATATTATGGAAAGGATGACGATCACAAGAGAGAAGAAAGCTGTATATGCTGCTCAGGCCGTCAAGATCAGTTCTTTTATTAATATTTTGGGGATTCTCGTTGATATAGCACATCTCAAGGAATTCTCTTTTAAGAAGGTTTTTTTTTGGATATGAAGGATTTTTGGTTCTCTGAAATTAAAGGAATGTCCATTATCAACAGAGTGAGTTGCCAGTGCACATCTTTGTGGATGGCGTCTGGTGTCGCTTTTATGTAATGCGATGCGACGGTTGAGACATTGTGATGTCTGGCCAATATATACAGCAGGACAATCAAGACAGGAAACGGAATAGACTGCATCTGCATAGGTGTTGATCAAAAGAATTGAAGACATGAAGGATTTCTTCTTTACCATTTTCTGGTATGGACAGAATAAGATCATCAACATATTGAAAGAGAAAAGGAGGTCTGAAAGATAACTTTTCGATGCAATTTTTCAAAAGATAGGACATGACTATTGCTGCGAGAGTGGGGCTTAAATTACTGCCCATAGGGCAACCAAAGGTTTGTCGGTAGAAATTTTCTTTGTACTTAAAAAAGGTGGATTGAAAGAAAAACTCAATGACAGAGAGGAAGAAGGATTTGTCTAATTTTGTGTTGGGCGAGATTAGTGCCCATTCAGAATCAATAATACGTTTGGCTAACTGCCATGATATGTTGGTAAAGAGACTGACTACATCTAGAGAAATGATGACATGATTCTCAGGTAATAAGAAATTATTAATTTCTGCACTGAAGGCAAAGGAGTCCTTAACAGCATATCGATGGTAATTTTGGAAGGATTTTTCTAATATATCTGCACAGAATTTGCTTAAGCTTGATGTATGAGAGTTGATTGTGGAGACAATAGGTCTTAGTGGCACACCTTCTTTGTGTATCTTTGGCAGGCCGTAGATTCTTGGTGGAATGGCTTTGTAAGTACAAAGTTGTCTTGCTATTCTGTCATCGATCCACTTCTTATTCTTCATCTGCTTAACAAAGGAATTACTTTTATTTTGATATTGATTTGTGGGGTCATGTGAAAGCTTTTCATAGACTTGTTCATCATCTATTCATTCAGACATTTTTGTTTCGTAATGTTGCTTTTCCAGCGCCACAGTGACTGAGCCTTTGTCTGAAGGAATGATCAAGATGTCTTTATGTTGTTTGAGGAAGGTTACTGCTTTCTTGAATAAAGTCTTCTCAAAGGATGTAGCGGTGTTGTGATTCTGGAGTACAGCATTTGTGACGGCATTGGTACACTTAGCTCTAAGGATATCTTGGTTAGGAGAAGGTAAAAGTTTAATGAAAGATTCAATATCTACTAGAACTGTCTTGACAGGTATATCTTTACCTGGAAAAGAATCAAAAACAAATTTGGGACCCAGGGAGAGAACCGTGTGAACTTCAGAGGGAAAGTTAACCTGAGTGAGATTAGTAAACCAATGTTGACACACCTTTAATTTATTAGCACGAACTTGCATTAAATTGTTAAATTTATTAAACAAATTACTTGAGAGGGATCTAGAAACAGTGTGAAAAGATTTTAATTGAATGGTACGGAAACGTTGTACTATATATGGAGGAACTCTGTCCTCTGCAGAGAGAATAACATGATTAAGGAGAGAGGTTAGCTTAGTTATTTCTTTAATAGTGAAGGAAATCTCATAGGATAGAATTTTGAGAGATACCTTACTCTGGAAGCGCTGGATCCTGTTATTATCATTCGGTCTATCTGACATTAAATTGTTCATGCATCCAAAGTTCTATACAATGTGTCTAGGGATAAGGCCTGTTGACCTGCACTTCAATGAAAAGTTCCTTCTGCTGGTCATTTTTGCTAGTTTTAGGTTAAATTTAGCCCAATTTCGGAAAAGGTTTGTTGTTTCCACTCCATATCTATTGTTTAAATCTTGAAAAAACCCCATGTCTATAACAAATAAAAAGAGAGAAAGCAAAAGTTGCCGTATCTAACAAAATCCTAAGTTATGAAACTAGTTGGGGGACTCGGCAAAAACGGGCATCAACAGATGTTCATACTATATTTATTTAGCCAATATTTCGGTCCTAGGTTGGGACCTTCATCAGGGCACAAACTGAAAAAGAGATAACGAAGCAACCAATAAAGAAAATTAGGCATAAAGACTTGGTGTTATGAAGTCAAGTTTTTAATTATTAATTTTAATTATTAATTTCTAATTTGCAATTTTTTTGATTTCAATCTTACAATTATTAATATGTAACTATTGTAATTTAACAGTATTATTATTCTAAACAATCACAAATTATTATTATCATTATGAAGAAATGTCAACAAAAAGTGACTCACTTGTAGCATGAAATTTAATCTAACAAGAATGACCATCAATAACAATCGCCATAGTAAAAACCAACACTGAAATAAAACAACCACAATTCACTAACATATTAACATAAAAACATGGCATTTACAGCAGGGATGCCATTGATAACGTTAGATGCTGAAATTCAAAACTAATTAACCACCTGCCATCTTAAAGAAAAATGAAAAGTGACAACTTTGACCGGGCGCTGACATTTTTCTTAAGACATTATTTCAGTGTTGGTTTTTACTATGGCGATTGTTATTGATGGTCATTCTTGTTAGATTAAATTTCATGCTACAAGTGAGTCACTTTTTGTTGACATTTCTTCATAATGATAATAATAATTTGTGATTGTTTAGAATAATAATACTGTTAAATTACAATAGTTACATATTAATAATTGTAAGATTGAATTAAAAAAAATTTCAAATTAGAAATTAATAATTAAAATTAATAATTAAAAACTTGACTTCATAACACCAAGTCTTTATGCCTAATTTTCTTTATTGGTTGCTTCGTTATCTCTTTTTCAGTTTGTGCCCTGATGAAGGTCCCAACCTAGGACCGAAATATTGGCTAAATGAATATAGTATGAACATCTGTTGATGCCCGTTTTTGCCGAGTCCCCCAACTAGTTTCATAACTTATATATATATATATATATATATATATATATATATATATATATATATATATATATATATATATATATATATGTATATATATATATATATATATATATATATATATATATATATATATATATATATGTATATGTATATGTATATATATATATATATATATATATATATATATATATATATATATATATATATATACGTATATGTATATGTATATATATATATATATATATATATATATATATATATATATATATATATATATATATATATATATATATATATATATATATATAATCGTATATCCCTTCTACCATATAGTGTAGGGGGAGTTATACATTCTCCTTTTTTTCCCTCTCAATCTTCGCATATAAACTTCTTCCAACTGTCTCTATTCTTTGCATTTTCACTGCTTCTTTTCAGGATTTTCCCTTCTCCTTAAGTATACCTCCAATAATCCTATTCCAGATCTATCTACGTCTTCCTCTCTTCTGTTTTCCTTGTATTCGACCTTCATACACTTGTTTCACCTATCTATCATCCTTCATTCTCTGTATATGTCCCCACCATCCCAGCTGTCTTTGTTGTATATATTCCATAATCGCTTGCACTCCCAGCCTTCTCCTTATTTCTGTATTCCTTATTCTGTTCTTCCGTGTAACTCCTTGTACTGCTCTCAGGTATTTCATTTCGACGGCTTGTATCTTGTATCTGCCTGTCTGTTAGGGTCGATGATTCACATCCATATGTTGATATACATGGTGGCCCAAAATTACCGAAGGGGTTTGAATTCCTTATAACTTTTTTATTATAATTTTGTTTTTTATTTCTTTTCAGTATTTTGTAAGGAATCTTGGGGAATTTAAAATGGAACAGTACACAATTGAACAACATTCCCAAATCTTTGAACTTTATTTCTCAAATCAACGGTCCATTGTTTTGACTCAGCGTGCATATCGTCGTTATTTTCATGTGCGGGTTGGACCCTCAGAGTCAACAATAAACCGTCTGGTTGCAAATTTTCGACAACAAGGGGCAGTAGGGAACCTTCCTGGTGCCGGCAGATGACGAACGGTGCACACGGATGACAATATTGAACGGGTACAGGAGAGTATTCGGGAAGATGGAGAAACATCAACCAGGAGACATTCGACACAACTTGGCCTCTCACGAGGGTCGCTGCAGCGAATTTTGCATACAATAAGAATGTTTCCATACAAAATTCAGCTTGTCCAAGAATTGAAACCGACAAATTACCAGCAACGACTTGATTATGCAATTTATTTTCGGCAAAAAGCAGAAGAAAATCATGATTTTATTCATAATTTAATTATGAGCGACGAAGCCCATTTCCAATTAAATGGGTTCGTTAATAGGCAAAACTGTAGGATATGGGCTACGAAAAATCCAAGAGTAGTTCAACAGCGACAATTACACCCACTTAAGTGCACTGTTTGGTGCGGTGTTTCGTCGGAAAGGATAATTGGCCCATATTTTTTTGAAAATGAACACGGTGTCGCCGTTTCCATCACTGGTGTTCGATATCGGACAATGTTGGAAATTTTTTAAGGCCAGCCGTGGAAAACCATCCGCAAGTATGGTTCCAACAGGATGGAGCCACAGCGCACACTGCGAGGGACACAATGGCTCTTTTACGCGACATCTTTGGTGAACGAATTATTTAGCGTACAAGCGATTTTAATTGGCCTCCGCGTTCACCGGATTTAACCGCTCCAGACTTTTTCCTTTGGAATTATTTGAAAGGAAAAGTCTATATTAATAAGCCTAGAACCATCCAGGAATTAAAAAACAATATACGCGACGAAATCAACAACATAACACCTGAAGTTTTGCGAAAGGTTATGGAAAATGTTTTGGAAAGAGCACGAGTATGCTAAGCAGAAAATGGCCACCACTTGCGAGATATAATTTTTCATAATTAAATTAAAAATATTCTCCATTAATATACCGTATTTAAAAAAAAAAATTATAATTATGTCTTAAATAAAAAGTTATAATGAACTCAAACCCCTTCGGTAATTTTGGGCTACCCCGTATAAGCAATAATAAATTGCTTTGAACACTTTTATTTTTGTTTGTTTCGTCACTTCTTTCTTCCTAATGAATTTATTACTTATTGCATAGTAAAGTTTATTGGTTTTTTCGATTCTCTCATTAATATCTTTGTCTTGTTTTTCAGTTTCATCCATTATCACACCCAAATACTTATACTGTTTCACTTGTTGTATTTTACTCCCTTCTATGTAAATGTTCGTTTGTTGGTTTTCCATTATCATTACTTTTGTTTTATCTGTATTAATTTTCGTACCCTCTTCTTTAAACGCTTTATACCAAATATCGAGGTTTCTTTGTAATTATCTCTCATTTTCCGCCACTAGCACAATATCATCAGCAAAAGCCGCTTCAGATATTTCTATTCTTTTTAGCTTCCAGAATCCAATTGTCATTCTTTTCACTTTTATTTCGCATTTCTTGATTATTTCATCCATGTATACAGTGAGCAATCTTGGGCTCAAGCTTCCTCTCTGCCTCGAACCTTGCTGTGTTGTAAATCCCTCCGACTTCATGTTATTTTTTATTACATACTGCACATTGTTGCTGTATATTCCTTTTATGATTCTTATTGTTTTTTTTTTGTTTATTCCCTTGTTTTCTAAGCTTTTCCACACTTTATTTCTCGACACACTATCAAATGTTTTTTCTAAGTCTATGAAAGCAAGTTGGATATTAAGATATTTTATTTAACAACAAATCGGCAAGCAGACAGGCAAACAGATTGATGAAAATTTAAAACTATGTTTTTCGTGATCTAGAGAACTTGATGCGTAGAGAAATCCGTAAATCATCAATTAATTAGACCCAATGAAATTGTAGAAAATAATTTGCAGTTGAGTTTCTCCAATCACAAGTGAAACTGCTGCACTAGCAAACTTACTATCGATAGCTCTAGAGGTACTCGTACATGACCTCACGTAGCCATCAGTGGACCACGCCACTGGTTCAAAAGTAATGCTAAAACCTCTAATACGTATTTATTATCTATCTTACATAACGTTACCAATTAATTCCGCTAATATTCAAAAGAAAACAAGACTGTAATTTTAATTTATATCGTTGCTACAGTACTGATTTATATAAATCCAATGAATCACGATATTAACCTTAAAACCCAACTCTTATTTCATCTAATCTTATCTGCGGTAGGAAAAATTCGTGATAAAAATAATAATAAATCTTATCGTTAATAGTAGTGTATTGTGTTCGAAAAGTAAGTAAGTGGAACAAATGGATTCAGATTTAAGTATAAAAGGTATGTAAATATTGGTCAAAGTATTAATTACCAATATGAACGTTTACGCTTCGTATCATTCATTTATATATTTATGTAAGTTTCCTAGTTAAGCTAGTAATTATATATTTTATTTATATTACATTATATTCTATAATAGCTAGGTTGTCTGAAAACTTTTCGGCCTGTCACTTAGATGGCGTTAGAAACCGTGAAACCATAATTGTATTGGAAAGTTCCAACCTTTATATAAACACAATTATTTTATTTCGATCTGTCAATTCATTCGAATAGTAGCAGCTGTTTAATATTGGCGTATCAAAAATGTTTTTAAAATGGAAAAAATTGAATATCGTGCAGTGATTTAAATTCTTTGTTGTGGATAGTTTAGCACCAACAGAAATTCATTCGAAATTGTTAAAAGTGTATAAGGATGCATCTTTTTAAATCTGGCCGTACAAGCCTCGAATCCATGCGAAGGTCGTCCAAAAACTGCGACAATACAAATCATTCAACAAGTCCATGATATGGTGTTAAATGATCGACGAGTGAAAGTGCGCGCAATAGTTGAATAGGAATCTCAAAAGAACGAATTGAAAATATTTTTCATGAATAATTACATATGAAAAAGCTTTATATATATATATATATATATATATATATATATATATATATATATATATATATATATATATATATATAAGTTATGAAACTAGTTGGGGAACTCGGCAAAAAAAAACAGGCATCAACAGATGTTCATACTATATTCATTTAGCCAATATTTCGGTCCTAGGTTGGGACCTTCATCAGGGCACAAACTGAAAAGAGATAACGAAGCAACCAATAAAGAAAATTAGGCATAAAGACTTGGTGTTATGAAGTCAAGTTTTTAATTATCAATTTTAATTATTAATTTCTGATTTGCAATTTTTTTGATTTCAATCCTACAATTATTAATATGTAACTATTGTAATTAAACAGTATTATTAATCTAAACAATCACAAATTATTATTATCATTATGAAGAAATGTCAACAAAAATAAAAATTAACTCACTTGTAGTATGAAATTTAATCTAACAAGAATGACCATCAACAACAATCGCCATAGTAAAAAACCAACACTGAAATAAAACTACCAAAATTCACTAACATATTAACATAAAAACATGGCATTTACAGCAGGGATGCCATTGATAACGTTGGATGCTGAAATTCAAAAAACTAATTAACCACCTGCCATCTTAAAGAAAAATGAAAAGTGACAACTTTGACAGGGCGCTGACAAAGGACGACCACCTGACAGATGTAAGGGATCACTCAAAAAGAATAAAAGGAAAGGTCGAACGACCAGGAAAGGACCGGTTTTAGTACGAAATTAAGTGCTACGTCATATAATAAAATTTTGGTATAAAGGGAAAGGATATCCAATGGGAAGGCAAATTTTCGCTGTTATGACCATTGAGTGACATATAAAGGAAACAAATTTTACTTCATCTGGGGGGGGGGGAGTAAAGCAAGGGAAAAAGGGAGGCGGTGATTTGAAAGGATTTTTCATTGATTGGGAACATATTATTCAATTTATTATTATAATTGTTATTGTTATTAATGTTACTTGCATAGGAATGTAATTATAAAGAAATTGAAGGGAACCAAAAAAAAATATATACCTAAACAAGATGGTACCCAGAGGGCAGTATGCAGGAGGACAGAGCTGTCAAATACCAAAACGAAAGTTATTATGAGGAGTATGACGACCCAGAGATATTATGCAAAGGATGACGATCAAAAGAGAGAAGAAAGCTGTATATGCTGCTCAGGCCGTCAAGATCAGTTCTTTTATTAATATTTTGGGGATTCTCGTTGATATAGCACATCTCAAGGAATTCTCTTTTAAGAAGGTTTTTTTGGAAATGAAGGATTTTTGGTTCTCTGAAATTAAAGGAATGTCCATTATCAACGGAGTGAGTTGCCAGTGCACATCTTTGTGGATGGCATCTGGTGTCGCTTTTATGTAATGCGATGCGACGGTTGAGACATTGTGAAGTCTGGCCAATATATACAGCAGGACAATCAAGACAGGAGACGGAATAGACTACATCTGACATAGAAAGAATAGGTAGAGAAGATTTCAATTTGCTGAAAATACGTTTATTTTTATAGAAATAGTACTTGGCAATCTTAACATTGGGAATGACGCGCAAAATATGAACCAATTTTGAAGTAAGACCAGGTATGAATGGCAAAGAGAGCAAGGAAGGACTAATTTCCGTATGGCTAGCAGGGGGGTAACTGGGGTAGAAGGGGAGGAGGGGATAAGAGTACAGGAGGAGGTTCTGGTAAAATGTCATTAGAGAGGAAGAGCTTGTCGACTTCATCCTACACATCACACAACTAGTTTCATAACTTAGGATTTTGTTAGATACGGCAACTTTTGCTTTCTCTCTCTTTATTTTATATATATATATATATATATATATATATATATATATATATATATATATAAATATATATATATATATATATATTACTTTAAAATTTTCTTGAACCATCAATTAATATTTATTTTCACTTTTTGGGATTTGGGCTCATTTTATGAATATTTAGTATTCGAAACTAAATTCAAACTGATGTTTCGCCCTTTAGTTTAGAGCATTTTCATTTTTTTCTTTATTTTAGTATAAAAATAAATTACATTTGGTTACACTAGTACACATACAAATTATTTAATTCACACAATAAAAAACTTTTTAAATATATTCTTAGTTCAATCTTTAAAAATTAAAATCACATGAGGTCTACCTTGAATCTCACATATTTTTTTATTTACTCACAAGTCATAGTAGCATTCCTATCGATATAGATTTTATTTTGTATTATTGATCTGTGTTTACTTTTTTTAAATATTAAGAAGATAGTCTTTTTGTTTATGTATTAAGGACGAGTATACACTTTAAAATATTACCTGATTTAATTTATATAAATATGGCTAATTCCTTTTATATCACTTTCATCATTGACGGTAAATTTCTCCTTTTTTTTTAATTTGGATAATTTTTTTATTGCAAGTTTTCCAATACTAGTGTCTCTGTTTAAAATCTTTGTTTCATTAAAGTTGAAATCATGGCCAAGTTCCGTTATGTGTTTGTGCAGTGTCGTTGTTGCATTTTTTGTATATTTGTGTCCATTAAGTCTGTTTTTTAATAATTGGGTCATCATACCAACATAACGCATTGGATAATCTGCACAAGGTACTGAATAAACTATGTTGGATTGGTTCATAGTTGGTACCTGGCTTTTTAAGTTTGTAAATAGTGAGCTTAGTTTGTTTTGCGTTTTGTGACAAAAAGTTATGTTATATTTTTTTAGAATGCTTTTTAGTTTTTTTGATAAATCGCGTGTATAAGATAGTGGGAGAAATTTGTTCTGTTCTGGTCCCAAAAAGTGAAAATAAATATATATATATATATATATATATATATATATATATATATATATATATATATATATATATATATATATATATATATTAGGGTGACCGCAAAAAATCGATGTCGGAATTTTGTTCGTCTGGACCCCACAAAACGATTCCCCTTTCCAGATATTGAGATAGCCGAAATTTGAGCTCGATTAAACGACGTTAACCCGTGCCGCTCGTCGCTCAAAGTTTGAAAAAATCCAAATTTTTGGCCAAAAAGCTGACATATGGAGTCATAACTCCAGAACGGTAAATAATAGAAACACGCTTAATATCTCAAAAGAAAGCTAATGGTGTTCTTCAAAAGTTATATTCTATACATAATTGTTGTTATTTTAAGTCAAACCGAGTTACAATAGCCCCAAAAACGTGACCTGGTACCAGTAGGAGCCAGTTTGGGAGTATTCTAAGAATTTTACGGGTTTTTACATAATGTGTCTCGGAATTAACATTTTTTTGTTAAAAAGTATTTTGGAACTCAATTTTCAAACATGAAGAGCCTTTTGTTCAAATTTAATCTTTTATTATATGGGGATTACCTGTTTAGTTTACCAAAGAAAGACCCGTTTGACAGGTAAAAAGGAGGGTGAATCTAATTTCTATTTTAGGGATGGTGATTTTACTTCAGCGTACAACCGACCTTTTATTTATTCAGTTTAGTTTCTAAAGTGCCTTTGAGCTGGTTAGATCGAACAATTATCTAGTGAAGATATTTTAAGACACTGAAGAGGACAGCATCTACCAGGAACTTGAGAGCTTGGAGGAAAGGGACATCCCTGAAGAAGCTGCAGAAGATCCAGGACCATCTGAGAGCAAGAGGATGAAAGTTTCATTTGCAAGGGGCGTTTTTTAAAGAGATTTTAAACATGAAATTGTCCATTTTATTAGATCGATGTAAGGTATCCGACAGAAATGCCACGAGAATTTTAATAGCTACTCTAGAAGCACGAAACCTTGACCCTCTTGAGTACAAAGTCTCGAAAACTTTATTACATGATAGAAGGCAAATGTTCAGAGAAAGAAGAAACAATTTTTGATAAAGTAAACATTCCTGAAAAAGAGCCCGTGGTTGTCCATTGGGACGGTAATTTTTTTACCGGGTGTTTTAAAAAATGAACAATGTGAGCGAATAGCTATAGCTATTTCATATGGCGAAAAGGAACAGCTGCTGGGAGTTCCTGTAACAGCAAACAGCTCTGGAGAGGAGCAAGCCGTAGCCGTATATGAATGCCTACATGAATCGGGTCTTCTCAACAACGTCAAGGCGATGTGCTTCGACACTACAGCATCCAACACGGGTAGACTCAAAGGAGCATGCGTCATATTGGAGCAAATGTTAGGAAGAGAATTGTTATACCTAGCTTGCCGTCACCAAATCTTGGAAATTCTGTTAAGAGGCGTATTCGACACAAAATTGGGATCAACCACTGGACCTCATCCAGAGAGAGATTCCTCACTGCGTGGCCCAAGATAGACAAAGGAAAATACGACACAGGTATCAGTGACAATCTAATACAAAAGCAGCTAACTCCAGAAGTAATTGCAAATGTTACTGCTGAATTCGAGACCAAATTAATTGAGAGCCACCCCAGAGATAACTACAAGGAGCTATTGCAGTTGGTTCTCGTATTTGTTGGATCACTAGACGGCAATGTTGTGGGTTTTAGAACTCCAGGAGCCATTCATCACGCTACGTGAGTGGTAAAGGCTATTTACTGCTTAAAAATGTTCATTTTTCGTCGTCAATTTAAGATTTCTAAAGAAGAAGAAAGTTCTGTGCGTGCCATTTCTGTTTTCCTTGTTAAAATTTATTTTAAAGCTTGGTTCAATGCTCCAAAAGCTCATTTTGTACCAAAGCAAGATTTAGGTATTTTGCATAGTCTGTTAGACTATAAAGAATGTGACAACGACATTGCAGAAATAGCCCTGACCAAATTTTCGAACCATTTGTCGTATTTGAATGCAAAGTTGGTGGGATTATCGTTTTTTGATCCCACCATTACAGACGATGAAAAGTTGTTAATGGTTAATAAATTGCTCAGTAGCACAGATGAACCATCACAGCACGCTAGGGTTGTAAATCCAAAAGTTAGGAAAGAAAACTTAAAAGAGGTAGTTGATGGAGGATTGATAAATTTACTTACCAAAGAAACGTTTACATTCTTTGACCAATTTAATATAAAAACAGATTTCCTAAGACAACATCCAAACACCTGGCCTCAAAATAATGACTTCCAAGAAGGATTGAAAATTGTCGAAACATTAAAAGTAGTTAATGATATGGCTGAGCGTGGTGTTAAATTAATAACCGACTTTAACGACCTTCTGACAAAAGATGAAGACCAAAAGCAATATGTCCTGCAAGTTGTAACTAAATGCCGAGTATTATATCCTCACGTTTCAAAAACTACTTTAACAAAAGCTCTAGAATAGATTAGATAACTATGTAAAATTATCAACTCATGTAGGTACTACGTCTGTATCTTTTCTGTGTCTATTTATACCTAATTTTTATATTTTAAAATAAAAAATGTCATTAGACTTATCAGTATTACTTGTTTTTTTATTATATTTCTACTTTAAACTCAAAAATATACCAAAAAAAAAGCAAAATTTATCACTTAATAACAAAATATACGAAGTATGCTCCTAGTGGTACCAGGTCACGTTTTTGGGGCTAAAGGCTGTTGTAACTCGGTTTGACTTAAAATAACAACAATTATGTATAGAATATAAATTTTGAAGAACAACATTAGCTTTCTTTTGAGATATTAAGCGTGTTTCTATTATTTACTGTTCTGGAGTTATGGCTCCATATGTCAGCTTTTTGGTCAAAAATTTGGATTTTTTCAAACTTTGAGCGATGAGCGGCAAAAAAAAAAAAAAAAAAAAAATAAAATAAAAAAAAAAACGGGTTAACATCGTTTAATCGAGCTCAAATTTCGGCTATCTCAATATCTGGAAAGGGGAATCGTTTTGTAGGGTCCAGACGAACAAGATTCCGACATTTTTTTTCCCTCTCTATGAGATCCGGTCACTTTAATATATATATATATATATATATATATATATATATATATATATATATATATATATATATAACATATATATATATATATATATATATATATATATATATATATATAATATATTATTTAATATATATATATATATATATATATATATATATATATATATATATATATATATATATATAAATATATTATTTAATATATATATATATATATATATATATATATATATATATATATATATATAACCAACAAAGAACAAGCAGGCTTCTGATTTAGCACAATAGAACATCTACACAAGGTCAGACAACTTATAGAGAAGGTAACTGGAACCAAGGAAGTAAAAATAAACAAAGGTGTTTGACAGGGTAACATCATATCACCCAAAATATTGACCCCGGTACTAAAAGATATCTTCAAGAACCTTCACTGGGAAAACAGGGGACCTAACATATCCGGAGAGAGACTCAACTTAAATTTGCTGATGACATTGCACTTTTTGCCCAAAATGAAATCGAATTAAAAGAAATGCTCCAGGAATTACAAACTGAAGCAAAAAAGGTCGGTTTAGAGATGAACATCACAAAAACCAAATTCATGATTAGCGAACAAACAACCATTAATGACGTAATATCCATACATGGACAACGAGTGCCAAGGATAGATTTATATGTAGATTTGGAACAGGAAGTTACACTCGGAAAATTGAATCAAGAGCTGGAAGTCAATCGATGGATATGCCTGGGATGAGCGGCTTACGGTAAAATGAAGCAAGTCTTTCAGTCCAAACTGCCTTTAAAACTTAAAAGTAAAGTATTTAACGAACGCATTCTACCAGTAACATCATATGGTAGCGAAACTTGGGTTTTGACACGGAGAGAATGGCTAGAATATATATATATATATATATATATATATATATATATATATATATATATATATATATATATGTATATATATATATATATATATATATATATATATATATATATATATATATATATATATATATATATATATATATATATATATATATATATATATATATATATGTATATATATATGTATATATATATATATATATATATATATATATATATATATATATATATATATATATATATATATATATATATATATATATATATATATATATATATATATATATATATATATATATATATATATATATGTATATATATATATATATATATATATATATATATATATATATATATATATATATATATATACATACATATACATATACATATACATATACATATACATATACATATATATATAAAGGGTGATTCATTTAGAGGTACTTTTTGTGATGGGGATTTAATTGCAGATTGCGCATGCGTCGTGTCAACTGAAGTGGCATTCCTGTTCAGTAGTGTTTGACAATTCATAATGGAAAGACTTAGCCCGGCACAGCGTCTACAAATTGTTCAACTTTATTACGAAAATGGGCGTTCTACGAGGAATGTGTATCGGGCGCTTAGAGCAACTTATGGTCCACATAATCGGCCTACCGAACGCACAATTCGCTCTACCATCAATAAGTTTGAGACCCAGTTTTCATTATTGAATAATGCTCGACCGAATAGACCACATCCAGCACGTAGTGAAGAAAATATAGGGGTGGTAGCGGAGAGTGTACGCGAAGACCGTGAAGTGTCGATTCGTCGCCGTTCTCAACAGCTTGGCCTGTCATATTCAACAACTTGGCGTATTTTACGTAAGGATCTTTCTTTAAAAGCATACAAAATTCAACTAGTGCAACAACTGAAGCCGACCGACCTTCCGAATCGTTTCCGTTTTAGTCGTTGGGCTCTTGACAAGCTTGCAGAAGATCCACTGTTTTCGAGAAAAATTTTGTTCACCGATGAGGCCCATTTTCGGCTTAATGGGTTCGTGAATAAACAAAATGCCCGTATTTGGGGTGATGAACAACCTGAAGAGGTTCAAGAGCTGCCATTAAATCCAGAAAAAACAACTGTTTGGTGTGGTTTATGGGCCGGTGGAATAATCAGTCCATATTTCTTCAAAACAGAGGCCGGCCGGAATGTTACTGTGAATGGTGACCGTTATCGCGCCATGATAACAGACTATTTGATGCCAGAAATTGAAGCCCGTGGTCTCGACGAAATTTGGTTCCAACAAGAAGGCGCCACTTGCCATACAGCCCGTGAAACCATGGCTTTACTGCGAGAGCAATTCGGCGAACAGATCATTTCACGCTTTGGACCAGTGAATTGGCCGGCTAGATCATGTGACATCACACCTCTTGACTTTTTCCTTTGAGGCTATGTAAAGTCCAAAGTCTACATGGATAAGCCAGCTACAATTGAGGCATTGGAGGTCAATATTACTCGAGTCATTGGCCAAATACCACTCGAAATATTCACACGCGTCATTGAAAATTGGAACTTCAGAATGGACGTTGTTAACCGTAGTCGCGGACAACATTTGAAAGAAATTATCTTTAAGAAATAATTGTAAAGAATGGTTCTTTTATATGATAATAAAGATTATAAAATAAAATTATTTTTATTCATTTTTTTTTTTATTTAAAAAAAAGTACCTCTAAATGAATCACCCTTTATATATATATATATATATATATATATATATATATATATATATATATATATATATATATATATATATGTATATATGTATATATATATATATATATATATATATATATATATATATATATGTATATATGTATATATATATATATATATATATATATATATATATATATATATATATATATATATATATGGGTAATTCTTTTTAAATCGAACCCCCCACCAAGCCAAAATTTGGAGCCACGTAGACCAGCTTGCAAGGGCTTAAATTAATTAAAGCTTAAAGACTCTAGTTTTGAAAGCAGTTGGGCGATTTTGAAAATAAAATGTTCCGCATGCTCAGAGGTCCCCAAAAGGAGGCCGCTTCCCAAAAAAATTATTAA
This sequence comes from Pachyrhynchus sulphureomaculatus, assembly GCA_019049505.1. Classification (NCBI taxonomy): domain Eukaryota; kingdom Metazoa; phylum Arthropoda; class Insecta; order Coleoptera; family Curculionidae; genus Pachyrhynchus; species Pachyrhynchus sulphureomaculatus. Next base: position 98,167,752 of record CM032451.1, read on the forward strand.
AAGTAGGATGGGCGGCTTACGGTAAAATAAAGCAAGTCTTTCAGTCCAAACTGCCTTTAAAACTTAAAAGTAAAGTATGTAACGAATGCATTCTACCAGTAACATCATATGGTAGCGAAACTTGGGTTTTGACACGGAGAGAATGGCTAGAATATATATATATATATATATATATATATATATATATATATATATATATATATATATATATATATATATATATATATGTATATATATACATACATTACATATACATATACATATATATATATATATATATATATATATATATATATATATATATATATATATATATATATATATACATATATATATATATATATATATATATATATATATATATATATATATATATATATATATATATATATATATATATATATATATATATATATATATATATATATATATATTTATATATACATATATATATATATATATATATATATATATAAATATATATATATATATATATATATATATATATATATATATATATATATATATATATATATATATATATATATATGGGTAATTCTTTTTAAATTGAACCCCCCACCAAGCCAAAATTTGGAGCCATGTAGAGCAGCTTGCAAGGGCTTAAATTAATTAAAGCTTAAAGACTCTAGTTTTGAAAGCAGTTGGGCGATTTTGAAAACAAAATGTTCCGCATGCGCAGAGGTCCCCAAAAGGAGGCCGCTTCCCAAAAAAATTATTAAAAGTAAAAAAAAAACAGAGTTATAACCTCACTATACTATTATCGTTATTTTTTTTTTTTGGAGGGGAAGGGGAAAATATCGGTAAAGTGATTGACCAAGTCGTAAACAGGCAGGTCTAAAATAAATACTGAATTCTGACCAGAAAAATAACTTAAACCCAACCATAAAATATCGATATTTTACATAAAAGATACTTAATGGTGAGGATTAATCACAAATAAAAGTTACCTACAGAAGGCGATTCATAGTTATAAACTACTAAATCTTGATATAGTTGTATACATATTGGTTCATATAGGAAACAATATATATTAAGCAGCTCCTCTAAGTCCATCCCCTAGTCCTTTAACTCTTTATATATTACAATAGAAATAATTATATTTAAAATTTCTTAGTGATCTTAACCTAAAAGCAGATAAAATTGTCAAAATACTATTGAGGTATCTTCCCTGCAACGCTATTACCTTAAAAATTAGTGATTTCTATCCTTTTTAAGTATTTCACTGGTCAACACTAAAAATTTTTCCCGAAATTTTATATGTATTATAGGGTACACCTGAAGCACTGATTACGGAAAAAATACTGGTTTAATGCTATCAGCTCTACTTTTTTATTTATAAAAAATTACAATTTTCTTCAAAAATGGAACAAAAATACATGTTTTTGATGGTTGATATAATTACACACTATAAAACGTTCTTTTATACGATTTTCTTGAATGTACGGCTTGAGGATCATCTCTTTGCAAACTTCAACAGTAATCAGCCATCATATGGATGTCCCACCTTCCTTGATAACGCTCTTCCATTGTGCGTATATCTTGGTGAAATCTTTCACCCTGCTCTTCACTGAAATCGCCAAGATTTTCTGGGAATTGATCTAAATGAGAATGTAAGTAATGCATCTTGATACACATGTTGCAGCCCAATCTTTCAATGATATATAACATGCACTCAACTAACTGAGAATATTTGTCGGACTTATTGTTTCCGAGAAAATTTTTAATCACCACAATGAACAATTTACAAGCATTAGAATCGACTTCATTCATTGAATTCACAAAGTTTGGGTCTTTCATAGGTTGTCTGATTTGTGGTCCATCAAAAATACCCGGTTTCAATTCTTCTGTGCTTAATCCTCGAAACTTGCGTGAAAGAAAAGCAAAACATTCCCCGTTTTTGTCAAAGGCTTTTACAAACTGTTCCATAAGGCCCTGGTATAACCAGTGCCAACGAATCGAAAAGATTCGTATTTTTAGAAGTCACCAAAAGTGTTCTTCGTATTTGCTGAACCATCTCAAGAGTGCAGTATAAGCATCTATTTGTCATAGTTTTCCGTTAGTACCTGGATAAGGACTAAAAATGGTGTGTTCTCGTATTTGCTGAACCTAGCCCAACTGAGGAGCCGTGATACAGCGAAACGCGTCTTGGGATGGTTCAGCAAATATGAAGAACGCTTTTGGTGACTTCTAAAAATGCGAATCTTTTCGATTCGTCTTTAGTTGTTATACCAGTGCCATCTATGCCTTCGAGCGGTAAGCTTGAGAAAGGTGCGTTTCTGCAATAAGTGCCAGCCGTGCTGTGCCGCTCTGCTTGAAAAGACTTTATAAGTCGCCGACAGAGTGCAGTATAAGCATCTATTTGCCACAATTTACCAATGACGTTGTTTTTTGCGGCTATCCCACAGACACATAAAACATGAGTATTTCGTAAATCCACCATGTTATCCGAGAAGAAAGTTAACCATCTTTAAGTCTACACAACTGAGTCAGTTGTAGTCTCGATACTTAATTTTTTTCCATTACTGAATAAATAGTTTTATACTCTTCTTTCATAGTTGTAGAGTATGCAATAGGTATAGAACCATACTTGTTGCCGTTATGAAGTAGCACACACTTTAAGCTTCTCTTGCTACTTTCTATAAAAAGACGCCAATCATTTGGTTGGTAACGTTGTGAACTCATCTTCTCCAAAATACCTCTGATATCATTACAAAAAACTAAATCATTTTTTTCTAAAAAAACGTGGTAACAAATTCTTTTCTCGGGTCCGATATAAAGTAAATCTAGTTCCTGGTGCAAGTAAATTCTTTTCTTTTAAAAGAGATGCCAAAATTTCAGAAGCTTCTTTTGACAAATTTAGATCCCTTACTAAGTCATTCAATTCCTTTTGATTAAAAGGTTGAGGATCTGATGACTGCATGTGAAATTCGAATCACTATTGCCAATTGTGTTGTCTTCAATTTCCATAAGATCTGGTTCCTCAGAGTATTTAGATCATGCTCCTTGTATCTTATCAGAGTAAAGAAGAGGTCATTGAGCGGAGGGTAAGTTAGGATATGACCATTTATTTTTATTTCTAGAATTTAAGCCGTTAATATTTACTACGGAAAAATAGCAGTCGTCATGGTGATTTTGAGGTTCCTGCCCAATTATCAGTGTTTTAAATTTGATAGCACTTCTTTTTCCATTTGACCATTGCCGCAGACACACATTTCACTTCTGGTACACAATATGAGGTACCCATTACTTGTCTTGATTGCATAATGTTATTTGAAAGTTGTTAAGATACGTAATTTTGACGAAGTCCGTAATAGGTTTTCGATATTTTTCAAAGATGTATTCGCCACAAATATAGCAAAAACAATCTGGATTGTCTAAACAATGTTTACGTATCGAAGCCATATCTGGAATTTAAAAAATAATTGTCGGGTAGATCTTAAAAAACTGCAAGTGTCGCCTAAGTTAGGGTAGACCAAAAATATTAAAAAACATGAGTCAGAGAAAAACTAATATCGGATTTGCAATCAGAACACTAAGCCCTAAACTGAAAAAAAAATAGAGGGAAAAATCAAAAATTATTTGTTGACCAGTGTTATTAGTGTACCAAATTTCAAATCGATACAATATCAAGTTATACCATCAGAGAGAAATTTCAAAACTCTATTTTTCTTGACCTAGGGGCCTAAAATTTAAAAAAAATGCAGAAATCTGATAAAATGATCCTTTCGTGAATAAAATAATATCTTTAGCAAGAAGACTAAATGTAATTTTTTATATAATATTTTAGATGAAAACACGATGTTCCAATGCGAAGACTGTGATATAATTGTTCACGAAAATGATCGAGAAAATCATATTAAAGGAGCCAAGCATAAGTTCAGGATTCGACAGAAAAACAACGAAAGTAAGTAAATTCTATTTGTCGAATAGGTTCCAAAATATCTTAAAAATATTTTTTTAAAATCAGCCAAGTGCAAGTCGGATTTGCGCAATTAGGGTTCCGTTCGATTATTGCTTTTAAAATAAAAATTTTTGTTACAGAGGTATAAAATAATCAGTGACGTCACAAAACACACCCCTAAAGAGTTTTTAACAAAGTTTGTTTCTGATACTAATTTTTATTCAATCTATATCTTATGGGCGTTTCCACATCTACCGGCAACGACATCGACACGACGCCGGCCCCGACACGACACCAGGGGAACGTTTTCACACTTGCACGACATCGCCCCAACACGACACCGACAAAGTAATATAAAACAGAGGAAAAACATTTTTTACCATGTCCGTTGAGTGCCATGGCAGCTGTTAATAAGTTATATTTGAGTTATTTGTTACATTTTAGATGTAAAATGCTAAAATGTAGTCAAAGCCTGCCAACTTTTTTCTCGTAGAATTTTATTTATATTATTTTCGTTGGTTTTGTCCCAAAGACGGAGTTTAGTTTCCATAAGTTTAATTATCGTGACAATACGAAACTTGAAGGCCATGGTATCAGCTTCGAGAGCACTTAGCACTTCAGTTAAATTTATAAAAATCGGGACGACGCGAGTGGAGAGACTGCTCCTCGCGACAGCCGGCGACTGCAACGACACGGCACCGACATGTCGTTAAGTATGAAACCGCACCCAATCTGAATTCTGGAACAAATTTGTTCCCAATATCAAATCCCCAATTACATCTGCCGACCTATGGACTGCAGTCAAAAGAATGAAGGGTTCTCCTTGCAACCGCATACCCTCAATTTCCATCAATAACTCTTTGACCACTGATCATTCTGAGATTTCCAACGGACTAGCTTCCTATTTCCATAACAAATCTTCTCAACTCCCTCACACTACCCCCATCAACATTAATGATTTTAACACCAACCAATCCCTTCCATACAATTCCCCTTTCTCTTTTCAAGAACTCTTGGAAGCCTTAAATAATATGAAAAATTCTGTCCCAGGACCAGACAATATTCATCCTGACATGATTAAACATCTCCCTCAAGACATGCTCCTTTCTCTACTTACATTTCAAAATCACATATGGTAACAGGCTGAATTCCCTTCTTCCTGGTTGCTCTCAACAAAAATTCCCATTCTGACTTGGAACCAAGGATCTTTTGTCCCCATTTCAATGTGGTTTTCGTAAACACCGTTCCGCAATGGACCACCTCGCTTCTCTAGAGACAGACATCAGACGTTCCTTTTCTAACAACAATCACACCCTTCTAATCTCTTTGGATCTTTCTTCTGTATTCGACATAACCAATAAAAACATAATCATTGCTCAACTGCTTTCCGCGGATCTCAGAGGGGCCCTACCTAAATTTTTAATCAACTTTCTACAATCTAGAACATCCAGAGTAAAAGCCAATGGTATCTTTTCCAGTCCATTCACTACCTCTCTGGGAGTCCCTCAAGGCTCTGTACTCAGCCCCACCCTTTTTAACATCGCCCTTAGTACTCTCACAGAACACATTGCCCCCAACACAAAATGCAAAATATTCGCTGATGATATTCTTATGTATACCTCTTCTCCTTCCTCTTCAGATTGCACCAGATCTTTGCAACTCTCCATCAACTCACTATCCACCTGGGCAACTAATCACGGCTATACTTTCTCCCCCCAGAAATCCTCATCTGTTCACTTTTACAAGAAGAAATTCTGTCCTAGAATGAATCCGCTAACCATTGCAAATAACCCCATTCCCTCAGTAGACCAATTAAAAATCCTTGGCTTAATATTCGATTGCAGACTCACTTGGAAACCCCATATTCAATCATTTAAAACCAAATCTTTCTCTGATATTAATCTCATTCGAATGCTCTCTGGCGTGTCCTGGGGCGCATACTTTCATTCCCTCTCTCACTTATACAAGTCTCTCATCAACTACGGTGACTTCATTTATGACTCTGCAAGCCTTCATGTCAAGAAACCTCTTGAAATCATACAAAATTGCTGTCTTCGACTGGCCACCGGCGCATTCCAAACCACCTCAATCACCACCTTACAGTGTATTGCATCCACTCAGCCACTACAACTATCTGGTTAAAATTTTACTCAACTTCCCTCCACCGACCTCATACCAGAACCTCTCTCAACCTGGTCAATGTCCACAGACCTAATATCACATTCCCCACTGATTCTATTCCACACAGAATCAAGAAACTTCTCATCCAGTATAATATTTCCCCCCCTTATTACAATTACCCCCTTCTAACCACCTTTCCTCTCTGGCTCTCCCCTCCCCCCAACATTGACCTAACTATGCACTCCTATAAAAAATCAGAGCACTCAAACACTTTCTTTAATAAGCTCTTTCATGACAGACTATCCATTATCTATCCCAATCACTTACTTTTCTTCACAGATGGATCAAAGACGGAAAAGGGAGTTGGAGCTGCTTTCTTTTCTAATAACATCGTCGAAATGTTTAAATTACCTAAACACATCTCTATTTTCTCCGCAGAATTGTTGGCAATAATAGAGGCTATCAGATACTCCCTCCAAGCAAACTTACAACCAACACTCATAATTTCTGACTCCCTAAGCGCTCTTAAAGCCATCAATTCTAGAAATCTTAATTTCAACTACATCAGGCAAATTTTGGATCTGATGTACACGGCTACCTTAAAAAAACGTTCCATATCCTTGCTTTGGCTGCCTAGTCACATAGGCAACCCTCATAATGATAGAGCGGATTATCTTGCTAAACTTGCTATAGAAGGGGGCAGTACGAGCTCCGGAGAGAACCATTACTCTGATGTTAACATCTTCTTAAAACATCTACGCAGCTCTCTCTTCCAACTCAAATGGGACTTGGAAGATCCCAACAACAAATTATGGTCCATTAAAACCAATGTACTCCCCCCCCCCTAAAAACTACATCACTGAGCCGAAAACACAATGTAATAATGAGAAGACTGGCATTGGGATACACCTACTCTACGCATGTACATCTATTAAAGAGAGAAGCCCCTCCACTCTGCCCTAAATGTGACTCCCCCTTATCTGTGTTACACCTATTCGAATCCATTCAACATCAAAACTTGAGGGACACACACGGCATCCCATCCATCATCATCATCCTCATTAAAACTTTTGCCTCTCTTAAAGAAAACATAACTAATTACCTAAAAGAATTCAATTTCATAGTCTGACCTATTATATCTAACCAACTCAAGTGGGCGCTAAATGATCTTAGCTGTCGACGCGCCCTGCCCAACAGAAACAATCAATCAATCAATCAACCATTTATTTAAATGTTATTTCTAGTCCACTGGCATCGTTGTCTATGCTGTGTCGGTGTCGTGCCGATAGATGTAAAAACGCCCAACGGAGAACATTCTAGAATTTTTTCGAAATTTTTTGTTTAGTCCCCTTAGAGATGGGGTTGCAGGCCCGTGATATTTGACAATTCTTAGCTGTCATTTCATATCCCACTAGACGTCCTTGAAAAAATTGTTTTTATATACCAAATAAATTATCAAAGGTTGTGATAATTTTCATTCAATCTGCAACTTACAGAGAACATTTTAGAATTCTTTTGAAATTTTCTGATTAGTACTCAGAAATAGGGTGGATTTTTGGCATTTTTTTTCAAATAACATAAGGAAAAGTTTGCGTGAGTATTACACACATTATATATATTTTTGAACTAGTGTTTTCACAAGCTTTCATTTGACACCTCACTAGATGACCTTGAATTTTTTTCACTTCCAATTTCATCCTTCAAAACGAGCCCCTCAAGTTAAAATAAAACTTTCGAAATCACACGGTTGTCATTTTATATACTTGTGACAAATTTTAACTTTGTATGTCAAATGGAATCGCAGAAAATCGGATGTGACAGACGGAAAGATGGACAATGAAATATTCCGATTATATTTTTTTTAATTTGGAGTATTTTATTAAATATACTAGCCGGGCCCGTGGCTCCGCTCGCGTGGACTTGATTCACCACTATCGTCACTGCTTATTCCTTAATTTACCCAACGTAATAAAGTAATTCCCATTATTTCCCCTTATCTCTCAATATTTCTCCTTATCTCCCATTATCTCTACATAATTTCGATTATCTAGGCCTAACTCTGCTCATCTCTCATTATTTCTCCTTATCTCCCATTATTTCTCCTTATCTCCCATTATTTCTCCTTATCTCCCATTATCTCACCTTATCTCCCATTATCTAGGCTTATCTCGACTTATCTCTCAATATTTCTCCTTATCTCCCATTATTTCTCCTTATCTCCCATTATCTCACCGTAACTCCTATTATCTAGTCTTATCTTTGCTTATCTCCCATTATTTCTCCTTATCTCCCATTATTTATATTTATCTCCCATTAACTCACCTTATCTCCCATTATCGAGCCTTATCTCGACTTATCTCCCATTATTTCTCCTTATCTCCCATTATCTAGGCTTATATCGAATTATATAGAACATATGTTTTAAATTTATAAAAACACGTAAATCGGATAAGTGGTTCTCAAGTGATAAGCGCACTAACGGACAGACAGACAGACAGAAAGACGTTGCATTTTATATATATTCTAGATAGAAGATTATAGATAGCCTGGCCAGAGAACAAATGTATGAATTAAAAAAAAACACGTAAATCTGATAAGGGGTTCTCGAGTGATAAGCGCACTAAAGGACAGACACACAGACCTTGCATTTTATATATATTATATTCTTTGCTACATGATATTGTTCCATATTTAATGCTTTAGGCAGTGTATTGCAAGAGAACGCGTTAGAGGCAAACTTTTCTCCGACTTGATTGACTATTATCGTCACTGCTTATTCCTTATGTCACCTAACGTAATAAAATATATCCTATAACCTGGCCAGAGAACATATGTATGTTTATCAAAAAAGCACGTAAATCGGATAAGTGATTCTCCAGCGCACTAACGGACAGACAGACAGACAGAGAGACGTTGTATTTTATATATATTATAGATATTCTTTGCTACATGATATTGTTCCATATTTAATGGTTTAGCATGTTTAAAAAAAAAGCACGTAAATCGGATAAGTGGTTCTCCAGTGATAAGCGCACAAACGGACAAACAGACAGATATACGTTACATTTTATATATTATAGATGTAATAAAATATATATCTATAACCTGGTCAGAGAACATATGTATGAATTTAAAAAATCACGTAAATCGGATAAGTGGATCTCGAGGGATAAGCGCACTAATAGACAGACAGACAGACAGAGAGACGTTGCATTTTATATATATTATAGATATAGATTATTATTATTATTATGTAACCTGGCCAAAGAATATATGTATGAATTTAAAAAAAAGACACATAAATCGGATAAATGGTTTTCGCGTGATAAACACACTAATGGACAAACAGACAGACAGAGAGACATTGCATTTTATATATATTATATTCTTTGCTACATAATATTGTTCCATATTTAATGATTTAGGCGGTGTATTGCAAGGCAACGCGCTAGCGGCAAACTTTTTTTTCCGACATCATTCACTATTTTACGTCACTACTCATTCCTTATGCTACCTATCGTAATAAAATATAGCCTATAACCTGGCCAGAGAACATATGTATGTTTAAAAAAAAAAGTACGTAAATCGGATAAGTGGTTCTCCAGTGATAAGCGCACTAACGGACAGACAGACAAACAGACAGACAGAGAGACGTTGCATTTTATATATATTATAGATATAATACTAGCCGTGGCCACGGCTCCTCTCTCTTGGACTTGTTTCACTATTATCTTTACTGTTTTTTTTTTCTTTTTTTTTATGGGTCTAGCACACGTGCTGCAGGGAAGTCCCTAAAGCGCTCCAGAAGCGGCATGTGTGCGGAAAAAGCGATTCAGGTTGTTCTTGTAAATTGTACTCGGTGGGAAACACAGCGCTGGGCAAATTATTCCAAAGGGATGACGTTCTCCATATAAAAGACAGCCTGAAAAGCGTTGTACGCGCATTATTATTAATTAGTTTGGTTACTCATGCCAAGTGATAAAGTCGACCGACCGTTACCACGTCTAGACAACCGTTCTGTTGCACGAGCAAAAAGGAAGTTTGACAGTGAAAGTTTAGAAATTCAGTTAAGAAAAGAAATTCAGCTTTGCGCTTTTCAGCGCGAAGCCTTTCCTAGGGCTCTTTTTAGGGCTCTAGGCTACTAAAACTGTCAAATCTCTCCAGAATTGCTTCCTCCTTCGCTTTCTTTTCACAAAGCAGTGTTAAAACCGGTAGTTTGAGTGTCTGTGACAAATATTTGCAAATGGATTCATCTCAAAAACCAGGTGAGACTTCTCTTTTTGAAGGTATTGAAATTGACTTCACAACATTTAATAAAACACCTACACTAGACACAACCACACATGAACCAAAAACAACAAAACGTAAAAAATTCATAGATATTCCCACAATTATGGACAAAAAAGAACACACACGCTCACAAAAAATAATCCAACAGCAAGAAAAAACTATCGAAGCTCTTCAAGCAACAATAAAAAACCTAAACAAGCAAGTCTCAGAACAAAACACCCAACTGTTTGATCTTAGACAGATGCTGTCTAAGATGACCCAGCAAATGGCTGAGCTAAAAGACAGAGCACAAAAAAACTCACAAACACAAAACACCACACCAAAACAAAACAAGACACAAACACAAAACACCACACCAACGCAATCAAAAACACCACTCCTACCAACACCAACAAACACGACGGATTTTCTAACTTTGGCGCAGCCAAAAATACAAAATCCCTTACATTCACAACACACAGAATTAAAAATCACACCACTAAACATCCCAACATCAACAAACAAACAAACGAAAAAACATTTCAAAACATCAAACCAACAAACAAACAAAACAAACCCAGACAAAGACGACGACGCCATGGACACTACATCATGCGAAAACGCCAAAAAAGACGTAGTAAAAACTGTTCCAATGACTATTAGGGACGCCGACAAATGGCCCCTAATAACAAAGGACCTCAAAAAACTAGGGCGCCAGCTTGCTTTCAAACCCAAGCAGGTAGCCCTGGGTATACCACTAACACCAAAGACGCCAGACGACCACAGAAAAATAACGACATACCTAACTAACAACAAAATCCAATATCACACTTTCCTCCTACCGGAGGAAAAAATGTTGAATATATTTATACGCAGAATATATATGGAAATCAACATCATGGATGTAAAACAAGATTTGATTATTCAGGGCTTCACCCCCACCGAAATATACCGTCTAAAATTGGGCCGAGTACGAAAACCCTGCCCAGTTATTAAAGTACTCCTGCCTAAATCTCATTCATCAACATCAAAGACTTACTAGATTTACCAGTAACAATAGAAACCCAACAACCGATAAACCCAAACTACATAAAACAGTGCAAAAAATGCCAAAAATACGGACACACCGAAATAAGGTGTTTCGCGGCACCAGTATGTTACAGGTGCGCCGGTGCGCACTACTATAAAAATAGCAAAGCAGTAAAAACCGCTGCTCCAATTTGCTGCAACTGTCAGGGCCCTCACCCTGCCAGCTACAGCAAATGCCCTAAAAATCCAAAAAACAAAAGCGAGCCGACAACCTTTAACTCCAAAACACTGGTGCCAGGAACATCCTACGCTAACATGACGGCACCAACACAAACCACGCACACACCAACACCTCCACCCAAACCACAACCAACAAAAACACCGACGCCCCCAACAAAACAACAACAATTACTAAACCTCCTAACAATGACGGACGAAGAAATCGACCAAAAACTTACAAACATCAAAAACAAAATACAGACAAACCCTATCCTCAAAGCCTTCCTTAACAATACCTAGACACACACGACACAGGAACGTAAACGCTCCTGTAATAATACAGCCGCAATAAACACACACAAATACATGCCTCCAAATAAAAAAATCTTAACTGGTTTCAAAATTTCTCTTTACTTAAATTCTTCTAATTTTATTCGAAAAACTTCCAAAAACCATAAAACGGAGTATGAGTGCCACAGGCACTATTTCCATTATTCAGCGCTTAGCGCATACATAGTAGCGTTGTACGCGGAGTAACAAGCTGAACCTCATACGGATGTGAAGCACCAGCGCGACGTGTATTTCTAACATGCATCGCTTTGGGAGGAATTAAGCGGGCTACATCCTTCGAACACTTTCCATGAAAATACTTGTAGAACAGACTCAAGTCGCCAACCGTTCTTCGATGTTCCAGCGAATCAAGGCCGCCGGTCAATTCCGGGTCCCCAATCAGACGGACCGCTCTTCTCTGAACAGAATCCAACAAATGCAGTGAATGTTTGGGAGCGGAGCCCCAAACGTGGGAGCAGTATTCCATAGTTGGTCGAATTTGGGCTTTGTAAATAATTAACAGTTGTTGTGGGGTGTAAAGCTTTCTGGTTCTAAATAATATTCCCAACTTTTGAGAAGCTCTCCTTACTATGCCTGCAACACGTTCATGCCAGGACATATTTGCTCCCAAACTAACGCCCAACAAATTGAGCGACGATGCTAGGGGAATGGAGTGCCCCAACATAACTATGTCGGGTTCAGCAACGTTAACTTTTTTAGAAAAAACTGCCGCCTGGGTTTTTGTAGCGTTAAATTCCACTTGATTACTGTCACTCTAAGATAGAATTTCTTCCAGGCCTATGTTAAGTTGAACGACCTCTTGCTGTCTGCGGATATTCACCTGAGCAGCCGATGTCCGAGCGTTCAAGGTGAATGAAGAGACAAGCATACTGTAATCTGCAAAGCTGTAGATTGGATTCCCGGTCTTTTCCAGCAGATCGTTAATGTAAATGAGAAAGAGAGTAGGAGACAGTATGGAGCCTTGGGGCACACCGGCGTTGATAGTGAGGGTGTACCTAACTTAATAAAACATATCCCATAACCTGGCCAAAGAATATATGTATTTTGTAAAACAACACGTAAATCGGATAAGTGGTTCTTGAGTGCTAAGCGCACTAACGGACAGACGGAGAGACGTTGTGTTTTATATATTATATACATTATTATTAAAATTGTATAACCTGGCCAGAGAACATATGTATGAATTAAAAAAAAAAACACGTAAATCGGATAAGTCTTCTCGAGTGATAAGCGCACTAACAGACAGACAGGCAGACAGAGATACGTTGCATTATATATATCGTATTCTTTATTACATGATATTGAGCGGCAAACTCTTTTCCGACTTGATTCACTATTATCGTCACTGCTTGTTTCTTATATTACCTAACGTAATAAAATATATCCTATAACCTGGCCAGAGAACATATGTATAAATCTAAAAAAAAAACATGTAAATCGGATAAGTGGTTCTCGAGTGAGAAGCGCACTAAAGGACAGACAGACAAACAGATTGACGTTGCATTTTATATATATTATATTTGCTATGTAGAAAGCTATTTAGTTTAAATGTAAAGCGTACTATATCAATTGTGTCCAGTGAAATTTATATTTTCAAAGACAAGTATGCTAAAATTTTCCTCAAACCAATTTACGTCTTCAAGAATCCATATATATATATATATATATATATATATATATATATATATATATATATATATATATATATAACTCTAATTCTTCCCCTTAACTCATTATAGTGCAGTAAAAAAAGGATTTGAAATTGCACAGTCTAGATACAGCAATATTATGATTTTGTCCTCTGTGGGGTATCGCCAGGAGTGTTGTCGGGAGTTTTGGACCTCGAAAAATGTGTGCTTTTTTGTTTATAAACAATTTAAGCTTTCAAAACGTGTTTTTTGAGCTTAAAAAAAACCAAACTTTTCATAATAAAATTTTGAAATTCTCAATGGTTTTAAGTCGCTCATGTGCGTACATAACCTACAAAATTAAAAAACAGGCAAAAACTGTTTTTTTTTTTCATATTATTGTACAGGTGGACTAAGTGAACCGCTCGGCTTGAAACTTTCAGAAAATATGCCTTTTGTTATAGCAATATAACCCTAAAATATTGGTACAAAAATATTGAACCCAGTGGGCATATTGAATTAGTTATTTAAAACTTGAATTGCCCGTAATTTTATGCCATTTGGTCCAAAATGGATCTTTTTTTTCAAAATTTATGTCTCGACGCCAACTTTCTGATCCCACTAAAAAAGTTTTTTTTGAGTCATTTTAACCATTTATTTACATTTGTTTATCATTCAAATAACAACAAATACGTTCCTTCGGTCATTTTGAAAATGATTTTTTTTTAATAAAGGTTTCACGATTCTCTATCAGATGTGATAAAAAATTTTCAATTTTTTTTTCAGAATGACTGAAAAAACGCAGTGGTTGTTATTTGATTAATAAACAAATGTAAAAAAAAAACTGTTAAAATGACTCCAAAAAAAATCGTAAAGCTAAGATCGAGATCTAAATTTTGAAAAAAAAGATCTATTTTGGACTAAATGGCATGGTGGGCAATTCAAATATTACATAACACATTCAATTGAGCGCATTAGGTTCAGTATTTGTGTACCAAAATTTTAAGGTATTTTTGTTCTAATAAAAGGCATATTTTCTGAAAGTTTCAAGCCGATCGGTTAACTTAGTCGACCTGTACAATAAAATAAAAAAAAAATTCCTGTTTTTTCAGTTTTGTAGGTTATCCCTCCTCGCACTTGAGCGACTTAAAACTAACAAGGATTTGTTGGAAATTTCATTACGAAGAGTTTGGATTTTTTCTCTTGATCCAACTTATATAATCGGAGTTATTCACATTTTAAGCTCAATTTAAAATAAAACTTTTTGTTACAATGATCAATGACCTCACAAAATACACCACAAATGAGTTTTCAACAAAGTTTGTTTCCGATCATTGTTAAAAACTGATGACCTCGAAATTGTTTTTTATGTATATATATATATGTATATATATATATATATATATCCTCTGGTATATATATATATATATATATATATATATATATATATATATATATATATATATATATATATATACCAGATAACTTATGAAAATTAATCCACTCGTGATAGTTTTCGTTCAATCTCTCTGTGGAGAATATTGCAGAATTTTTTCAAAATTTTTTGATTAGGACTTTTCTAGGGGGGGACAGCTATTTTTGGAAAATTTTTTAAAAATAATACAAAGAAATGTGTATATATTTTTTAACTTGTGTTTTTACAGGCTTTCATTTGACACCCCACTCGATGACCTGGTAATTTTTTTTTTTACTTCCGATTTCAACCTCCTTTAAGTCAAAATTTAGCTTTCAAAACTACACGGCTCTAATGGGGCCATTAATTCCTATATTGGTGCTAAATTTCAACTTTTTATTACAAATAGTTAGAACTAACAGACAGACAGATAGACAGACGGACAGGCAGGCAGACGGACAGACACCGAAGTGATCTTGTAAGTGTTTCGTACGGAACACCAAAAATATTCCGCAGGCTCATGAAGAAATTTGTGTTGTTTATGATCCAAAACAATAGCCATGGCCCGGTAGCTTATGTTTTAAAAATTTCAATGTCGAAAAACGTATCTTGTTCTAGTTGAAGTGCCGCAAAAGCTCATAAAATCATGGAAAAAAATTGAGCTACGACGATATTGCTGCTAAATATCCATCAACAAATAGTTTAACACCACTTGGAGAAGGTGGATACAAAAAGAAGCTCGATTGTGTGTAACATGATTGATGCATTTGATTTCATTGACAGATTAGTGAAAATTTAATTGACTGAATTGCCATAAGCGAAACATTATTAAAGCTGAACGATATTGATCCATCTATATTAAGACGTTTCAACGAACGATGAGAACTCGATTACATACGATGATAGTACGAGGGTAAATTGATAAGTCTGATAAATCTCTCCGAAATGGCGGGAAATTTTGTTAAGCGACATAATTGTTGTGTGAATCTTGTAACGGATGTTTTTAAAATTTCAAATAGATGCAACGCGTAGTTGTTGGTTGTTGATTGTTGGTAGCTATCATCATCATCATCAACTTATGCTGGCCACTGTTGGACGAAAGCCTCCCTCTAGTCTTGACACTTTTCTGGGCCTCTTGTACCCTATTTCCAGCCACTCTCTTCAAATCTTCACTCCACCGACTTGGTGGAGTACCTTTACTCCAATAGATTTCGAATCTTGGTCGCCACTCCATAATTCTTTTTGTCCATCGTGCATCCTTAAACCTAGCAACATGCCCTGCCCAGGTCCATTTAAGATGTAGATCGAATATGACTGCGTCTTGTACTCCTGTTCTCTACCTGAAAATGTGTTTTCGGACGTGGTCTCTAAGAGTAACGCCTAACATTGATCTCTCCATCTTTCATTACAACACACATGTTTTATTCGTGTTTTTCTTCCTCATTGTGAGAGTATCGGCTACGTATGTAAGAACGTGGAGTATGCATCTCTCGAATACTTTCCTTTTTAAACACATAGGAAGATTAGATTTGAATACATAGGCCAGTTTGCCATACGCAGCCCAGGAGAAACCTATTCTCCGCTGAATTTCATGTGTTTGTTTATCTTGTCCTATGCTGATTTCATGTCTCAGGTATTTATATTGGTGCACTTGCTCGATCTCTACGTTATTCAGTTCTATAGTGTCGCTTAATATTTATCATAAACTGGGTATTAATTTTTAAACTATCTTTCCTGAAACTTCCTGAAGCATGTGCGGCATAGTTTGGGCTTCTTGCATTTTGTCTGTTATTAAGACAATGTCGTCGGCGAATCAGAGGTGATTTAACTTTTCACCGTCAGTGTTAAGTCCCATTCTTTTCCAGTTTACTGATTGTAGCGTACTTTCTAGAAGTGTTACGAAAAGCTTTGGAGAGAGCTTATCACCCTTTTTCCATTCGAAATTTGCTGGTGGGTTGGTTAGTTTGTGTTATAACATGAGCGGTAGCATTTTCATATATGTATTTAATTACATTGGAATATCGATGATCAATACGACACTCAGCAAGCGCTTCCAAAGGTCTCTACTGATTTACAAAATGAAAAGCCTTTTCGAAGTCTACAAATATGAGCAAAAGAGGCTTATTATATTCTATATTTTTCAATGAGGATTTTAACTGTAAGCAGATATATCCCGAGCGGAAACCTGCCTGTTCTTTTGAAAGGAAAAACTCAAATTTATTTGCTAGACGTTTGGTAAATATTTGCGGGTATCCATGACTCCGGAGGGTAATGGGTCGATAGTTTGTAAGGTCTGAAGTATCTCCTTTTTTATGCATGATAACGATAGTTGCATTATACGATTGCGGTGAAGTTATTCCTTCTAGGAGGTATTTACTGAATAACATTTAAAACTCTTTTTATTTTTTTTTTCGTTATAATTAAAAAATTATATCACATTGAGAATAAATTTTTAAACTTAGTACCGATGACGCGCCGACAGTTCTCGAAAAAACCCGAGCGCGTATGACGCCACAATGTTTATTTCGCCTCAACATCACAGACAGCTGATACGAGTGTTTTAGTTTTCAGTCAATATATTCTTGTTATTATCATCAGTGTATTCATAAATTTATTGAAAATGTCTAATCTAAAAAGTTATCGTGCCTGTTTCGTACCATTTTGTACGAATACTACAAAAACAACTCCCGAAAATATGTTTTAAAATGTGCCACAAGATGTTAAACGTAGAAATCAATCACACACACACATCCTAAAACAACATCAACTGTTTCTATTGTGAAGATCATTTCTATGTAAGTAGTTTAATATAATAATGTATTTAATAATCATTCATATCAGAATAACTATATGGTAAAACTTCGTTAGGCGAGCTTTTCAGAAATAGGCTTAAAATGGTCTAATTTTGAAAGACTTACAAGAACATATCGGGGAGAGGCCGTTTTTGCACGTTTTTTTTTGCATATAAACATTAATATGTAAGCGTACAAAAGCCTACTATGCTATTGACAACCACTGATCGAAACTGCTCGGGAGAACTCAGTTCGTTTATGCGGATGCGCCGAGATGATTATGCTACATTTACAGTCATTGTAAAATTCGAACCAATAAGGAACTTTGCTGTGAAATTTTCTTTGCGGAAAATAACACGAAAAGAATAAATCACAAGGTTTTTTTTTTTTAGAATATACCTAAAATGGTCTAATTTTGAAAGATCGACGAGAAAAAATCGAGGTAAGGCTGCTTTTGCTAACCTGAACTAATGTTGGTCTCCAGTCACTAATGTAGCACGTATATCATTTTTTCACATTAAGGTAGGGTATTTTTTTTCTTTATTTAATATATTTTGTAATTGCTGATTATTTAATTCAGGTTAGTTTCAGATAGTTCAGGTTAACAAAAACGGTTACCTCCCGATTTTTTCTCACAAGTTTTTCAAATTTAGGCCATTTTAAACCTATTTAAAAAATCTTCCTTTTTCTGAAAAGCTCTCGTGCTGAAATTTTACCAAAAAAAATGACAATAAAATTTTGTGATAAGATTAGATTATAACTGAAAAAAATTTAATAATTTTTTGAAAAGATTAAGCTGACCTCTACATTTCACCAATTAAATATATAATAAAAGACACTGGCACACAGTGTACAATGTAGATCTGAAGAAGCTGCATCGACAGAGAAACGCGTCATCGCAATTTAAATAAACCAGTGGAAATTGACTAAAAACAGTCTTTTATTATATATTTATAATGAATTTCCATCAAGTAGAAGCTACAATCATCCAAAATTTTTCACCAATTAGTCTGAACTGAGCCTATTCTTCCGAAAACAACTGACAGTTTCGATCAGTGGTTATTAACAGTTGTCAAAGATATAGGTTCATTTTTATTGACCAAAAAAAAAGTGTAAAAAAAAAACGGCTTCCCCCCGATATTTTCTTGTAGATCTTTCAAAATTAGACCATTTTAAGCCTATTCCAAAAAAAAATCTTTTTCTGAAAAGCCCGCCTAACGAAATTTTACCGTATAGTTATTCTGATACTTACATAGAAATGATCTTCACAACTTTTCTCAAAAGTCCGCGTAACGAAGTTTTACTAGAATAATGTTATCGGATGATTTTTGTTTTATTTAGTGTTCCAAAATTTATATATCCAGCTAGGTTATACGCTGGACCAAATGGACAGCGTAAATTGTCTCACATTACTGAATTAAATTAGATTAAATTAGTAACCAACAATAATTTTTTATTGCACTAAACTTCAATAATTTTGACTGTATGTGCACAGGTAGAAGCTGTTGCCAGTACTCACGGGAAAACACTTTAACATAATGATGTCGCAAACATGGCAGCCAAGCGTGGCGCTCACGTAGTCACGTGATTTTTTAAATTTTATAAATTTTAATTATCAATATTATTTCTGAAAAAGTTTTAAAAATAAGTTAAAAAAATCGAGAATTATTTTTTATTCGAAAACCCAATTCCTCCCTTAGCCATAAATAATTATGGCGCCAAGCATTTTCCATTAAGGTGGGTCCAAGTTTTGTTCATAGTGCTTAGTTTTCAATTACCTGAGCTATAGAAAAACTTTTTTTGAGGTGTTTTTTTTTTTGCTATTGGATAGACAGGTTAACTACAATGGCATAGAACAATAATATTTTAATGAGCAATAGTGTTCTCAAAATTGTAAATAATTCAAAGTATTGGATTATTTTCTAGCTTCCGACAATCGCATCAATTGTCAGCGCAGCGAACATCTGCATTATAACTCACCAATCTTAGTAAAGAGAAATCTATATAACACGTAGACTGAAAAGTTTTTGGTCTGATACATAGATGTCGCCCTTTTCAAAAAAAAAAACATATGATTTTTAGGAAGTACCAACCTTCAAACGATATGTGTCAAAATTTCAAGTCATTTCGACGATTAGTTTACAAGTTACAGTGATTTTAGTAACGCTACTTTTTGGTATTTTCAAAACAATGGAAAAATTCCAATCTATTTTTTGATGGGAAAAAAATACCGTTCAAGCAAAGCAATCGCTTGATCAGCGTTATTGAGTATAAACCCGGTCGTACAGACACAAATGATGCTGAGCACTCTGGACTCCCAAATGAAGTAGTTACCCCAGAAAACATAAAAAAAAATCCACAAAATTGTTTTAGATGACCGTAAAGTAAAATTGCTTGAGATAGCTGACACCCTAAAGATATCAAAAGATCGTGTTGGTCATATTTTGTCTGAACATTAGGACATGAGAAAGCTGGGTACCGCGTTTGCTCACAGCGGACCAAAAACAACAACGTGTTGATGAGTCTGAGCTCTATTTAGACCTGTTTAAGAGCAATAAAAAGGATTTTTTCATGCGATATGTAACAATGGAAGAAAAATGAATCCACTACTACATACCGGAATCAAATCGGCAGTCAGCTAAGTGGACAGCAGCCGGTGAAAGCTGCCCGAAACAATCAAAGTTTTGGCTTCTGTATTTTGGAATGAGCATGGAATAATTTTCATCGACTATGCTGAGAAGGGAAAAACCATCAATAGCGAATATTATATAAAGTTATTGGTGGTTTGAAGGCAGAAATTGCAAAGAAACCACCCCAAATGAGTAAGAAAAAAGTGTTCTTTCATCAAGACAATGCACCGTGTCACGAGTCAATAGTTACGATGGCTAAATTGCATGCATTGAAGTTCAAATTGCTTCCTCATCCACCGTATTCTCCAAATTTGGCCCCCAGCGACTATTATCTATTTGCTGACCTCAAACAAATTCCGGGAAATAGAGATGTGGCTCCAATGAAGAAGTTATCGCCGAAACTGAGGGCTATTTTGAAAGCAAAAATATATCCTTTTACAGGAAAGGTATAAAAATGTTAGAAAAGCATTGGACTGATTCTATCGCTGTTAAAGAAGATTATGTTGATGGAATTTTGCAAAAAAAATGTGTTTTAAGTAGTTAGACCAAAAACGTTTCAGCCTATGCCTACACCAAATACGTTACTGTTTTTTGTGCTATACTTGCCTAATAATTATTACTTAGTTATTAAGTTACTTATTTATTACCTATTACGCCTTAGTTACTTAAGTGTATACCATTACCATATTTTTTTTCAGGAAAGAATGTGGAAGGACAATTTGAATGCAGTATTTGTAATTCTAAATTCACTAATATTGACTTTTATACCATCCACATGGGGAGTAAAACTCACAAAAGAAATCTAAGGAGGATGAAGACACCAATTTACAAAAAAGGTAAAACAAAATTTCCAGATTCGTTTGGTCACACATTGTTTTGAGTGACTTCTCGCATTACCGCTAGTTTATGCATTTTTGGCTCCTGCTGCCACCTAACCCTTAGAGAGTGACCAGGTGACCGATAGATGCCTTACACATCCCCATGTTTGAGAATTTTATTTTTAAAAAAATCGAGTAGTCGAATTTGTGCTCTTCCCTGATTTTTCACTAAACTTCATAGGTAGTATAAACACGATAGCTACTAAATTTTTGTATATAAAGGCCTTAATGAAGTATATCTTCAAGAAACTGCTACCGTTTGTCTGGTTTAACCATTCTCTATCGGAATGCAAATCAAAAGATAGAATTTTAATAAAAAACACGGCCACACTTGTTTAACCACCAACACCAGTTGACACATTCTACTGTCCATTTCAAAGGAAAAACACCACAAACTGTTTCCATAGTTCACTCAAGGATACCCGATATTGTCTTCAGACAGAGTATCATAAAACGTATTTTAATGAAGCTAGACCCCAAAAAAGCTTCTGGCGCTGAAGGTATACCTGCAATAGCACTAAAAAAAATGTGCTGTCGTTTCTGTAGTGAAAAGTGAATATTTTCTTCCTGCTGGAAATGCGCTACAGATCAGCCGATACCAAAGAAAGGCAAAAACACCTTGCCAAACAACCACCGACCAGTCGCAAAAGTCATGGAAAACCTTATCAATCAGCATTTTCTAACATATCTTGAAGGACTGAATATTATTGGCGACCACGAATATGGCTTTCCTAAGCAAAGAGATCTTCTAATTTATGTAATATACTCGTATATTTGGAACAACGCAATTGGAGACTTTGGAGAATCTCGAGCGGTTGCACTTGATATATCCAAGGCATTCGACAGTGTTTTGGCACGATGGATTGCTGGCTACGCTCTTATGGTATGTCTGAACAGTTCTGACTCTCGAGTTTTCTCAGAGAGCGTCCTTTACTATCAACGCCGGTAGGTTCCAAGGCTTCATACTGTCTCCTACTCTTTTTTCCATTTACTATCTACTGGAAAGGACCAGGAATTCAATCTACTGCTGATGCCATAGCACCTGTTTCTTCATTCACTTTGAACGCTCGAACATCGGCTACTCTTGCTCTACAGCAACTCAGGCGGCAGATTTTTTTCTAAAAAAAAAGTTAATTCTGTAGAAAGCTCAAATTCGATCAACTATCGAATTTGAACTTTGCTCCCATGTTTGGAGCTCAGCTTCCAAACATACACTGTAATTGTTCTGATTGGAGGCTCAGAACTGACCAGCAACCTTAATTCCTTAGAACATCGAAGAATGGTTGGAGACTTGAGTCTATTTTACAGATATTTCCATGGAAAGTGGTCGACAAAGTATTAAAACATTAATTGAGGAAAGCATTGAATATAACAGACTACTTGCCTTGGCCTTCGTAGATTTACATGACGCTTTTGATAGGGTCGAGCTGGACTTAGTATTAGAAACGTTACAAGAGTGCCGTGTTGACTATCGTTATACAAAGTTGATCTACAACATCCACAAAAATGCCTGTATGATGCTGAAAGTCCACGAAAACACCAAATGCATACCAATTGGTAGGGGAGTAAGACAAGGCGACACGATGTCACCTAAACTATTCACCGCAGTTTTAGAACACGCTTTCAAAAAACTCAGCTGGGAAGAAAAAGGCCTTAACATAGATGGGCAAAGTCTGATGAATCTGCGTTTTACAAACGATATAGTCCTGAAATCTGTCAGACTTGGAGAGCTTGCAGTAATACTTCAAGAACTGCGAGACGTATGTGTAAACGTGGGGTTGGAAATGAATGCTTCTAAAACAAAATATATGATGAACTTGGTTTCAAGCGAACAAATTAATGTCGGCAATAAAGAGGTAGAAGTAGTGGACAAATACACCTATCTTGGTCATGAGATTCACATCACAAGGGACAATCAAACGAGCAAATTGAAGAGAAGAATAACGCTCGATTGGGCAGCCTGTGGAAGACTTGATATTTTAGGAGCGATCTGCCTAAAAAGGAAGGTCTTTGATCAGTGTGTGCTTCTAATGATGCCTTATGGGGCGGAAACTGTAACCTTAACTATCGCAACCGCTAAAAACCTTAGAATAACACAGCGCAAGATGGAAAGATCAATGATTGGAGTGTCACTACGGGATTGTATTAAAAACGAAGTTATCCATCAAAGAACCGGCGTTACTGATGTAATTGCATACATTGCGAAACTTGAACTGGGCTGGACATATAGCCCGAATTTCGGATGGAAAGTGGACTAAGAAGCTGCTTGAGTGGAGACCTAGTAGCGACAGGCGTAGTAGGGGTAGACCTCCTACACGCTGGACCGATAATATTAAGTGACTGTGTGGTAACTGGACGCGAAGAGTCCAGGAGAGGAGAGAGTGAACGCAAAGGGTTGATTGACGATGCTGATGATGATGATGATGCTCGATGGATATATCCTACTTAATTCCTCCCAAAGCGACGCATGCTGGGAATCTACATAGCGCTAACACTTTACATCCGTATGAAATTCAGCTTGTCACTCCTCGTTCAACTCCTTTCAAGCAATCTTTTATATTTAGAATGTCTTTGGTACAATTTAAGACCAATGTGAATCGCTTTTTCCGTACACTCGTTGCACTTATAGCGCTCTAGGGCTTTTCCTGTAGCACGTGAACTATGTCCATAAAAAAGCACCTGCTCCAACTATATAACCTCAAACCAACGTTGTAGGGATCGACGCCTCACAGAGCTAGGCAACATACCACGTGGAATGAGAATCTCTGTCTCCCAACTCAAAGTCTCAAATCGCTCTAACTTCTCTTTCAGAAAATCTACTGCAAAAATACGTCTTCGTGCTTCCAACTATCGAACGGAAGTCCACATGTGGAGATGAAACCTACGGTGTCCTGATGGAATTATAAAACCCAGCAACATTTTAGCATTTTTTAGTTCTTTCAATTTGTAATTAAAGCATTAACTAATCATTCAAAACAAGGTCTAAGCTCGTATGACTTATCAGGAACAAAATTTAAGATTCTTAACAATTAACTCTTCTTTATAAGCTTACTATACAGATCCCATTGCGGCAGAAAAAATATTCGTCAATGACAGCCTAAGGCTGACCAAACAACACTTTAAAATGTGTTAACTTGTTTACGTTCATAATATTATTTGAACTAACTTAATAATTTTTTTCTATATTTTAGTAACCAATAAAGCTGAAGGTAACCATGTAAGTATTAAAGGTGGAAGCCCCGTGTATGTTAATGTGGAAGCAACTGAAGATATATCATCCAAACACACAATTTAAGACCTTTAGTATATATAAGAGCTTTTCTACTTTTAATAAGTAACTGTTTTGAGTAAATTGTTTTATTTAATCGTGGCTCTCGAAGATAAAAATATAGACGCTGCAGTATATGGACCAATCTCAAAAGTATAGCAATACAAACGATTAATTTTGGCCCCATTTTTTTTTAATAAAATTGTCACATAATATGGTAATGTTGTAAATATACTAGTCTCTGTTCACTGAATACTGATAAAAGCCAAGGACTGAAAAGAGCTCCTCCACTTCTATTACATTTTTGCAAATGGAAATTATTTTCTTCATCATTAAGTTCTACTCTTTTCTCGAACCGCTAGAAAAAAAGCTATATTAGACCTATACACAAAAACGGCGATTATTTATTTATTAACGAGTATCCTATATTTACCATCTTAGCATAACAATGAAATGTACACAGTTTCCTTAACCTAAGTAATACAAATTAACAAAACAAGACAGCTGACAGAAAACCAGAATTAACATAAATTACTATTAAGATCGTAAACCCTTCGCAACATTAAGTTTCCCAAACCAGTCAGAGTCACACTGAACATATCAAAGTCCCCCTCATTACCTTCAAAAAAAAGTCTAGCAATAGTAGAGTGCAGCCCATATTTACATCGGTGAAAAAGTTGTAATAAAACTATAGTGAACCCTGTTGTACCTCTGAGAAACAAAAATGCCAATCTGAGCCAATAGCATTGGATAGTCCACTGTAAAGTTCACTATTTTACATAAGAATAGCAGGCCTGCACTCGTCCTTTAGTCTGAAAGTCTAGGAAACCCCATAACAGATTTCATGTCCCGTAGGCAATAGTTAGTTTTATTGAAACAGATTTTAAAAACTTATTTTGAACCATTTTGAGAGATGAAACATGTGATATGTAAGTAAAGAGTATTCCATAATAGATCTAACAAGGGATTGATATAATAATTTAAGAGAAAAAATATTTGAAAAGTTTCTACCTACTCTGCAAAAAAAAATCCCCAATAATTTTAGAGATTTATTAATAATACAATCAATGTGAAAATGAAAATCTAGTTTGAGATCCAGCATTATACCCAAATCTTTAACTCTATCAAGTGAGGCAAGACTCTAATTATTCAGACAATATAAAAGGTTTTATTTTTATTTTAGCCTTTGTAAAATGACATTACTTGACATTTATCAATATTAAGGATGAGACGATTAATTCTACAAAATTTTCTGACATTTTGAATTACAGAAAAATTAATATTCCTAGCACAATACCTAAGTTGTTTGAAGACATAATTACAAATCTAATACAAAGTGACATAAACTCTGATTTAATTCAGCAGCAACATAGTTCCTCCAGTGGTAATTCTACTACCGTTACCAGGAAGTGCTTTACATACAGACTTCTCCAAGTCACTGGTCACTGTTAACATAAAATTTTTGTGTGCCAGCTTCCTGTTTTCGGTTTTGGGGGAGACCTGTTGAGGTGGATAGAGGGCTATCTCACTAGGAGAACTTAGCCGGTACGTTTGAGGGGTACAGTCTCCGGGGCATTTATTGTACCTGGAGGGTCTCCCAGTGAAGTCATTCAGGACTATTTAGGGCAACCTATTCAGCTTTTTAGATCACCAAGGAAACGTTGTTATCAATAAGAAAGAGAAACTGAAGATATGGCAGGACTATATCACAGAGTTATTTTCTGATGCAAGACCAGATCAACCACAATGCTCAATAGACTTGTCTGGGCCCTGTATTACCACCGATGAAGTCCACATTGCTATAAGTCAACTAAAAAATGAAAAAGTCACGTCTCGATGAATTCCGTGAGGATGGGATTAAGTGGTGACCTACAATAAAATCTACGATTTAGGCAGAATACTGGAAAGCTGGTTAGAGCCTGAGGTTATAACGATCCCAAAAAATGTAGGAGCTAAAAAATGCAGACAACAATTAGCCACATAAGCAATCTTTTTAAAATATTTCCGAAAGTCATCCAAAGAAAAATACCCAAGTTATGTGAAAAAAACATCTCAGCTATACAATTCGGCTTTCGTGGGAATCAGAAAGGCCTTATGCTCTATGCAGGTTTTCATTCAGCGATGTAGAAACGTCAATTGTGCCGTATATCTGTGCCTGATCAACTACCAAAACGCCTTTGATAGATTCCAACATCACAAAATGTTCGGAATTCTGAAAGACCTTGGGCTAGATGGAAAAGATCTTCAGATTATTAGCAACCTCTACTAGAACCGGATGGCATTTATTAAGGCAGAATTCGAGAGTTCAGAAGCAATATCGATTGAGTTGGGAATAGGGCAGGGTTTTGTCCACTATTGTTTAATATATACTCTGAGCAAATCTTCAGAGAGGCAATGGAAGAGTCTGATGAAGGAATACTGCTTAATGGGGAGCGAATAAATAATATTCGTTATGCTGACGATACGGCGGTTATGGCTGATAACTTAAAGAGATTACAATATCCTATGACAAAAATAAACGAAATCAGTAATCGATACGGCCTCGAACTTAATATCAGCAAAACAAAGTACATGGTAATCAGCAAGTCTCCGGTTCCTGCTACCTTGTTAATAGTTAACAATCAACGAATGCAAAGAACTCCACAATATTCATATCTAGGTACCATGACAAACGAATAATGGGATCACTCGCAGGAAATTCGTTGCCGTATCGAAAAAGCTAGAGCAGTATTCTTCAAAATGAGATCACTTTTCAAAAGCTAAGCAATAAAATTAAGCACAAACATAAGATTCCTAAGATATCTTATATCTTCAGTGTCCTTCTTTACGGTGTGAAATCTTAAATGCTGACTGAAGCCACTTCTAAGAAACTTGCAGCATTTAAATTATGGCTATATCTCAGAATTTTGAAAATTTCTTATACTGACCATATTACCAACGAGGATGTCTTACGTCGCATGAACAAGAAACTGGAAATTATGGAAACTGTTAAAGTTGGAAAATTGGCGTATTTAGGATACATAATGAGAAATTCCCGCAAATATGAATGAAAATACTCCAAGGAAAGGTTTTTGGAAAAAAGGGGACCAGGACACATACATATCTCCTGGCTAAACATTGCGAAATTAGTTTTCAACAAAGACTGCCGGACTTACAGTGGATAAAGTAATAATAGTCAAAATGATTGTCAACATTCGAATCGAACAGGCACTTTAAGAAGAAGAAGATTTAGTTTTTTGCTGATAACTTCACAATGTTACTTACTTCAGTAGGACTTCGACAACTTCACAAAGTGATGTAAAAATAATTGCATCTTAATGTTGGTAAATGTCAAGTAATGTTTTCTGTAGGGGGAATAAGAAACTAAATTATTCATATTATTTAAATGATCACATTTTTACTTCGATGAATGAAATTAGGGATTTGTGCATGATGTATGTGCAACTGAACTTTCTTCTTCATTTTAAGCACATTATTATTATAGCACTAACATTTTTGGGCTTTCTTTACAGAGAGGGTAGAAATTTTTCTAAAATTTATATTCTTAAAATTAGTCCATGATTAAACCTTTTTTGGAGTACTCTTCACCTGTAGGATCTCCAACTAATATGTCACATGTTTTCTCTCTTGAATCATTTCAGAATAGATTTATGAGGTTTATTTCATTCAAGTTTAATATTGCCTCCCGGAACTTGTCCGTGAGGGTCATGAGATTTATTATAAGTATAGTTAAACTCTCAGTACGAAGATCCAATGCCTTTGTGCTATTTTTGTAAAAAATTCTTAATTCTCTACTCACTTGTGCCACTCTTTTGGCTCAAATTGACTTTTTTATTTCTCAGAAGAATAATAGAAGTAAATATACTTTCGCTTCGCCTATAGGTGTAACTTTGGTATGCACTCTCCCATCACGAGACTTCTATCTCAAGGTAATAGAACGGACTTTGATTTTTTCAATATTATACTAACTGGCTTAAAACACCTATTATTGAGAAGAACTTTGATTACATATAAGTAGAATTCTTATTTAAGTTGAAAACTCTATTTTTGGTTTTCTCGTCCTCTCATGTTTCATATTTAGCGGTGAGGTGAAACACTATCTGCATGTTTAATACCCAGTAATTTATTAATCTATTATTGGTCAGTCAATAAGTTTTGAAAGTGGAAATGAAACAAGATGAATTAATGAGTCGAAATACATTTAGTCTTCAGTATAATCTCCCTTAAGCGCGATATATTTTTTCAGCGATTTTCCATTTTATTTACCCAATCGCTAAAGTTGTTTTCTTGAACTATTTGTTGAAAAAACGCTTCCTACGTAGAAATCTTTTGAGGTTTCGGAACAGATGGAAGTCAGATAGAGCCACATCTGGCGAATAGGGTGTATGTACTAACAATTCGTAATTTAATTTGACCAGTTTTGCCGTTGTCAAAGCACCTCTGTGAGCAGGTACTTTGTCATGATGAAAGATGATTTTTTTTCTGCAAACCGAGCCTTTTCTCACGAATTTTCTCATCCAGCTAGTCCAAAAGGTTGCAATAATACTCTCTTGTGATTGTTTTACCGACTTGAAGGTAACAATATTCCTTTAGCATCCCGTAAAACTGATGTTATAATTTTTTTGGACGACTTTGATCACTTTGGCTGTTTTGGAGTTGAACAACCGGGCTCAGTCCACTCTGCGGTTTGTTGCTGCAGTACACGATCATACTGATAAACCTAAGCCTTATTCATCGGGACAAATCGACCCACAAAATTAATTTTATTCTTTGTGAAATGAACCAAATATTAAGTTGGGAATGTGGAATCTTTGGCACAATGACACTACTTAGTATATACCACCACTGCACGAAACACTTTATTTTTGCACTCGACGCACGTTTCGCTAACCATGTTAGCTTCATCAGGAGCGATGATTGTCATCATGATTGTGAATAGCTTTCTCATACCCAAAACATTTGTTAAAGTCTCATACCATATACTGATCCATATGTCAGATGCCTATAGCCTCAGTTAAATCATTCATGGTTAATCGACGGTCTTCCATTACCATATCTTGTATTTGCACAACAGTTTCTTCAGTTATTGCAGTTTTTGGACGTCCTGAACGTGAATCATCATTGATGCTTGTACGACCACGTTTCAACTCTAGAGTCCATCTATGAACAGTTGGAAATGAAGGAGCAGACATTTTTACTAACTTATAGACCTTCCAAAACAAAGAATTTTATTACTGCACGATATTCGATTTTTTAAATTTTTAAAAAATACTGAAACCCGTCTACTTTAATTAGCTGATAAACAATATGAATGACTTGACAGATCGACTTGAGACTTAAGGTGTGATCATATGACAGATGAAGCTTCAAAATGGTGGTCAATATTTAGTTCAAGTGATGCTCCATCGGTGTCGCTTTCAGAACTTATTGACTGACCTGATACTACCAGGTGTACAAGTATGGAATGCGGATTTCAGACAACAGATGGTGCATCAATGTAACTTGTGCTATAAAGATTTGACACTGCGTCATTTTGTTGTGTCATCAACAAGTGTCAGACGCGCACGAGTGATAAATTGGAAAAGTGTGTGCATAGTGTTGTATTGTTGTGTTCAATATGTCGAAATTTATACCGAACAAAGAGCATTCGCGGACATTAATTTTTTGTTTTCATTTGAAGAAAACTGCTGTTGAATCGTATCGATTACTTCGAGAAGCTTATGGTGAACATGCTCCATCGCAAGATACGTGTGAACGATGGTTTCGGCGTTTCAAAAGTGGTGACTTCGATGTTGCAGACAAGAAACGTGGAAACCGCCAAAAAAATACGAAGATGTGGAATTGCAAGCATTGTTGAACGAAGATGATTCGCAAACACAAAAACAACTCGCCGAACAATTGCGCGTTAGTCAACAAGCTGTTTCCAATCAGCTACGAGAGATGGAAAAGATTCAGAAGACCGGTGGATGGGTACCACATGAATTGAACGACAGGCTAATAGAAAAGCGCAACAACACGTATGAAATTTTGCTCGCTCGGTACAAAAGGAAGTCGTTTTCTGCATCGCCTAGTTACAGGGGGATGAAAAGTGGATTTATTTTGAGAATTCCAAGCGCAAAAAAAATCATGGGTAGACCCAGGCGCACCATCCACATCGACCGCAAGACCGAATCGCTTTGGCAGAAAGACGATGCTCTGTTTGGTGCGACCAGAGGGACGTGGTCTATTATGAGCTGTTAAAACCTGGGGGGAAACGGTTAATACTAAACGTTACCAACAACAATTGACCGATTTGTAGAGTTCGCTGCTTGAAAAAAGGCCAGAATACCGAAAGAGGCAACACAAAGTCATTTTTCTTCATGACAATGCTCCATCACATACGACAAAACCAGTTCGCGACACGTTGGAAGCACTCAGCTGGGAAGTTCTACCCCATGCGGCTTACTCACCAGACTTGGTTCCTTCCGATTACCACTTATTTGCATCGATGGATCACGCACTTTGCTGAGCAGCGCTTTGGTTCGTACGAAGATGTGAAAAAAATGGCTCGATGGTTCGCAGCAAAAGGGGAAGATTTTTACTGGCGTGGTATTCACAAATTGCCCGAAAGATGCGAAAAATGTATAACAAGCGATGGAGCATACTTTGAATAAAGCACTTTTTATCATTCTTTCGAATTTAACATGTTTTTTTTAGAAACAAAATCCGCATTTCATACTTGTAAACCTGGTAGTCTGTTAATTTATCTAATTTTAAGGACAAGAACATGTAAGATATTAGTTTTTTACTTGTACACGACATTTTTTATTATTTTACCGGTAAATAAATACATGTCGGGGCACTCCATTCCCCTAGGATCATCACTCAATTTGTTGGGCGTTAATTTGGGAGCAAATATGTCCTGGCATGAAAATGTTACAGGCATAGAAAGGAGAGTTTCTCAAAAGTTGGGAATATTATTTTAAACCAGAAAGCTTTACACTCCACAACAACTATGGAATGCTGCTTAAATGTTAGGGGCTCTGCTCCCAAACACGCATTGCATTTGTTGGATTCTGTTTAAAGAACAGCTGTTCGTCTGATTGGAGACCCGGAACTGACAGGCGGCCTTGATTTGCTGGAACATCGAAGGACTGTTGGCGACTTGAGTAGAAATATTCTTATGGAAAGTATTCGAAGGATGTAGAACGCTTAATTCCTCCCAGAGCGGTGTATGTTAGAAATACACGTCGCGCGAATACTTCATATCCGTATGAGGTTCAGCTTGTTACTCCTCGTACAACGCTTTTCAAGCAGTCTTTTATATGGAGAACATCATTCCTTTGGACTAATTTGCCCAGAGCTGTGTTTCCCACCGAGTACAATTTACAATGATTTAAGTATAACGTAAATCACTTTTTCCGCACACATGCCGCTCCTGGAGCGCTTTAGGGACTTTCCTGTAACACGTGTGCTAGACCCATAAAAAAATACATGTATAAGTCAGATTATCATGATAAAATCTAAATTTATTGGGTTTATTCTCGTCATTGATTTTGTGGTACTTTTACTCCAGCATTTACGTGATCGTCTTCTTTTACTTCTACCTGATGTCATCTATAACCAAGTCTTTTTAAGTTTTTTTTAACTCTCTTTTCTTTATAAATGTTTCATTTCTTTATTATATTTCTAATTTTCTCATTTTGTACTCTTTCTTTTTTTAACATACCAATATTTATTCGGAGATAGACTGTTTCAATTGCCATTAGTATATCATGACATGTTTCCCTCCTTTATTGCCGAACCTCCCTTTGATACGTTTTTACTATTTCTAAAACTGTTTTCCAATGCTGTTTATTTGACTGTCAGTGATTTTTTTATTCCACTAAATTGAGTTTAGTGGGATTCTTTCAATTTGATTTCCTTTACCTTTCTCTTGCCTTCCTTTACCATTTTTGTCAACATGCTTCCAAAATACTTTTATTTATCTCCCTGTTTTACGAGCCAATCGTGTAATAGAACTTTAAATCCGTCTTCTGAGTTTACAAATAAGTTTAAGACTTTTAGATGGTATGAGGACTTCATTCGTTGTATTCTTTCTACAACTATATAAATCCCCTATACCACCACTCACACGGCCAGATAACACTATTGGAACAACACCTGTTGGGAAAGCCAACTTGTGGGATGAACTCTGATTCACATTTGCTGTCGATTTCCGAGGAAAAACACTACCAACTATGCCATAGTTCAGTCAAGGACGCCCGCTATTGTCTTCGAAAAATGTATCACAAAACGTATTTTAATGAATTTATACACCAAAAATGCTTCTGTCGCTGCCATAGAATTCGAAAAATCTTCTTCTTCTTTCTCAGCCACTGTTCATCCAATCTTGAATGTAGGCCTTTTCCAAAACTTTATATGCCCTTCTAACCTTTGCAACGTGTCCAGTTCGTTCATGTAATCCTCTGGACGTCGTCTCTCCATCGCTTTGGTGGTCTTCCCACGCTTCTCTTGGTCTCCAAGTGTCTCGCAATGTGGCCCGCCCATTTCCACTTTAGCCTTGCTGTTGTTTTTTTCCAATACATCCTGAACTTTTGTTCTTTTTCGGTTATCTTGGTCTCTGATTCGGTCTCTAAGGCTTATTTCAAGCATGGCTCTTTCCATTGCTCTTTGAGTGATTTGAGGCTTGTTACCCCACTTGCGAGGTAGTGCCGTAGTTTCCAGACATAAGTGAGAACAGGCCTTTTACAACTATTAAAGACTTTCCTGCTGCTCACCAACAGTTTTTCGAAGTTCGAAAATCTCAACAGATGGCGCAAGGGTCTGTATCTAGCCCAACGAGTAGTATCTCGTTTATTTAAGGTACCATGATTACTGTAAGCCAGCGAGAGTCATTCCAACTTGACTCTCCACGGTACTTCTTCACAATCGATACCGTTGCCTAAAGCCTACCTGATGAAGAGTATAGGCTCAGAAACTATAGTCGTAGGAGGAAAGGCATGGAATATATCATTCATGAGATCTTTGTTGGTCATTTTGCATGTGCAAATTTATCGACTTTATGCTGTAGTGACCAATCAAGTAACAAACCATATTCCGAAATTTTATTTCGGAATATCGATTTAGTTTCTCCGACACTGTTCAAAATCTACCTGGAACAGACCTTAAAAAACTGGAAGAATAAATGTCAAGGTATGGGAGTCCCAGTAAGAGACGACTACTTATAAAGCTTGAAGGAAGAGTATGACAAAGCTGCGCTAGACATAAACTTTAATAAGACGGAGTACCTAACAACTAAGACGGGAGAAATAGAAAATCTAGAAATTGAAGAGAACGTAACAATTGAAGGAACTGGCAAATTTAAATACCTAGGCACCATAATAACAAGAGAAGTAACATCCGAAGAAGAAATGAAATCGAGACTGGGACAAACGAGAAACTGCATGAGACATTTCAACTCAATACTATGGGATAAGCACATAACGAAAACAAACAAAGTCAGAATATACAAAACAATCATTGAAAGTATCATAACTTACAGGTCAGAAACATGAACAATTAAGAAGAAATATAATTCAAAAATAAAAGCGGTAGAGATGGAATGTTGGAGAAGGTGTTGTAGGGTGACACGGATAGATAGGATTAGGGACTAGGAAATAAGAACGAGAATGGGAATAACAAAAGATGCACCACATACCATAGAAGAAAAAACGACTGAAACGGTATGGTCACGTAAGAAGAAGCGACGACGAAAGGTGGATTAAGAAAATCACAGAGTGAAATCCAATTTGAAGAAGGAAGGTGGGAAGACCTTGGCGCTCATGGCGGGATAACGTCGATGAGCCAATGGAAAACATAGGGTTACAGAAAGGAGACTGGGAAGAGCGAAGAGAATCGAACACGAGGTTGAGAGAAGGGAGACAGCGTCAGCTGTAACAGACCCTTAAATATAATATAATGAACATATTGCGTACATAGTGAAAAATATATGCAACTATGAATGTAAAAAGTTCCCGGAAAATTTGTAACTTATGAGCAAGTGGATGTAAAGCACATTCTTAACCTTCATGTAAAAGATGAAAATGCAGTACTAAAGATTATTGGGAACCATAAAATAAAACACATGTTCGGCGAGATAAAATACTATCCCCGTATGCTTCGCCTGTCATAAGAGGCCACTAAAAGCACAAACTAAATGGTCGGTGCCCAAATTCCACCAGGCAATGCCGGGTGTAATAGTATCGTATTTGCTTAAGCTACGTGAAGTTGCTCTTACCAGCTAACGTTTCGTGGCTGTGCCAATGTCCTCGAACTTCGCTGTGGGAAAATAATAGCAAGACGAATCACTCAAGATAAAACAAATCCGGAGGTAAAATAGTCCATCGTAAACTGGATATCCTCCAGACATACTAAAACACACGTTAAATACAGTCAAATGCCTTAAATAAATCAGGCGCTACGAGCAGAAGCAATGCACGAGGCTGGTTTGAAAAGTCCGTGCAAAAATAAAAACTACTTATGTGTTTGAGGTAAACCTTTTTTATTTTTCGACATAGCCTCCTTTTAGGCTTATACACTTCGTCCAGCGATGTTCTAGTTTGTTGATTCCTTCCGAATAATAGGATTTGTCCAAGTCTGCAAAATATCCATTAGTGTCTGCAATCACCTCCTCGTTTGAATAAAATCTTTGTCCCGCCAGCCATTTCTTCAAATTGGGGAACAAATAGTAGTCCGAGAGAGCCAAGTCTGGAGAATAGGGGGGATGTGAAACGAGTTGGAATCCTATTTCCATTAATTTTGCGACCACAACTGCTGAGTTGTTTGCTGGTGCGTTGTCGTGATGGAAAAGGACTTTCTTGTGGGCCAATCGCGGGGCGTTTTTCTTGCAGCTCGGTTTTCAAACGGTCCAATAACGATGAATAATATTCACCTGTAATAGTTTTACCCTTTTCCAGATAGTCGATGAGGATTACCCCTTGCGAATCCCAAAA
Source organism: Pachyrhynchus sulphureomaculatus (assembly GCA_019049505.1). Lineage (NCBI taxonomy): Eukaryota > Metazoa > Arthropoda > Insecta > Coleoptera > Curculionidae > Pachyrhynchus > Pachyrhynchus sulphureomaculatus. Next base: position 98,203,246 of record CM032451.1, read on the forward strand.
GACAGTCGCCATAACCTTTCCGGCCGAAGGAACGGTCTTCGCCTTTTTTTGGTGCAGATTCACCCTTGCTAACCCATTGTTTAGATTGTTGTTTGGTCTCAGGAGTATAGTAATGTATCCATGTTTCATCCACAGTGACGAAACGACGCTTAAAGTCCTCTGGATTCTTCTGGAACAGCTGCAAACCATCCTTGCAACACTTCACACGATTCCGTTTTTGGTCAAGCGTGAGCAATCGCGGCACCCATCTTGCGGATAGCTTTCTCATGTCTAAATGTTTATGCAAAATATTATGTACCCGTTCAGTCGAGATGCCCACAGCACTAGCAATCTCACGCACCTTAACTCTTCTGTCATCCATCACCATATCATGGATTTGATCAATGATTTCTGGAATCGTAACTTCCACAGGCCGTCCAGAATGTTCAGCGTCACTTGTGCCCATATGGCCAGTCCGAAAATTTTGAAACCACTTATAAACTGTTCTAATCGAAGGTGCAGAGTCACCATAATGTTTATCAAGCTTCTCTTTAGTCTCCTGAGGCGTTTTGCTTTTCATAAAGTAATGTTTAATCACCACACGAAATTCTTTTTCGCCCATTTCTTGAAAATCACTCGACTTCCTTGATTCACACGAATGCCAAACACAAAGAAATAGACCAATATGGCTGAAACTTGGTGTGTGTTCATTCAGGAGATGCTACTAACTAAACATGACCTCGATACGCGCCGGTGGGGCCATCTCTCGGACTTTGCACGGACTTTTCAAACCAGCCTCGTATCTATCGCCCTGGGTTTGGGTAATAAAACATCAAATTTTAATTGAATAGTTCGCAAATACTACTATTGGTCACTGAAATAGTTTACTTAACTCGCCTTCTGCTAGTACTGCATACTTTACCGTATGATTACTATTACTATAACCAATCTTTAAATAGTATACTATTAATATCCATATAAAGCATATTATCTTACATTTATATTTTAGGTTCGAGATAGTGTAATTAAACCAGTTGGTAGACGAGTCCCTATTCAAGGTAAGTTTTTTTGAAAAAGATTTGTTTAAAGAATTAAGAAATAATTTTTTTTCGAAATCACTCACGGAACAAATAATTATATTGCAATTTAAGGACACTTGGTTAGACTTGATACCAAGTCATATTGCAGTGTAACAGACATCGACAAGCTCTCAAACCAATATATCCATAATGGCATGTCTTTTATAGAAGGTTCACAATAGAGCGGCGATGTAGATAATATCTTTCTCGCTCTTGGACACGAAACGGATAATTATATTGAAATTTAAGGACACTTGGTTAGACTGGATACCAAGTCATATTGCAGCGTAACAGACATCGATAAGCTCTCAAACCTATATATCTATAACGGTATAGAAGGTTCGAAATAGAGCAATGATGTAGATACTACCTTTCTCGCTCTTTGACACGCTACGTAACTGAAATCGGATTGAATGGATCGAGAGCTGGGACCCCTATGAAAATTGTCCACGATATTTTATTAGTGGGAATCTAAGCAATGACTGACGTACACCTGAAGTTGAACTGGATAGATCAAGGGCCGTTAGTAGCAAAAATAATCTTCGTGGATATACCATGAAGACTATCATAGGTTACAAGCTGGCGTAATTGCATAACTCAAGCTTCGTAGTAAAATCTCCAAAAAAAGCGTGCAATTTTGTCGAAAATCGTAGTATGAAATAAAACCAATTAAGAGTATCAGTACCATCTACTGATTATGTTGTTCTTATCTCATAGTAAAGTGTAGATCTCATTTGACTGACGTTACCTAAAGTTTAAATGGGGTTGACATAGAGGAGCTCTCTGATATGTTTATTTGCTTAGAATCCCAACCATATCATAGTTAGTACTAAAGAACAAGTTTTCATTTTTCTTTTCAGTTATTTGACTGACTCGCCAAGGTTTGTGATCGGCTGTTGATCATTTTCAGCCATGTTACTTTGTCAATATAAAAGTTAACTACAGACCCCAAGCTAACTAGAATTGTAATGCCGTTTAGTCTACTTTAAAAAGACGGAGTCACAAGAAACTATTTCACTATGTCCCAATATTGTCTTTCCTTTACATGTTTTTGAAAATAATTAGTGATTTTCATTTTTAGGGATCAATGAATACCTAACTGTAGACGACTTTCAAGATCCTTGTTACTACAAAAGCACTCGAGAGGTAAAAATGATTTTTCAGAAACTAGTTTTTTATAGTCGTAAAAGCACACAAGCCGGCTGCATTATTACTACCGTTATTTGCTCGTAATTAAAGTTTTCAATCGATGATAACACAATTTGATTTTTTTACAATAAGATACAAAGAAAGACAGAAACAATTAGTATCCCCGGTAGATGTGAGTACAACATTGAAACCATATCTGCCGTCTGCCGGGAACCATTCAGGCCGCAAAAAATTTTCTTCCAAGGGCAAAGTCACAGTTTGCCAAAAATCATCGGGAGGCAGCGTAATTTCTAAAGCTCGGTCAACCTCCGTATACATCGTCTGTCTAAAAAGTTCCCGTACTAATTTTTCTCCGGCATTTAAACAGCGCCATCTCGTAAGCAACAGTAAAAGCTTGAACTTGCATCTGTAAATAACATATTTACATTCAACCAGTCAGTTGTGATCAGTTAGTACTGAGTAGTAGGTGTGCGAACTGTATGTGACGTGGTCGTAATATCACAGAAGTGTGATGGAGTACCCAGTGTTATTATTTGTCCAAGATACGTATATGTACTAACATTCTCTTAATATTATCTGTTGAATTCCTGAGCACATTGTTTTTTATTTTTCTTAGGTTCATTTTTAGACCCACTGCTTTTGATTTTCTTTCTAGTTTTGTTAACATGATTCTTAGGTCTTCTATCTTCTCTGCGAACAGGACAAGGTCATCCTCCAGTGCCATTCTTTAAACATTCCCTCCAGTGCCCTTGAGAATAGCTTCGGTGATAGTGTGTCCCTCTACCTTATTTCTCTATTAATTGGAAACTTAACTGTGCTTCCGTGTCCTTTTACAGATGATGTTGCTTGCTCATATAGGTTGATTATTAAGTGTGTATAACGAGAATCGACTCATGGTTTCTAGACTATCAAAGAGCGTTTGATAAAGTACAGCACATCAAACTGATAGAAGAATTAAAGAACATCCAGATTGCTGTAGCCCAAGTAAAAGAAATATTAGCAGATGAAATGCCGATTCAGCAAGGAGTCAGTCACCTGTATTGTTTATCTTATATTCAGTCAGCTTCAAGAAAGCATTATAAGAACGAAGTAAAGGAATCAGAATAGGCGCTAAAGTGATAAATACCATTCGCTTTGCCGACGATACCGCGATTTTAGCTGAAACATTAGAAGACCTGCAAGCATTGGTTGACAACGTAAATAGAGAAAGTGTAGAAATGGATCTAACGATAAACACGGGAAAACAAGGAAAAAAGAAAATTTTTGGTCGTTTCTAAACATCAAAGCAACAATTATTCCTCGAGGGAAAACAAATAGAACGTGTAGAGAGGTATAAATATTTAGGCACCTATATCACATCTAACATTCACCAAGAAATTGAAGTTAAAAACCAGAATAGAGGTTGCAAGAAAATCAATTTTAAGATTCTGGATAATG
>CM032451.1:98206989-98247091 GCA_019049505.1 Pachyrhynchus sulphureomaculatus
TCATCAATCAAAAATCAATCGCGGCATACACTACTTCTCTTTACATAGAAGCTGCTGTTTGAACCAATCTACTCATATGGAAGGAGCAGCGGAGAGCGGCCGTGCGTAAGGCAAATCAGCCCCTAGGAAGCTGTACCTGCTTCTGAACCATCGAGGTAAATTACCCATTGATAACTACTTGCTAATTTACAAAACGATTGTTAGGGGGGCCGAATGGCAGATATGGTGCCAGATATCTGGAAAGCATCGAGCCAAAGTCCCGACAATTCAAAATAAAACCCTACGTATCATAGCAGAATTGCCCTGGTTTATCTGCAACAACCAGTTGCATAAGGAGTTTTAAATGTTCACAATAAAATAATTCACGCGAAACACCTATCTTCACTTTCTTGAGAAAACGAAAGCTCACCCTAACTCTGAGAGAGCTAACTCTGAGAGAGCTAACGCCTTTAGACACAACGTAAATGTCGGCAATCGCTACTTACGACTCTCAGACATACTACAAATAGACTAACTTTGGACATGACTGAAACTCTACGACCAAGATGGACTATAATCATATTAGTATATAGGGATAAGGTCGTAGTTTAGTTGAGCTACTCCTCTCCAAAATAAACAAAACAACACAACAACACACTGGATCCCCAACGCTTCTGGAGTTATGTCCATTCCAAAAGTAAATCTTCTAGGATTCCCAGTATGATGATGTATAGAAATGACATTCTGAAGTCTCCGTCGGGCATTGTTAACGCGTTTGCAGATTTTTTCAAGACTGTCTTCGCACTGTCGGAACCAGCAGGGACTTGTCATTCGCTTAGTACGTCGTTGACAATTGTGGAATTCTCGCCCATCACTCGGGATGAAATATTGATGGCCACGAAAAAAATTAAAAAATAAGATGACCTCTGGCCCTGATAATATTCTCTCGTTTCTCATTAGGGACTGTGCGACTGTCCTTGTAAGACCTTTAAAGTATATTTTTAATTTATCAATTAAACAGGGTGTTTATCCGAAACGATGGAAAGAAGGTAGATTAAGTCCTATTTTTAAGAATGGAGACAGGGGAAATGTTGAAAATTACAGGGGTGTCGTTCTACTTTGTAACTTCTCAAAGGTCTTGTATGCACGTATCTATAGCCAAATTAAAAATCAAATTTCTCCTTATCAGTACGGATTTGTTAGTAAGAGATCTACGGTAACAAATCTAACTGTTATAACACAGTTCATTTCGGAAATATTAGATGATGGTGAGCAGGTTGATGTTATTTATACAGATTTCTCGAAGGCCTTTGATAGGATCGACCATCATGTTCTCATCAATAAGTTGTCTTTCTTTGGTTTCACTGATGGTGCGAGGGCTCTTATAAGTTCTTACTTGTTTAATCGAACTCAGTGAGAGCCTACAACGGATTCAAATCAGAAAGATTTGTGGCTACCTCTGGCGTTCCACAAGGTTCAAATTTGGGACCCTTGCTCTTCATTATGTTCATAAATGACCTTTGCGAGGATTTAAAATGTAACAGGCTAATTTATGCTGATGATTTAAAAATGTTTATGCCAATAGAAAAAACTGAGGATTGTTCTTATCTACAAAGCTAGTTGAATTTCGTGCATTCTTGGTGTTGTGACAACAAACTACATCTAAATGCTCAAAAATGCAAAGTTCTAACATATACTAGGAGGGTAGCGTCAATAGAGTTTCAATATAGAATTCAAGACCATAATTTAAGTAGGTGTAGCACAGCTAAGGATTTGGGAGTTGTTTTTGATGCAAAACTAACATTTGTTCAGCATATAGCATTGAAAGTTTCTGAAGCAATGAAGTCTTACGGGTTCATCATTAGGAATTGTAGGGGCTTCACTAATATTGCATCACTGAAGATTTTGTATTTCTGCTTTGTTCGCTCGAAACTGGAATATGCAAGTATTGTCTGGAGTCCAATGTACGAGGTGCATAGAGTTTCACTTGAAAAAGTGCAGAGGAGATTTCTGAAATTTCTGTTGTTTAAGATTAATGGAATGTATCCTAAACGGGGAATCAGCAGCGATTATTTGTGTGAACAGACAAATATTCTTAGCCTGGGAATCAGGAGAGTTTGTGCCTCAATATTATTCCTATATAAAGTATTGCACAATATGATTGATTGCACGGATATACTGTCTCGTATTAACATCAACGTGCCACGGATACACTCACGATCAAGTATGTTTTTTAGATGTGACAGACCTAATACTAATTTGTTATTGAATTCACCTATTCATGTAATGTGTACTAATTTTAATCATATTTGTAGTGTTTGTGATATATACTGTTGTACTAAGAAGCAATTACTACAGACTGTCATTGAATATGTAAATGTCTAAATATTTACCCTATTAATGGGAAACTGTTGGATAATAAAGCTATTATTATTATTATTATTATCACAAAACTATTGTTACATAATAGCCGAGAACTTAGCTTTTAGCTTCATTAGGCTTAGTTAGGTTAACAGCCCAGTGGCCAGGGGTTTTGAACTCTAATTAAATGTTAAGAGGCTGCATTTTGGCACAGGTGTTTTTTGGATGTAGAATACGGTACAAAAAAGTTTGTTAAAGTTTGATCTATGCTAAGCCCACTTAATCCAAAATAAAATCAAAAATTCGGTTTTTTTGGTAATAGCTCGAAAAATAAAAAAGATATTGAAAAACTAATAGCGCCACGTGAGAAAATGGGAAATTTTACAAAAAAATAGTATAAATATTTTTCTAGATTTTTTTATTAGCGTGAGAATTTATTAAAAATTCGGATAGGTGATTCAAAAAGTGCGCGCCAAACAGGTTAATTTGAAAGTCTGCTCGCACCGCTCGAAAATAAATCGGTATTATTTGTTTTCAGAGTATAAAAAAACTAAAAGAGAGCTTTTTGAAGAGAGACTTTCAGCTTTCCGACGATACTAATAGTTTTTATTTTTGTTGCTTTATAATTTGTAAAACTTAAAACGAAGTTTCTGTTTGCATGATTTTAATAGGCATACAGTAAATTTTTAATAAAATAAAGTATTAAAAAATTTTTTGTGCATATATCATTATTATACCTTGAGTTTCCATATAAGAATAATCCAGAATACCCACATTATTGTGTGTTATTGAAAAAAATGAGTTTTAAAATATGAAAATTTGCCCGCTTTAGTGCGACGCGCAGTGGGACGAAGCCCCACTGTGCCATTTAAAATACCCCACAGGTCCCAATTTTGAAGTAATCGGAAAGATTTGTCGAGCTAGATTTTAGGTTTTTTTCCACAGTTTTTAAATTTAAATTATAATGCTACAAAAATAAAAAACTATTAGTATTAACGGAAAGTTGAAAGTCTTCTCTTCAAAAAACTATCTTTTAATTTTTTTTACTCTCTGAAAACAAGTAATATTGATTAACCTTCGAGAGGTGCGCGTAGATTTTCTAATAGCCCCCACCTGTTGCCAGATTTCCAAAACAAGGAGAGCCCAGCTTCAAGCAGTGCCGAACAAGGCCCTGAGGATGATCACAGGAGCCCCGTGGTTCATGAGGAACCGTCAAGTTCACAGGGACCTCGGTGTGCCTACCGTAAAGGCACACATGAGGCAAACTAAACAGAAGTTCCTCGAGAAGGCGTCCCAGCACCCCAACCCGTGCATCAGGGACGCCTTCCACCTCAAGCTAGCCGCCCCACAATGGGGAAAAACGAAAAATCGTGTTTCAAAATTGTCTAGAGCCTTCACTTGGTTCGACTTGGACGATTTCTTTTTTAAATTGAAGCTTATTAAATTCCGAACAAAGTTGTCGGAGCCGATTTTTCAATTAAACTTTTGTTTCAAAATTGGTTTCTGATTATATAGCGACTGAGACACAGAAAACGCTTACAGTTTCAAACCAAGTTGTGCCACTGTTTAGCAATAGCAGCCACTTTTTTGCTACAACAGCAAACAATGTGGCTAGTGCAGCAAAATATTTAGCTGTCCCTATTTTAACAAAACGTTTTAGCTGTTGTAGCCATTTTCTAGCTGTGTGAGCTGTCCTTTTCTGCGTGTTTTTTGTATCTGCTAGAAAATTGTCTACAATACTTAAAATTTACAGCAGCAATATTTTAGCAATAACTGCATGAAAATTTAAATCCCGCAACTAAACTTGAATAACTTGAATGATATAACTGCCACAGTCTAAATGCCACAGAGAAACTTTCTTGCTCGATTCAATTTTGGCATCCGCCATACTTGATTTGTCATTTTAAGTCAATTGTTGAAACATATTTATAATTAACAACCTTAAAGAAATTATTTATGCAAATGTTATGGATATAAAATAATAATGGTACGTTTATTCATATTTATAATACTTTTATTGTTCATGGTAGCCATTTTGGGTTCATTATTATTAATCTTGTAACTGTGATATTAGATATATTATCTGCGACATAAAAAAACATACATACACGCATTTTAGCACAACTTGGTTTGAAACTGTAAGCGTTTTCTGTGTCTCAGTCGCTATATAATCAGAAACCGCCATTTTGAAGACGTCCGCCATTTTGAAACAAAAGTTTAATTGCAAAATCGGCTCCGACAACTTTGTTCGAAATTTAATAAGCTTCAATTTAAAAAAAAATCGTCCAAATCGAACCAAAGTTGAAGGCTCCAGACAGTTTTGAAACACGATTTTTCGTTTTTCCCCACTGTGCGCCAGTTCCCTAGACCGTCGGACCCGCTGCTGCTCTCGGAGGAAGACGATGACCCCCCTCGCCCGGCATGACGAGAAGAATGTCATCCTAGGTTAAGTTTAAATTAGTCCTAATTTAAGTTTTGTTACATCCTAGTTTAAGTTAGCGTAAGTCTTAGTTTAAGGTAGTTTTAGTCTTAGTTCTAAGTCCTAGCTTTAAGAAACTTCATGTATATAACAAACACATTTCCTAGGTTAAGTTAGCATAGGATTCCTATTGTAAGAACTTAGGTTATGATAGAATAAGTTTACATTTAGTTATAGAAATTATTTTTTCAAAAATTATAAGAAAGAGGCCTGGCCTAACTTAGAATCCAATAAAGACAATGATCTAATGGACCTGTTTGGCGCGCTAAATTTTTGAACCACCTAACCGAATTTTTAATAAATTCTCAAGCTAATAAAAAATATCTGGAAAAAATCTAAATACTCTTTCACGTGGTGCTATTATTTTTTTGATATCTTTTTTATTTTTAGATATATTTGCGAAAAACCGAATTTTTGAATTTATTTTGGATTTTGTAGGCTTAGCAAACTTGAGCAACCTTTTTTTTTATCGTATTTTAAGTTCAAAAAACTACTTGTATGCTAAAACGCAGCCTGTTAACATTTAATGAGAGCTCAAAACCCTTGGCGACTGTCTCAGAAAATAAAAAGCATTAAGAGTGTTGCTTTCAAATCAAGGATATTCGGTATATGAATATTTGAATAGTAATAATCTGTGTAAGTTCTATAAATAGTAGATGAATACAGGGTGTGTCATCAAAATCCGGATAAATTGAATTATTTCTTTAAACAAAGATTTACTATTGAAAAATTTAAAAAAATATTTTACATGGCAATATACAGTCAGTCCAAAAAGTTTCCATGCGCCACCTGCTTTGTATAATATTTTTCTGTTATGTTTAACTAATTAACTGGAACTATGAGAAAACATGTTTAAATTAATATTTGAAATTTAACCAAAGAAGGGTTAGTATTAAAAACAACTACGGAACATTTTAATTAGGAGTTACATCATTGTTATAAAAATGTAAACAAAATCAATGCCAAAAAAGTATCCATACACTTAACAATCACCAATAATAGTTGGACGGAATTTAACGGAAAATAACAACTCCGTTGAAACTAGTATTTAGTGGAACCGCCGCACAGTGATTCGGCAAGAACATGCTAGCGGGACAATATTCATGACGTAATTTCCAGGAACCACTGATAACGACTTGTAAACAACCCCCCCCCCCCATTTAACGAATTCCAAGAATTAATTTGTTTATCACCTCATAAAGGTATCTTATCAGGGGGTCAAAGTAACCCTTATAAGAGAGGTCATTTCCATTTGCAAATCAGTTGCATTTTATGCATGCACACTTGTGATAACATATTTTAAAATTGGTAGCAAAGTGAAACGAGTTTTTTGTGATGGAATATTCTGTTGAAGGTATGTACTCTATTATGACTTATATTTTTTATAAAAAATATGTATACTTTTGGTGTAATATCAATTTGTAAATGTATAGATAAATCCAGCAAATTTTACATTAATTGTGAACTTTAAAAGTAGTAACTTTTTTTATCCACATATATCCACCTAGATTTTTCTATATGTAATACCTACAACATTCAGGCACAGATTCATATATATATTATAGACCCCGAAAAGGCCCGAAAGTAAAATTATTTTATTTTTTTCAGAACGAGTCGTGACTATGACGAAAATGGAGTTTTTTGAAGAATGGCTAAAACATGACAAAACTGAACGAAACAGTGGCATTTTTTTATTATATAAGTGAAAAATTCAATATGTCTGATGTTTCTGACGATTCTCTAAAACGACTCAAAATGAAAATATCAAGCTTTTCAGCAAAATTCAATCAAAAGTGGACTTCTTTAAAGTGTAACAAAGAAATGTTTCTAATCAAACATAAAGATTGGTTAGAGAGATCCGGAATCGAAATAAAGATGTGTGTTAACGAGCCGTGCACTTCAACATCATTAGCGGCTCTTTCCGTAGGGCGACCCAGAAAATCATTTGAAGACTCATCAACGAAAACGAAGAGACGGAGAGTAGAAGATCTTTTGGAATCGCGAAGTGCAAGTGAGCTTATTACAGCAGCTGAGTTAGCTACTCGAAAAGAAGGACATCGAAGTGTTGCTAAACAGATCCATAACGTCGCGGTCAGTGAAACTAGAGAAAAGAATAAGTGTTCTGAACAAAGTCGGCAGTTAACACCAGACGAAGCTTTAGCTTATTATGTGGACTCGAAATCGACTTCTCACTCATATAATCAAACAAGAAAATGGTCAATGAAAGCGGGACATCAAGTGTATCCATCGTTTTATAGTTTAGGTAAGTCCAAAGCTTCTTGTTGTCCTTCTGACGAATATATTTCTGTGACTGAATCTCGAGCTGAAATTAAACTTCACGCGATTTTGGATAAAACGGCTGAACGATTAGTTAAAGCTCAGACGGAAGTCATTAGAAGTGTGTTACCTCGTTCATATTATACGTTGGTAAGCAAATGAGGCTGTGATGTGAGTTCGGGGCATAGCACGTATAAGCAGAAATTTAAGAACACTAACGCTACAGACGAATTTTTGTTCGTATACTCATTTGTCCCTTTGAGACTGCTTGATGGCGAAACTGTGATCTGGCAAAATCCAAGACCTTCCTCTACTTTATATTGCCGTCCTATTAAGTTTATTTTTGCCAAGGAGACAAAAGAGTTTACGAAAGAAGAAACTTCTAAAATTTTAGATGAAGTAACAACATTATGTAACGTTGCTGGATCTCAAATCTCTGTTAAACACGATTTGTTGTTGACAATGACTGATGGCAAAGTGTGCAATGCCTTAACAGACACAAGTTCAACACAAAAGTGTTATATTTGCGGTGCCCCCCCCGTCTACTATGAACGAGGAGTCAAAGAAATATCCCAGCAACGAAGAACGCCTTGCATTTGGTTTATCTACTTTACATGCATGGATCCGCACGTTTGAATGTTTGCTTCACATCAGCTATCGTTTAGAAATAAAAAAGTGGCAAGTCAGGAGAGATAACGACAAAGCTATTGTGAAGCAACGCTCACAAGAGATACAAAAAGTGTTTAAAGATCGTATGGGTCTCATTGTAGATAAACCAAAACCTGGGTATGGTAACACAAACGATGGAAACACAGCACGTAGATTTTTTTCCAAAGCTGAATTGAGCAGCGAAATTACAGGATTAGACGTAAACCTTATTCGTAGATTTCATGTAATTTTAAGAACTTCGTCATCGGGATATGACATAAATTATATAGAATTCGAAAAGTTTTGTGTTGATACTAGAAAATTATACCTTGATCTGTATTCGTGGTATTCCATGCCCGTTACTGTGCATAAAATTCTTGTATACAGCGCGGAAGTTATAAAGTCTTTTCTTCTTCCCATTGGACAACTCTCCGAAGAAGCCTAGGAGGCAAGAAATAAAGACTGTCGTAGATTCCGTGAACGGCACACCAGGAAGCGGTCACGTATTGCCACAAATACAAATCTTTTGAGAATGCTTTTAATTACGTCTGATCCTGTTATCAACTCGTATAGAGAATTACCGCGAAGAAAATTTACTTCTTTGCCAGCGGAGGTTCTGCAGTTGATTATCCCACCTTCATTGCCATCCGAAACACCATCAGTAAGTCATCATCACGAATTAAATGAGGAGAATTATTTACTCTCTGAATATTCTACTGAATGGGAGAGCGGTGATCACGACTCATCTGATGGTGATTAGTAGGTTTAAGTATTTTTTTATTGTAATTATTATTCTTATTTTATTGTGTGTTGTAGTTGCTTATAATTCATGCCTTAGTATATAAGTTATTTAACATCATATTTCTTTTACTTATACACCTTGTTATTGTAAATAATTGATATATAGATACTGTTGTTGTACTAATTTATTTTAAAAGAAATAATATTTTGTAAATTAATAAATGTGGATACTATCATTATGATTTTTATTTTTTTCCTAGAAATTTCTTTGTAAACAAACATGATTGTGCTTTTCACACATAATGAGTAGGTAGACGTATGTAGCTAATTAAAGAACAATTAGCGACAATAGTGAACAAATGAGACACATTAGTAAACCACTTCCGTCTTGCAGCTACATATTGCGATTAATACACATTTTTCAACTTTTTTTTTTTCTTAAAATAGCTTAAGATACCTGGAATATACATAAACAATTGAAATAAGTGACGAAATAATATTGTCCCGCTAGCTTGTACTAGTCGAGACACTGTGCGCCGTTGTCCTTGATAATCTTCTATAACCTTTTTTTGTTTTTGTTTTTTAATTCTTCTCTATTTAAAACATTATGTTTGCGAACACGCCCTTTAAGTTCCTCCCATATTTACTCGATGGGGTTGCGGAGGTGATGAAACTGCTATCGTACATTACGGATCATCGATTCTCGCACTAAGTTTACGGTCTCATTGTCTGTTGGAAAATATATCTTTTTTCGAGTGCTAATTTTTGGACACTTTCTCTTAAAATTGTCTCTCAAAATATTTAGATAAACAGGCTGATTCATGGTACCATTAATAAAATGTAAATTTTCAACCCCTCCAGCAGACATGCATCCCCAAAACAGAACACTGCCACCTCCTTGTATCACCGTGGAACAAATGTTTTTAATATTGAATGCGGTATTCTTCCTTCTCCAAACTTTAGTTCTGCCATCAGACCCAAAAAGGTTATTCTAGTTTCATCACTAAAGTTTACGGATTCCCAAAATTCAGGAGGGTTAGTAACGTATTCTCTAGCAAAAGCTAACCGCCTCGGGGCTCCACACTGCTTCCTACTCTCTTTCTCATTTACATTAATGATCTGCTAGAAATGACCACGAATTCAATCTACAGTTTTGCAGATGACAGTACGCTTATCTTTTTATTCACTTTGGAAGAAATTCTATCTTGGCCCAGGTGGAAGTTTCTTCTAAAACAGTTAACGTTGTTGAACCCAACATACGAGGCTGGTTTGAAAAGTCCGTGCAAAAATAAAAACTACTTATGTGTTTGGGGTAAACCGTTTTTATTTTTCGACATAGTCTCCTTTTAGGCTTATACACTTCGTCCAACGATGTTCTAGTTTGTTGATCCCTTCCGAATAATAGGACTTGTCCAAGTCTGCAAAATATCCATTAGTGTCTGCAATCACCTCCTCGTTTGAATAAAATCTTTGTCCCGCCATTTCTTCAAATTGGGGAACAAATAGTAGTCCGAGGGAGCCAAGTCTGGAGAATAGGGGGGATGTGAAACGAGTTGGAATCCTATTTCCATTAATTTTGCGACCACAACTGCTGAGGTGTGTGCTGGTGCGTTGTCGTGATGGAAAAGGACTTTCTTGTGGGCCAATCGCGGGCGTTTTTCTTGCTGCTCGGTTTTCAAACAGTCCAATAACGATGAATAATATTCACCTGTAATAGTTTTACCCTTTTCCAGATAGTCGATGAGGATTATCCCTTGCGAATCCCAAAAGACAGTCGCCATAACCTTTCCGGCCGAAGGAACGGTCTTCGCCTTTTTTGGTGCAGATTCCATTGTTTAGATTCTTGTTTGGTCTCAGGAGTATAGTAATGTATCCATGTTTCATCCACAGTGACGAAACGACGCTTAAAGTCCTCCGGATTCTTCTGGAACAGCTGCAAGCCATCCTTGCAACACTTCGCACGATTCCATTTTTGGTCAAACGTGAGCAATCGCGGCTCCTATCTTGCGGATAGCTTTCTCATGTCCAAATGTTTATGCAAAATATTATGTACCCATTCAGTCGAGATGCCCACAGTACTAGCAATCTCACGCACCTTAACTCTTCTGTCATCCATCACCATATCATGGATTTGATCAATGATTTCTGGAGTCGTAACCTCCACAGGCCGTCCAGAACGTTCATCGTCACTTGTGCCCATATGGCCAGTCCGAAAATTTTGAAACCACTTATAAACTGTTCTAATCGAAGGTGCAGAGTCACCATAATGTTTATCAAGCTTCTCTTTAGTCTCCTGAGGCGTTTAGCCTTTCATAAAGTAATGTTTAATCACCACACGAAATTCTTTTTCGTCCATTTCTTGAAAATCACTCGACTTCCTTGATTCACACCAATGCCAAACACAAAGAAATAGATAAATATGGCTGAAACTTGGTGTGCGTTCATTCAAGAGATGCTACTAACTAAACATGACCTCGATACGCGCAGGTGGTGCCATCTCTCGGACTTTGCACTTTATTTCTCTAGCATCGTTATTCAATTTGCTGTGCGTTAATTTAGAAGCAAATACGTCTTGGCATGAACATGTTGCAAGTATAGCAAAGAGAGCTTTTCAAAAGCTGGGAATATTATTTCTAACCAGAAAGTTTTACACTCCAAAACAACTGTTACTTCTGTACAAAGCTCAAATTCGGCCAACGATGAATTACTGCTCCCAAACATACACTGCATTTGTTGGATTCTATTCTGAAGAGAGCTGTTTGTCTGGTTGAAGACCCGGGAACTGGCAAGCAACTTTGATTCATTTTCAAGCAGTCTTTTATATGGAGAATCTCATCAATTTGGAATAATTTACACAGGACTGTATTTCCGACCGAGTACAATGTACAGCGAGTCAAGACAATCGCTTTTTCCGCACACGTGTCACTCCTGTAGCGCTTTAGGGATTTCCCTGCAACACGGGCGCTAGGCCCATAAGATATATATATATATATATATATATATATATATATATATATATATATATATAACATATATATATATATATATATATATATATATATATATATATATATATATATATATATATATATATATATATATGCATTCTGGCAGTGACTTATTTAAAGTCTTTTCAAACAAAGGCATAGAGGGCGTTGGTGAAGCAACTAAAGGCGAATCGAGATATCCGCACTTCAGGAGTTCCAAAGTGTTTTTTGTATTTGCCAGACCATCCAGACGCGTTTCGCCGTAACACGGCTCATCAGTTGAGTTAGGTTCAGCAAGCACAAAGAACACAGTTTCAGACCTTATCTGAGTACGGAAAACCATGACAAAATAAGTGCTTATACTGCCCACTGTCGGTGACTTATTTAAAGTCTTTCCAAACAAAGCGGCCAGACCACGGATGGCGCACCTTCTCGAGCTTCCCGTTTGAAGACATGGATGGCGTTGGTGAAGCATCTAAAGACGAATCGAAAAATCCGCACTTCAGGACTTCTCAATACATATATATACATATATATATATATATATATATATATATATATATATATATATATATATATATATATATATATAGAGTGTCCCAGTATTCCGTGTACATAGGGCTACTGTGGATTTCTGGAATGAAAATATGACCATTTAACTCAACTTACCTTAGTCCAAAAATTCGTCATTTTTGAGATACAGTGTGTGATATATGATATGTGTATATAAAAGGGGGAATTTTGAAAGAATGAAAGGGGGTTAATTGTACTTTCTGATAGTCCCTTCTGATGTTCAGTTAAACGAGTGCTGATTCCAGGATTATCGTGTATAATTTAAATGATTTCCTCTTCAACATCGGATGCTCTAGTTTGTGAAGGCAGCCTAGCATTATTCCTGATCAGCTTAAATTTTCCAATTTCTCGAAGTTGCCTCTAAATATTGGCAAAAGTTTGATGGGTAGGAGTCAGATGATGCGGAAATCTCTCAAGATATACCCCAGCACTTTTGCGACCGTTACAAAAACCCTAAAATCGTATCAGTTTGCTCACCAAAAGTGTACTCCATAATAATGTAGATTTAAAGCACTGTTGAGCTTGAAAAGGGATTAATTCTCGTTAATACTCGTAAAACTTGTTTGATATTTGTTAAAAATTACTTTTTGTCAGTATTACTACAAGCCCGTTAAGTCATAGAATATATGTGTAACTATACAATGTGAAGAAACGTGTGAACAATCTCAGAAACTGTTACTCGGAGCAACATTAACTAAGAGAGCTTTTTTAGACACGAGAAGGCGGAGAATACGATTGATTGATTGATTGATTATTTTAGTTTGGCGCGTCGATATCGAGGATCATTTGGCGCCATAAGTAGGATGTTTAAATCTTAGAAAATAATTGTGTTTCTTTGAAGAATTTGATCAAACCGGAGATATTTGTAACATTTGGAATCAATATTTGATCGAGAGGTTTTAATAGATCTAACTTTGTCTTAATGTCTAAATATTCACTTGAAGTTAAAATATGGTTAATAGTTAGAATATTGTCGCAGTTTGGACATCTGGGTGGCGGATCACCTTTCAACAAATAAGAATGAGTGAGGTAGGTGTGTCCGATAGCGACCCTTCTCCATATTGTATTCTCTCTACGTAACAGAGCATCGAGCTGAAGGAGTGGAGAAATTAGAGGTTTAACCCCCCACAACTTGCACGAATCCTCCCGCAGGTCCCACTCAAGCTGAAATACATTATCAAACGTCTGCTTGAAAAAGTTTTTTTAGATCTTTTGGAGTGAGGATTGAGTTAATTGGAGTGCCCGAGGTGATGGCAACTCTAACCTGTAAGTCGGCTCTTTCATTACCTTTTATGTTAATGTGGCTAGGCACCCATAAAAAGGATATAGTGATACCTCCATTTGTATAAGATCAGATATGGCTGTGGTGATCGGGTGAAAATGCGTAGAAGAGTTGATTGATTGCAATGAACTCAAGGAGTCTGTTATGATTAAAACAAAATTTATCAATTCTGAACCAACCCTCTCCCACTTTCCTATGTTCAGCCTCTGGCACCTTTTCTCATATTGACCTCACTATCTGCAGTCACTCACTGGCACACAAATTTCAATGGGATATCCTAGAGGACACATATGGCAGTGATCATTATCCTATAATTATTCGTGATTATAACACTCCTTCTTATACCTCCCCTCCTGAAAGGTGGAATTTTAATAGAGCTGACTGGGCAGCCTTCGTATCCTAACTAAATCCACCAACACAACAAATCACTGACATAAATGCTTATCTATTAAACATCACCAAGGATATTCTTCAAGCAGCTTCCTCCACTATCCCCAAATACAAATCAAACCCACAAAATTACCTGCCCATGGTCGACGAAGGCCTGTTCAGAGGCAATTAAGGAGAGAAAGAAAGCTTTGAACCTCTTTAAAAGGCACCCCTCGAGCGAATATTTCGTAAACTTTAAGAAAAAAAGAGCAGCATGTAAGAGAATCGTTTAAACAAGCAAAAATCTCTTCCTGGAATGAATTTATCTCGAAAATAAATTCCTCCCACTCCTTCTACTGAAATGTGGAGATGTTATAGAAAAATGAAGGGCTCTCCACCGAGAAACATTCCAGGTCTGTTAATAGATAACTTATGGCATTCAAATCCAGAAACTATCAGCAACAATTTCGCAACTTTCTTTCAAAACAAAACAGCTCATAAAACTCACTCATCAACATCTACTCAGCTACACCTAAACGACTTCGATTCTTTAGAGCTACAAAACTACAACTTTCCCTTCACACAAAAAGAATTTGATCTTTCCTTACAAAAAGCTAAAATGACCGCTCCCGGTCCTGACGACTTATATACTCAATTCCTTAAACATTTACCACCAAATTATAAAAAACAATACTAGACTACATTAACCATCTATGGATCTCAGATTATTTTCCATCTTTATGGCTAAAATCAACTATTATTCCAATTCATAAATCGGGTAAACCGAGAGAAACCAACCTAGTAGTTACAGGCCAATTTCACTAACAAGCCAACTTTGTAAAATAATGGAGAGAATGGTAAAAAGTCGCCTAGAGTGGATCTTGGAATCAAAAAATCTTCTCAGTCCCAACCAATTTGGTTTCAGGAAACATCGATTCGCATTAGAATACTTAGCTCTTCTAGACTCTGATATTAACCAATCAATACACAAAAATGCCCACCTTTCAGCTATCGCATTGGATATACAAAATGCTTTTGATACCACAAACACGCAATTCATCCTAAACCAACTAAAAAAATTGAAACTCCAAGGTCATCTACCAAAATATATCGCAAATTACTTACAACCCCGCTCTTTTAGAGTAAAGGTAAACAACAAATTATCTAATAAATTTAAGTTTGAACTTGGAGTCCCACAAGGCTCAATCCTGAGCCCTACCCTTTTCCTCTTGGCAATACAGACAATTGAAGAACATATACCGAGAAATACATCTTTAAAGCTCTTTGTCGATGATATTATCATCTACAACTCCTCATCGAATAATACTTCAATTACTAATACTTTGCAATCGGCACTAAATAGGATTTCAGATTGGTCAGTGCAATCAGGTTTTACCTTCTCTCCGTCTAAATGTTCTGTAATTCATTTCTGTAGGAAAAGAGGTTGTTCTAAAATTAACACCCTATCCTTATCAAATACCGTCATTCCAATGAAAAATAACATCACTATGTTGGGACTTATATTTGATAACAGACTGAATTGGAAAAAACACATTGAATATCTTAAAACAAAAACATCGAGAGATTTGAACATAATGAGATTATTATCAAACATAGATTTTTTAAACGAATCGGATCTTTACTCTAAATTATAATATCAACATAATCTGGCGCTAAATGATCTTAGCTATCGATGCGCTACACCTAATCATACATACATACAAAACTTTAGTATCTAGTTTGGTGGATATTAACCATCTTAACGCTTCTTTGATAGCGAATAATTCTGCTGAAAAGATAGAAGTGTAATTGTTTAATTTGAATTTAATGGTAGTGTTATTGTGTATGAAAGCGGCCCCCGTTCCCTGTGCAGTCTTAGAGCCATCAGTATAAATATGAGAAGAGTCTTTGTATTTCTCATAGATGAGTGATAGCAAGGCTGATCTGATTATGTAGCTTAGATTTGATTTCTTGTTATATTTTCTGAGCGTATAGTCAATGGAGGGTCTTACTGATGACCAAGGCGGGTATATAGATACTCTTGGAGAGTCGTTGGTTTGAATGGAGAGGTTGTGACGATTTAGGATGATTTTTATTCTAGATGCTATGGAGTCTGGTGGAATAATTGTGTTGGGTGGCGGATTTACAGAGAATACGAATATTTAATTAAAAACATCATACAGAGTGGTATAAAAAAGTTATGACAATTTAAAAGTATACACAGTGCAATAAGTGGCGCCTCCTACAATTTACAACAAAATTGTGAGTTGGTTTCAATTTCGCATCTCAGAAAACCCCTTAGCACCGAATCTATAGTACAATTATTAAGAAAGCTACTTAAGAAAAACTAAAATAAAAGTATAACTTAGACACATTGTATCTCAAAAATTACGATTTTTTGGACTAAAGTTAGCTGGGGTAAATGGTCATATTTTCATCCCAGAAATCCACGGTAATTCTATGTACACGGAATACTGGTACACCCTGTATATATATATTTATATATATATATATATATATATATATATATATATATATATATATATAAATATATATATACGAGGCTGGTTTGAAAAGTCCGTGCAAAGTCCGAGAGATGGCAAGGAAGTCGAGTGATTTTCAAGAAATGGACGAAAAAGCATTTCGTGTGGTGATTAAACATTACTTTATGAAAGGCAAAATGCCTCAGGAGACTAAAGAGAAGCTTGATAAACATTATGGTGACTCTGTACCTTCGATTAGAACAGTTTATAAGTGGTTTCAAAATTTTCGGACTGGCCATATGGGCACAAGTGACGCTGAACGTTCTGGACGGCCTGTCGAGGTTACGACTCTAGAAATCATTGATCAAATCCATGATATGGTGATGGATGACAGAAGAGTTAAGGTGCGTGAGATTGCTAGTGCTGTGTGGGTATCTCGACTGAACGGGTACATAATATTTTGCATAAACATTTGGACATGAGAAAGCTATCCGCAAGATGGGTGCCGCGATTGCTCACGCTTGACCAAAAACGGAATCGTGTGAAGTGTTGCAAGGATGGTTTGCAGCTGTTCCAGAAGAATCCGGAGGAATTTAAGCGTCGTCTCGTCACTGTGGATGAAAACATGGATACATTACTATACTCCTGAGACCAAACAACAATCTAAACAATGGGTTACCAAGGGGGAATGTGCACCAAAAAAGGCGAAGACCGTTCCTTCGGCCGGAAAGGTTATGGCGACTGTCTTTTAGGATTCGCAAGGGATAATCCTCATTGACTATCTGGAAAAGGGTAAAACTATTACAGGTGAATATTATTCATCGTTATTGGACCGTTTGAAAACCGAGCTGCAAGAAAAACGCTCGCGATTGGCCCACAAGAAAGTCTTTTTCCATCACGACAACGCACCAGCACACACCTCAGCAGCTGTGGTAGCAAAATTAATGGAAATAGGATTCCAACTCGTTTCACATCCCCCCCTATTCTCCAGACTTGGCTCCCTCGGACTACTATTTGTTCCCCAATTTGAAGAAATGGCTGGCGGGACAAAGATTTTATTCAAACGAGGAGGTGATTGCAGACACTAATGGATATTTTGCAGACTTGGACAAATCTTATTATTCGGAAGGGATCAACAAACTAGAACATCGTTGGACGAAGTGTATAAGCCTAAAAGGAGACTATGTCGAAAAATAAAAAAGGTTTACCCCAAACACATAAGTAGTTTTTATTTTTGCACGGACTTTTCAAACCAGCCTCGTATATATATGAAGTTTTATGTTTAGAGAAACAAGGGATTTTGTATATGTATTTTCTGAGCCATGAAAACGCAAAATAATGAGGACCAATTTTAATTCCAAATCATCTTTATTTTAAAAAAGTATTATTAGGATACAATAAAAAATAAATCTAACTTTAGCGGGTTTTTGTCCAAGGAACCACATAAGACGGATTATATGGATCATCGAAGAATCTTGTAACTTTAATGAACGTCTCTCTTGATCGCATAACAAAAAGTAGCTCAGCGAACAGCTCTTCTTCCAGCTCGAAGTTCTCCATATCTCTGGCTACGTACACTTCCTTACACATCTAGAAAAAAAAAATAAAGTATTTATTTAGCGGCTGTGAAAAATACGGAGAAATCTATAGTAACTCTCGAATGAAGATTGTTAGTAAGCTTTGCTCTTGCATTAAAGTCGCATCGGGTCATACTTAGCGTCAGTTGAAAGCTGACATTTGACAGTAGTAGACGTGCAAAAACTATTGGAATTCATTTCTTCAGACTTAATTTAATGTACTTTGAACCAAAATGAAATTTTTGCGAAAGTTCGCTACATTTTATAATTATATTTCGATAAAGGTACGAATACTGCGCAGGCTTATAAAAAAATTTGTGCTGTTTTTGGTCAAAATACGTTGCCAAAAGCAACAGCCAAAATATCGTTCGGTCGCTTTCGTACTGAAAATTTCGATGTCAAAGAAGTTCCTCGCTATGGTCGACCAATTACAGAAGCAGTTATGATATCGACAAGGAACTAAACATCCATCACCAAACAGTTTTAAGGTATATTCACACGAAAAGACAAAGAGAGCATTATGTTAAAGAAAGACGCAAAGAATTGGGTTTTCAAGGTATAATGAACATGGCAACGTAGCTTCTCGCTTGCTTTTTTGCAGCATGCAATCACGTGTTATCTATAATAACCTTTTTTTTTTTTTTTTATGGGTCTAGCACACGTGCTACAGGCAAGTCCCTAAAGCGCTACAGGAGCGACACGTGTGCGGAGAAAACGATTCACGTTGTTCTTGAATCGCTGTAGATTGTACTCGATGGGAAACACAGTCCTGGGTAAACCATTCCAAAGGTATGATGTTCTCCATATAAAAGACTGCTTGAAAAGCGTTGTACGAGGAGTAACAAGCTGAACCTCATACGGATGTGAAGCATCAGCGCGACGTGTACTTCTAATATGCACCGCTCTGGGAGGAATCAAACGGGCCACATCTTTCGAACACTTTCCATGAAAGTACTTGTAGAATAGGCTCAAGTCGCCAACCGTTCTTCGATGTTCCAGCGAATCGAGGCCGTCGGTCAATTCCGGGTGTCCAATCAGACGAACAGCTCTTCTCTGGATAGAATCCAACAAATGCAGTGTATGTTTGGGAGCGGAGCTCCAAACATGGGAGCAGTATTTTATAGTTGGTCGAATTTGAGCTTTGTAAAGAATTAACAGTTGTTGTGGAGTGTAAAGCTTTCTGGTTCGAAACAATATTCCCAACTTTTGAGAAGCTCTTCTTGCTATGCCTGCAACATGTTCATGCCAGGACATATTTGCTCCCAAATTAACGCCTAACAGATTGAATGACGATGTTAGAGGGATGGAGTGCCCCGACATAACTATGTCTGGTTCTGCAACGTTAACTTTTTTAGAAAAAACTGCCGCCTGGGTTTTTGTAGCGTTAAATTCCACTTGGTTACTGTCACCCCAAGATAGAATTTCTTCCAGGTCTTTGTTAAGTTGAATGACTTCCTGCTGTCTGCGGATATTCGTCTGAGTAGTCGATGTCCGAGCGTTCAAAGTGAATGAAGACATAAGTGTACTGTCATCTGCAAAGCTGTAGATTGGATTCTCGGTCTTTTCCAGCAGATCGTTAATATAAATGAGGAAGAGAGTAGGAGACAGTATGGAACCTTGGGGCACACCGGCGTTGATAGTGAAGGTGTTAGAAAGAAATCCGTCAACTGCCACTCGTAAAGAACGCTCTCTGAGGAAACATGAGAGCCACAAACAGAACTTTTCAGACATACCACAAGAACGTAGCTTAGCCAACAGCCCATCGTGCCAAACACGGTCAAATGCCTTGGATATGTCAAGAGCAACCGCTCGAGATTCTCCAAAGTGTTCAATTGTGTTGTTCCAAACATGTGTTACATAAGTCAGAAGATCTCCTGTTGATCTATTTTTACGAAAGCCATATTGGTGATCACTAATAATGTTGAACCCTTCAAGATATTTTAGAAGATGCTGATTGATAGCCTTTTCCATGACTTTCGATATTATTGAGAGTAGTGCGATTGGTCGGTAGTTATTTGGCAAGGTCTTCTTGCCTTTTTTAGTTATCGGCTGAACTGTGGCACATTTCCAGCAGGAAGGAAATATTCCCTTTCTGTAGGATAGGTTGAAAAGTCTACAGAAAACTGGTGTTAGTTCCCTCGCACAGTTCTTGAGAACTATGGCAGGTATTCCGTCAGCGCCTGAAGCCTTTTTGGTGTCTAGCTTCATCAAAATACGTTTTATGATACGCTGTCTGAAGACAATATCGGGCATCCTTGACTGCACTATGGGAATAGTAGGTGGTGTTTTTCCTTGGAAATCGACAGTAGAATGTGAAGCAAAGAGTTCAGCCAACAAGTTCGCTTTCTCAACAGGTGTCGTTGCAATAGAATTATCTGGCCGTGTGAGTGGTGGTATGGTGGATCTGGTGAAACTCTGACTAACTGCCTTAGCGACTGACCAAAAGGACCTGGAATTGCCGGGACAAGCGAGAAGTTTGTTTCTAATCCGTTGATTGTGTACCTCCTTGGTTTCGTCGATAATTTCTTTGCATCTGTTCCTGGCACGAACAAAGATGTTACGATTTATGGTGTTAGGATCTTCACGCCACTGTCGGTATGCAAGATGTTTAGAAGCAACAGCTTCTTTGCATTTTAGGTCAAACCAAGGCTTGCCGTTGGATATAATGGTGGAATGGATGGAATAACCTTTTTACTTTTACATGATATACAATAAAAATTATGTATAACTAATTAAAACAATACTTGGGATTAGTTATTAAAAAATATATCAATTATTACGTGTTGATCACTGAATAAAGGCGTGTGAGAAGTTCACGTCTATTCCAGTGTCTTTTAAAAGAAAGACCGATCAGTGTAACGAATATATGTGATTCAAAAATTTTAGAGAACGCCCGCGCCCGCTCACCCAGTCTTCTTCAAGCTACGTTGCCACAGCAAAAACTCACTTCATAAAATGCGTTGTAGCTTCTGGAACGGGGCCAGATTTATAGCGTCACCTTAGAGCGCTATTTTGTAATGTCTCGTTGCTGCGTTACTTTGTATAGCCCCAACTTTCTTTACTTTTTAATAAATATTTTATTTATTAAATAGAAGTCGTTATTTGCCCCTTATGTATATCTTAATTTTTGAGAATGGATTGAGTGGATATTAATAAAAAAACTAGATATAAGCTAGCTCGTTTTTTACTGGTAGAGTACATGGAGATCGAGGTAATTTTTTTTATGCGTTTTGAAAATAGTCTCTACAGTTTAAAATTTGGTTGTACTATTTTTGGGTACGATTCATTTTAGAATAAAAAGAATCTAACTTCAGCTCAAAAAAATGAAAAAATACTGAAGAGGTATGTAGTTGTTGAAAGAAATTTTAAGATGATACAACCGTTGCGTCCTGAAAGATAAAGCAGGTAGTTCTGTGAAACGCTAAATTTAAATATAGAAGGGTATATATATTAACAAAATAAAAATTCCCACCTTTACTACACTTTTAAAATTACTTCTACTAAATAAAAACCCTTTATGTTATACACTCTAGCATAGAGTCTTTAAATTAGGATTATTAAGTTTTAATAAAAGACTTTATAAAACACGATATTAAAAGTTTGAGAAATTAACTCCGCGTGTACACGTGTTGAGGAGTCGTTGGAAACACACTTGTAAACAGGAAGTGAGATATTTAAACTGATGTACTACTAACTTACAGATCGGTTTCTCCTCGTGGGTTTTCCATAAGCTATTTGGCCTCTCGTGATGAGATTCTCATAAAAATATTGTCTCAGCCACTACAATCCTAGTCTCATTTGATTAGCTAAACACTTTTTTTGACACGAAATGTCTGAGGATGAGCAGGATATTTAAAGAATAGAAAAAGGCCTTAAACTTTTGTGATAAAAACGTTACTGCACTACTGCATCACTGAGAAAAAAAAACTACTCAGGCGTGATGGAGAGCCACTACGGCCTACTGGTGGAAGAAAGCTGCTTACGAGGCCGAGGAAAAAGCCGTTACTGCATCACGGAGGAAAAAAAAGCCCCTAAAAATCCAAAATGGCTGCCTAAATATCTTTATCCCTTCTCCTTGGGTCACTTCCGGCACGCGAATTTCGAGGCATTCAATGCGAACTAAATAAGTCAAGTTAGCAACACGCATTTTTTTTATGGGTCTAGCACACGTGCTGCAGGGAAGTCCCTGAAGCGCTCCAGGAGCGACACGAGTGAAGTGAGTACATACTGCCGGTATAAATTAAACTGCTCAAAAATTTAAACTCACTGCTTAATCAATTTACACTACTCAAAAATTTAAATTATTGCAATAAATATACACATGTAATAAATTATAAATTACAGGAAGAAAAACAGGGTCGAAACATGATCTTAACATCTAAGAAAAATGAATGTTACAACGTGACAAAGCAATATTTATCTAATATTTTTGCAACAACTAGGAGGTAAACTGCCTTCATGTTGTAATAAACGAAATCAAAGTAACTTTTTATGTATATATTTTTTTGTGACTTTTTACTTATAAATGCACATACGACAAACAAAAAACGTATGCCTTGATCGAAGAAAAAGTATGGATTCCTATCTTTTACGTATTAAATATCTGAAATTTTTTCAATTAATTATGGCAATACGGCGTGGTAAACTATCTTTATCTTGAAGCAGTGAATGCATGATGCTAAAATATATTATTTCTCAAAATTTTAAGTAAAACTACTTTTAGAAAGAAATACCTTAAACCATTTGGAGAAAGCTGGCTACAAAAAGAACACCAATGTTTGGGTCTCACATGATTTGACGCCAAAACATTTACTCAATCGAATTTTCACCTACAAATCTGTACAGAAACGTAACGAAATCGAGCCAGTACTGAAGTGATCGATCACGGACGATAAAAAGTGGATCACGTATGAAAATAATGTTCGAAACGATAACAAAGCCAGAACTGACCTAAAAAAGGTAACGTTGTGTTTTTTTATTGCTCTCCTCCCCTCCTGAGTAGGAATCTCACCATTTTTATATCTTAAGGATATCGGCAAGCAGGTCGTAATATCCGTCAACGTTGTTTTTAAACGCCGAAACATACATTTTTGTATTTCACAGCACCTTTTAGACAACGCGATAGTGCTGCCACGGACGTTATTGCATTTCTGCAAACAACTACTACCTATGTAAGTGGTCAGGCTAAATAACCTGAACTAAATTATTAAATAAAGTACACCGACCTGCCGGAACTGGGTCCCAAAACCTTCTGCACCGCAAGAAAGTGGCTACACCACGGAGCCATGGGCGGCCACTTGGTGAAATTAGAAGGGAATCAGGTATCATAAGCTGCTATGGCCTGGCCAAATAATTTATTCTGTACTGTATTGGCCGGAACTAATCAACAGAAAGGGTGTCGTCTTCCACCTTGACTACGTCAAGCTACACCCATCTTTAATGACCGAGTTTGGTTGAAAAGTTTCTAATGCTTCCACCGTATAGCCCAGACCTTACACCGTCAGACTAATATATATTTGTTTCGGTCTCTGCAGAAGTTCTTGTGTGCTGTTAAGTTAGTTTCAAAAAAGGCCACTTGTGACCATTTTGGGCCCAAAAACCACAGAAGGTTTACAGTAACTGCCAGGAAAATGTCATTGAAGAAAATTGCAACTATTCGGTTTAATAAAGTCCTTTCAAAATACGAATATATATATATATATATATATATATATATATATATATATATATATATATATAATATATATATATATATATATATATATGTATATGTATATGTATATGTATATATGTATATACACATATTGCTGTTACACTGCCCCCTGGTGAGATTGAAAGTGCGATCCTGTGAAGAGATCTGAAGATGGGACGAAGGACTAAAGAGGTCAGCACTGTTTCTGGTTATACTAAACTTTATTTCTTTAAATTACCGCCAAACACACTGTATAATATATATATATATATACATATAAATATATATACCGGGTGTTGTGGAAATCACTGCACATAATGGAACTGGCGCCTCCTTGTAGCAACACCGAATGCAGAAAATTCATATTAAATAGCGGATCTCGATAATAGAGGAAAAAATCGACCCTAAAGAAATAACGTCATTAATATTTTTTTCACGCTGCTAGTGGTTTGCAATACAACTGCACATTATCGGCGAGTTTCAACCAGAACGTCAAGTTCAAATTCAAAAAAGCCTTATTTATATTCAATAAAATTTACAAGGTTGGTTTACAGTTTTTGATTTCAGTGGATACATGGGCTTTTTAGTATATTTACACACAGCCTTGTGGGTGTTCTAGTGGTATAGTTGGTATACCAGTCCTTATGTACCCGATATCTTTCAGTCATTTTCGGGTGGTTATCATTAATGACTATTATTATTTGTGTTTTTTTTGCGAAGGCATTTTGGCTATTGTTATTAAAATTAGGATAATTTTTAAGTTAGTCTTCTGGGAAAAAGTTAAAAAAAAAACCAGCTTGGACCAAAATTTAAGATTATACAGTTGCTACAGTATTTTTCACATTTGAATAGGTTTTTTTTAAACAAATTTAATAATAAAAAACATATTATAAAAATTGTTACCTTTTCAACTAATTACTTTTTAACACTAAAAATTTCAGTTCCAATATATTTTTTTTAAAAAATAAAAATTTTAATACTGTAATCCGCTAAAATTTTATTGGCTTCTTTTTAAAGAGGTAGCCTGTCCTCTTTAAAAAGGAGCCAGCCATTTATTAGACTGTCCTCTTTAAAAATGTGAATTTATTTAAAATTTATTAATTTCGGTTTTTTTTAAATTCATTCATATTTTTTGGCATTCTTTTAACGCCAAACGCCACACAGTCGGATAAAGTAATACTTGGACAAAAATTCTCTCTGCCGTTAAATTTTTATCGTTTTATAATAATTTTTTTTTTAATGGATAGTGCTTAAAAACGTACCTGCTAGTTTTTTTGATTTTTTTTATTTATTTTTTAATAAATAACCGATTTTTTATGAAAAAATTATAAATTTGGATAGTTACGGATCTTGTATATTTACTTGGACTTGAAATTTTCCAACGTTATAATAGGTTTTTGGAGTCGCAGATTACGATAGAGTGACCGTTTCTAATGTGTAGGATTTTCAAGTATTTACCAATTTTGGCCATTTTTCGCCTTTTTAATGATTATTTAGTGATTATGAGAATGAACATTACATTTGAGATGTCTGACAATTATTTAAAGTTTAAATGTATAAACTCTACCATAAACCTAAACTAAAATGGTTGGTCTTTAAAAAAATTGACCAAATTTGGATATTTGTCCATATTTTTCGAGTTTTTCTAGTGAATATATAAATATACCCTACTTTTTCGCTATTCCCTATCATTTCAAGAATGTAAACCAAAAATGTAAGAAGAACGTTGACCTGAAATGATCCAATCTGAAAAATCAGGCCAATTTCGGCCATTTCTCACTTTTTCTACTTCTATGTTCTAGTCAATACCTGCAAAATTTCGCATTACTTGTGTGACATTGGAAAATTATTTTTTAAAATTTTCTTACGATGAACTCATTTCAATTACCCCCAACCTAACATAACTAAAGTACCACTCATTACGAACATTTTAAAAAGAAAATTATTAAAAAACGATCAAAAATTAAAGTGCCCACAGAATTTTATCCAAGTTAGTAGTACTTCATTCAACTGTGCGGTGCCCAAAGAAACTACGATCGCCCATACTGGTTCTGAGGATTTTTTTTTAGGTGTATTTAGTTTAGGTTCGTGGAAAGTTGAGTAACTGATATTACTGTTTTTAATTGCTTCTTTTGTTTATTTGTGTCTGTCACACCCGATATTCTCTGAAACTATTTGAGACAGAAAGTTGAAATTTAAATTGATGGTCCAATCAAACTCCTGTAGTTTTGGAATTTAAATTTTGACTTAAAAGGTTAGTTTTGGAAGGTGAAATCGGAAGTGAAAAAAAAATTACCATGTCATCGAGTGGTGAGTCAAATTAAAGCCTGAGAAAACACGAGTTCAAAAATATATATGATATACTACTTGCACACACTTTTCTTGTAGTATTTTTTAAAAAAATGGCCCTGTTCACCCACCCTATCTCGAAAAGTACTGATCAAAAAATTTTGAAAAAAATATTGGAATGTTCTCTATAACTTGTAGATTGAACGCAAATTATCACGCGTGCATTACCTTTGATAATTTATCTGGTATATAAAAAAACCAAAATTTCAAGATTATCAGTTTTCAACAAAGATCGGAGACAAACTTTAGAACTCATTTGAGGTGTGTTTTGTGAAGTCATTGATCATTTATACCTCCGTAACAATTTTTTTTTATTTTAAAGCAATCTCCGTACGGAACACTAATTGCGTAAGTCCGACTTGCACTTGGTTGGTTTTATTTTAGTTGTATTTTTCCTCCTTTGATTGGTTATGATTCTTCGTTCAACATATTTTTGTAAGTAGTTGATGTAATTTCCCCAGATCTTGACAGTATTTTTTGCCGTATTGGACACAAAGATTAATTTTTTTTTAAAGCTTTTGTGTCAAATCGTCAAAATGAAAACCTAAATTGTTTATAAACAAAAGAGCCCACGTTTTTCGAGGTTCAAAACTCAGAAAAATATTCTTGATGATACCCCAGAGATTACAAAATCATAATATTGCTGTATCTAAACTATGTCTATCTCATCATTATTTTGACCTTTTTATACTGCACTAATCTTAGAGTTACTTCACTTTAAAAAAAAAAAATTTAACTGTCGTGTGTGATTTCAAAATTGAAGTTGTTTTTTTTTTGTTTGTTTCTGTTGGGCAGGGCGCATCGACAGCTAAGATCACTTAGCGCCCACTAGAGTTAGTTTGGTATAAATAGATTAGACTATGAAGTTGAATTCTTTTAAGTAATTGGTTATGTTTTCTTTAAGTGGGACAAAAGATTTTATGAGGATGGTGATGTTGGATGGGATGCCATGGGTGTCTCAAGTTTTGATGGTGAATGGATTCGATTAGATGTAACACTAATAAGGGGGAGTCACATTTAGGCCAGAGTGGAGGGGGATCTCTCTTTAATAGATGTACATGCGTGGAGTAGGTGTGTCCCAATGCCAGTCTTCTCATTATTACATTATGTCTTCGGTTCAATTCTGTGGAGTTAAGGGGAGGAAATACATTGGTTTTGATGGACCATAATTTGTTGTTGGGATCTTCCAAGTCCCATTTGAGTTGGAAGAGAGAGCTGTGTAGGTGTTTTATGAAGATGTTAAAATCAGAGTAGTGATTCTCTCCCATGTTCATACTGCCCCTTTCTATGGCAAGTTTAGCAAGATAATCCGCTCTGTCGTTATGAGAGTTGCCTATGTGACTGGGCAACCAAAGCAAGGATATGGTACGTTTTTTTCAAGGTGGCCGTGTACATCAGATCCAGAATTTGCCTGATATAGTTGAAATTGAGATTTTTAGAATTGATGGCTTCGAGAGCGCTTAGGGAATCAGAAATTATGAGAGTTGGTTGTTGGATGTTTGCTTGGTGGGAATATCTGATAGTCTCCTTTATTGCCAACAATTCTGCGGAGAAAATAGAGATATGTTTAGGTAATTTAAACATTTGGACGATATTATCAAAAAAGAAGGCAGCCCCAACTCCCTTTTCCGTCTTTGATCCATCTGTGAAGAAAAATAAATGATTGGTATATATATTGGATAGTCTGTCAAGAAAGAGCTTGTTAAAGAATACGTTTGAATGTTCTGATTTTTTATAGGAGTGCAAAGTTAGGTCAATGTTGGGGAGAGGGGAGAGCCAGGGAGGAAAGGTGGTTTGGAGGGGGTAGTTGTAATGAGGGGGGGAGATATTGTGCTGGATGAGTAATTTGTTGATTCTGTGGGGAATAGAATCAGTGGGGAACGTAATGTTTGGTCTGTGGACATTGACCAGGTTGAGTGAGGATCTGGTATGAGGTCGATGTAGGGAAGTTGAGTAAAATTTTAACAGTGAGAGTTGGCGAGATAGTTGGAGTGACTGAGTGGATGCGATGCACTGTAAGCTAGTGATTGGGGTGGTTCGGAATGCGCCTGTGGCCAGTCGGAGACAGCAATTTTGTATAGTTTCAAGAGGTTTCTTGACATGAGGGCTTGCGGAGTCATAGATGAAGTTGCCATAGTTGATTCTGGAAAGGATCAGAGACTTGTATAGATGAGAGAGAGAATGAAAGTCTGCGCCCCAGGTCGCGCCAGAGAGCATTCGAATGAGATTGATGTCAGAGAAAGATTTGGTTTTAAGGGATTGTATGTGAGGTTTCCAGGTGAGTCTATAATTGAATATTAGGCCTAGGATTTTTAGTTGGTCTGCTGAGGGGATGAAGATGTTTGCAATGGTTAGCGGATTCATTCTAGGACAGCATTTCTTGTTGCAGAAATGAACGGATGAAGATTTATGAGGGGAGAAAATATAGCCGTGTTTGGTTGCCCAGGTGAATAGTGAGTTAACGGAGCGTTGCAACAATCTGGTGCAATCTGAAGATGGATGGATGGATGAATGTTATGGGGACAGGGTGCGTCGACCAATCTGAAGAGGAAGGAGAGGAGGTGTACATGAGGATATCATCAGCGAATATTTTGCATTTTATGTTGGGGGCAATGTGTTCTGAGAGTGTACTAAGGGCGATGTTAAAAAGGGTGGGGCTGAGTACAGAGCCTTGTGGGACTCCCAGAGAGGCAGTGAATGGAATGGAAATAATACCGTTGGCTCTGACTCTGAATGTTCTGGATTGAAGAAAGTTGATTAAAAATTTAGGTAGGCCCCTCTGAGACCCGCTGAAAACAACTGAGCAATGATAATGTTGTTATTGGTTATGTCGAATGCTGAAGAGAGATCCAAGGAGATTAAAAGGGTGTGACTATTGTTAGAAAAGGAACGTCTGATGTCAGTTTCTAATGATGCGAGGTGGTCCATTGCGGAACGGTGTTTCCGAAAGCCATATTGAAGTGGGGACAAAAGTTCTTTGGTTTCGATTATCCAGGTCAGGCGAGCTAATACCATGCGTTCGAACAGTTTACAAAGATGGTTCGTTAGTGATATAGGGCGGTAACTACTCAAAGATGTTCTGGGTTTGCGTGGTTTATGGATGGGGATTATTGTTGAGAGTAACCTGGAAGAAGGGAATTCAACCATATGTGATTGTAAAATGTGAGTAGAGAGAGAAGCATATCATAAGGGAGATGTTTGATCATGTCCGGATGAATGTTGTCTGGTCCTGGGGCAGAACGTTTCATGTTGTTTAACGCTTCCTGGAGTTCTTAAAAAGAGAAAGGGGAATTGTATGGAAGAAATTGGTTGGTGTTAAAATCATTGATGTTGATGGGGGTAGAATGAGGAAGTTGAGTAGTTTTGAATTGAAAATAATCTTTGCCACCATTTCAATAACAATATGGATCAGCACGTGACATTTCGAAACAGATGAATTTACGTCAAACTCTTGTCAAATGACGTAAAGTTTCTAAAAGTTATTAATAAAGAGAAAGCGGTAAAGCAAGTTCTCTAGCACTTCCCCAGCAAGGGTGCGGCAATAAATATAAATATTGAATTTAACTTTCTCAGACTCCAGACTCAAAAATAACATAATCAAAAACAATTGTGTAAAGTTCTTCAGAGATATTTTCAGCTCAAACCTTATACCTCCCTCCATCAACATACTTTTTCTGTTAAATTAATGAAAAAATATCAAAATTGTAAGGCTCCTCGACTCCAATAGACCTGAAGAAGACGTATAATAAAATATATAACATAACACCAATTCACAAGTCAGGCAGGCAAAAGTGCGGATCTGAATCTGCTGTCATATGTCGACTTTGTGTCTTGCACTTTGGAGAGGGGAACTCAGGTGCATTCGATCTATACTGACTTTTCCAAGGCGTTTGACAGGGTAAACCATGTTGTTCTTCTGTCCAAGTTGAGGAGGGCGGGTGTTGGAGGAGTGATGTTGGATTGGCTTGCCTGCTATTTGACCGGACGTACACAGACTGTCCGCTTTAATAACTACTTATCAGATAGTATACATGTCCCCTCTGGAGTTCCTCAGGGATCGCACTTGGGTCCTCTTCTGTTTAACTTATTTATTAATCACTTGACTCATCGTTTTGCACATAGTGAGGTCCTCCTTTTTGCCGATGATTTAAAGTTGTATATTGAGGTGTCTACATTTGATGATTGTAACAGACTTCAGACAGATTTGAATCAGCTTGTATCTTGGTGCAAGGACAATAGTATGGAGCTAAATGCGACTAAGTGCCGTTCTATCGTTTTCAGTAAGTCCCGGACTCAGTTAGATTATCCATACAAGATCGGGGATGCTGTTCTTGAACAAGTGTCTGAAGTGAAAGATCTAGGGCTTATTATTGACTCAAAATTAACTTTTATACCTCACATACAGAATATCGTTCCCAAGTCTCTCCAGCTTTTGGGATTTATTAAGCGTATTACACTGGGCTTTAATAGTATAGCTGCAATCAAGCAGCTGTACTGCTCACTGATTAGAGCTCGTTTAGAGTATTCCTCCAGTATATGGAGTCGTTGCTATGGTACTCACGTTTAATGCATTGAGAGAGTGCAGCACAAATTTTTGAGATACATTGCCTTTAAGATCAATAGACCTGAGCTTACCTACCCTCAGATGGAAGCTGAGCGTCACATTCAAACTTTACAAGATCGCAGAGTTGCTATCGATCTCAAAATGCTTTATAATGAATATAATATAATAAAGGCATAAGGGCATAATAAAATATAATAAAGGCAAAGATAAACATGTGACAGAACAGGAAAATTCCACATTAACTATTGTGGGACCAAAGAGCATGATGAGGCGCTTGGATGCAGGAAGTTCCGGAGGTAGAATGGCCCCCCGTTCGGATCTCCGGGTAGGGGCTGGTTCGGAGGCGTCGACTTGCAGACATCATAATTTTAAGATAGATTTTTGCAACATACGAGGTATAAACTCGAACATAAATTCAGTGCATCAACACCTGCAATCAGATAAACCTCATGTACTCGCTCTATGTGAAACCAAGGTCAGTCCATCGACCAGCACGATCAACTATCTTTATCCTGGGTACGACTTCTATTCCCGATTTAGGCGTAACTTTGGAATCTGTCTTTTTGTCAGAAGCGACCTCCCTTGTCAACGAGAAGAAGCTCTGGAGCCCCCAAACTTTGATGTTATGTGGTTAAAAATAACGACTCAACAAACCACAAGGTTCATCTGTATCCTGTATCGACCACCAAGTGATACCAATTTTCGAACACTTTTCGCTTCTCTTGCAGACACCATCGATTATTTACAAAGTAACTATCCAAGTGCCGAAATTGCCATCCTGGGCGACTTTAATGTCCACAATATCAACTGGCTCAAATATTCAAATACTACCGACGAACAAGGTCGTGAAGCCGAATCATTCTCAATCAGTTATGGCTTAACTCAGCTTATTGACGAACCAACACGGATCCCTGATCGAGACGGGGAGTTCGCCAGTCTTCTTGATCTGTTTTTAACCATCAATCCGGAGATTTACACGGTCACCGTAAATCCGCCGTTAGGTTCTTCCGACCATAAACTGCTTTCGACATCGAGTATTCTGCCAATCAGTGACAGAGAGGCGCCTAGGCCGCGCAAGATTTGGCACTACAAATCTGCTAAATGGGAAGATCTCATGGAATACTTTCGAACTTTCCCTTGGATGGACGTTTGTTTTCGATCCGATAACCCATCTGACTGCGCCAGGGAGGTCTCCGATGTTATTTTGGCTGGTATGGAAGCTTACATCCCTTTTTCGAAGAAATGCTCCTCCAACGGCAAACCTTGATTCGACCGAAAATGCAAAGAAGCGGTTGCTTCTAAACATATTGCCTACCGACAATGGCGTGAAAATCCTAACACCTTAAATCGAAATATCTTTGTTCATGCCCAGAACAGATGCAAAGGAATTATCGACGAAACCAAGGAGGCACACAATCAACGAATTAGAAACAAACTTCTCGCTTGTCCCAACAATTCCAGGTCCTTTTGGGCAGTCGCTAAGGCAGTTAGTCAAAACTTTGCCAAATCCACCATACCACCACTCACACGGCCAGATAATTCCATTGCAACCACACCTGTTGAGAGAAGGAACTTGTTGGCTGAACTCTTCGCTTCACATTCTACTGTCGATTTCCAAGGAAAAACACCACCTACTATTCCCATATTGCAGTCAAGGATGCCCGATGTTGTCTTCAGACAGCGCATCATAAAGCGTATTTTAATGAAGCTAGACACCAAGAAGGCTTCTGGCGTTGACGGAATACCTGCCATAGTTCTCAAAAACTGTGCAAGGGAACTAACACCAGTTTTCTGTAGACTTTTTTTAACCTATCCTACAGAAAGGGAATATTTCCGTCCTGCTGGAAATGTGCCACGGTTCAGCCGATACCTAAAAAAGGTAAGAAGACCTTGCCAAATAACTACCGACCAGTTTGCACTGCTTTCAATAATATCGAAAGTCATGGAAAAGGTTATCAATGAGCATCTTCTAAAATATCTTGAACGATTCAATATTATTAGCGATCACCAATATGGTTTTCGTAAACATAGATCAACAGGAGATCTTCTGACTTATGTAACACATGTTTGGAACAACGCAATTGAACACTTTGGAGAATCGCCAGCGGTTGCTCTTGACATATCCAAGGCATTCGACCGTGTTTGGCACGATGGACTGTTGGCTAAGTTGCGCTCTTATGGTATGTCTGAAAGGTTCTGTTTGTGGCTCTCATGTTTCCTCAGAGAGCGTTCTTTACGAGTGGCGGTCGACGGAATTCTTTCTAATACCCTCACTATCAACGCCGGTGTGCCCCAGGGCTCCATACTGTCTCCTACTCTCTTTCTCATTTACATTAACGATCTGCTGGAAAAGACCGGGAATCCAATCTATAGCTTTGCAGATGACAGTACGCTTGTCTCTTCATTCACCTTGAACGCTCGGACATCGGCTGCTCAGGCGAATATCCGCAGACAGCAGGAGGTCGTTCAATTTAACAAAGACCTGGAAGAAATTCTATCTTGGGGTGACAGTAACCAAGTGGAATTTAACGCTACAAAAACCCAAGCGGCAGTTTTTTCTAAAAAAGTTAACGTTGCTGAACCCGACATAGTTATGTCGGGGCACTCCATTCCCCTAGCATCGTCGCTCAATTTGTTGGGCGTTAGTTTGGGAGCAAATATGTCTTGGCATGAACATGTTGCAGGCATAGCAAGGAGAGCTTCTCAAAAATTGGGAATATTATTTAGAACCAGAAAGCTTTACACCCCACAACAACTGTTAATTCTTTACAAAGCCCAAATTCGACCAACTATGGAATACTGCTCCCACGTTTGGGGCTCCGCTCCCAAATATACACTGCATTTGTTGGATTCTGTTCAGAGAAGAGCGGTCCGTCTGATTGGGGACCCGGAATTGACCGGCGGCCTTGATTCGCTGGAACATCGAAGAACGGTTGGCGACTTGAGTCTGTTCTACAAGTATTTTCATGGAAAGTGTTCGAAGGATGTAGCCCGCTTAATTCCTCCCAAAGCGGTACATGTTAGAAATACACGACGCGCTGGTGCTTCGCATCCGTATGAGGTTCAGCTTGTTACTCCGCGTACAACGCTTTTCAAGCAATCTTTTATATGGAGAACGTCATCCCTTTGGAATAATTTGCCCAGCGCTGTGTTTCCCCACCGAGTACAATTTACAGCGATTCAAGAACAACGTGAATCGCTTTTTTTCCGCACTCGTGCCGCTCCTGGAG
Organism: Pachyrhynchus sulphureomaculatus; assembly: GCA_019049505.1. Classification (NCBI taxonomy): domain Eukaryota; kingdom Metazoa; phylum Arthropoda; class Insecta; order Coleoptera; family Curculionidae; genus Pachyrhynchus; species Pachyrhynchus sulphureomaculatus. The sequence goes on from CM032451.1 coordinate 98,240,581, forward strand.
CGCTTTAGGGACTTCCCTGCAGCACGTGTGCTAGACCAATAAAAAAAAAAAAAAAAAAATATTCTCCATATTAACTACCATTGTCCCTTTCTGCTGGAATTGGTCTGCATGTACCTTCCAGGGTGACCCGTTCGAGGCACACTTTTTTTGTGCCATCCCACAGGACCAACTACGGATGCAATAATTTTGTATCTAGGTCATGTCGCCTTGCCAATGAGCATCCCAGCCTGGACTTTTTCGTTGGAAGATCTGTGTTTTATAGACAGTTGTGTGGAGTGTGATGTGCATTTTGTTACTTATTGTTACAGTCATTATTTCCTTTTCTATTTTTATTATTAATATTATAATTTTCTTTTTTCTCTTTCCCTCATTCTTATTCTAAAATTTTCTTTTTTACTTTATTGTCGTCTTAAGATATTTTATTGTAATGTTTTAAAATTGGGCATTGCCGTTAATTAATAAAATAAAAATAAAATAAAAATAAAATATATACGAGACAAGCCTTCTAATCGCCTGCATAACCCTTTTAACCTCTTAGGTTGGCTATAAATAATTACGTTTAAAATTTGTTTATTGTAAAAACCAAAAAACTAAAAAATCTCATAACAATATTGAAACTATAGAAAATTTATTGACCCTCTTCTTTTCGTCCCCTGCCTTAAATCGGGAGCGCTTAAAATAAAATCTTACCTAAGGTAACTTTAACAGAAAGCCTGTCCAGAAGGTCGACTTAACAAAGACTTGAAAGAAAGTCTGGTGACAGTAGCCAAGTAGAATTTAAAGCTATTCAAACCTAGATGGCAGTTTTTTCTAAAAAAATTTAACGTTGCTGCCCCCGACAGAGTTATATCGAGAGAGTCGATTCCTCCAACACATAATTTGCTGGGGCAATAACTTGAGAGCAAATGTATCTTGGCATGAATATCTCGCAGGCTTAGTAAAGAGAGCTTCCCAAAAGCTATTAATATTATTTTGAATTAAAGAGCTTTACACTCCACAATAAATGTTAATTCTCTACAAAGCTTAAATTCAACCAACGATGGAATACTGCTTCCATGTTTGGATCTCTGCTCCTAAATATACACTGCATTTGTGGGACTCTATCCAGAAAAGAGCCAGATTGAAGATCCAAAACTCACCAAAACCTTGATACCTTGGAACATCGATCGATTGAAACGATTCCAGTTTATTTTACAAGTATTTTATGAAAAGAGTTCGATGGATGTAGTCCACTTAATTCCTCCCAGAGCGGTGTATGCTAGGAATACACGTCCTGCTAATACATCACAAACGTATGCGGTTCAGCTTATCATTGCCCGTACAACCTTTTTCAAGCAGGCTTTTATATGGAAAACCTCATCCCTTTGGAATGATTTGCCTAGGGCCCTGTTTCCCACCGAGTACAATTTACAGCGATTTAAGATCAACGTATGGCTCCCCTATCGCTTTAGGGATTTCCTTACAATACTTGTGCTATGCCCATAAAAAAAAACAGGCCGACGGAAACTGGAAACACAAGGGAAAATCTCAGACTATGTTGGGAATCTAGAATCTTTGGCACAATGACACTACTCAGTATATATCACCACTACACCAAACACTTTATTCTTGCACTCGATGCGCGTTTCACTAACCATGTTAGCTTCATCAGGAGCGATGATTGACTAAAACTAAACTACAAGTCTCCACTATTTATACTTAGCCTAATTCTTGAATTACTCAGGCGAAGCTAATAGCACAGGCGAGGTTATTAGTTCCGGACAAGTAACCAGTAGTGGTGACTATAAGGAATAGGCCCTCTGTCTTTATTTAAACTACTTTTACAGTTTATAATTTCCATACTTTCATATGCGTTCAACAATTTCTTATCAGATACATTTTTAAGTAATCTTAGATTATCTAATGTTACAGTATGATCAGCTTCAAGGGCATGTTCGGCAATGCTAGACTTTTCTGTTCTACTGTATTTTAAATGTGTTAAATGTTTTTTAAATCGTGTTTTCATTGACTATTTAGTTTAGCATGTTGCGCAAATTAAAAGGTCAACTAAAACACGATTTAAAGAACATTTAGCACATTTCAAAATACAGTAGGACAGAAAAGTCTAGCATTGCCGAACATGCCCTTGAAGCTGATTAACATTAGGTAATCTAAGATTAATTAAAGATGTATCTGATAAGAGACTGTTGAACTCATACGAATGTATGGAAATTATAAAATATAAAAGTACTTTAAATAAAGATGTCTATTCCTTATAGTCCCTTCTACTGGTTACTTGACCGGAACTGATAGCCTCGCCTGTACCGTTAGCTCCGCCTGAGTAATTCAAGGATTAGGCGAAGTATAAATAGGGTAGATTTGTAGTTTAGCTTTAGTCAATCATCGCTCCTGATGAACATGGTTAGCGAAACTCGCGTCGAGAGCAAAAAATAAAGTGTTTGGTGTAGTGATGATATATACTGAGTAGGAAAATCTTGGAGGGAGTTTTTCCCTTCAAGGGGAAAGTCCAATCGAGTTAAAATAAAATATGTTGGGTAACAGGACCTGCCAATACATACAGCAGGCTTTCGCCATCACCTTGTTAGTCATTTCTAGAGACATAAATAGACCTGTCGCTTTGGTGTTCTTTCGGATCGACGCAAAATGGCAACTACGACGTAACTGTAGATGACCATTAACAAAATTATAAAATATCAGTACTTACCCTCCAAATTCTATCAGTGTTTGGAGTATCTTCTATCCACAATTCACCTACATCGACTACACATGATCTAAATTACTTCAAAAATTAACATAAAGTATATGAAATAAAGTCCCAGAATCCTAAAAAGTCAACAAATTAATGTAAGAAATTGGAATTGTTTCAGTAAATCTAATCCAAAAACGTTCGCTTTTAAAATGTAGTATCGAATTTTTTCGTCCTTGTGTACAGGGTGAGTCAACGACAGAGTAAAGTTCATTATCTCATTTGTTTCGGGAATGACGAAAAAATGTTAAATATAATAGTTTTAGGAAGTGTTAAGGTGCACAGTTTGAAATTATTTTTGAGTATACAGGGTACTTCAAAAAAGTGTGGCCGATATAACATATTTTTTTTTTTGTTGAATGGAATATGCTATTTCCTAATTTATTTTTACATTCTGCGTAAAATTTTATAACTCTTTTATTAATAATGTTATATAGCTAAACCTAGTAGTTTTTCTAATATTTCATTTTTTTTTTTTTTAAATACTAGTTTTCGATTTTGAAAAATTGCCAATAGCGCCATTGTTTCTGAAGGTGGAATACTCATATTTAGTACGAGCATTCTATAGAGATAAAAAAAAGATATTTGTAAAGAAATTTGAGTTAGATGCTACAGGGTGTTCACAATAAATTTACGCACTTCGACTATTTCAATTTAAAAAATCTCAAATTTTTTAAATGGCACACCCTGTATATAAATATTGTTTTCTAATAGATTTTACAAAACCCTCCAACTTTTATTAAGTATATCATATACCTATTTCTAATAGTTTTCGATTTATTTTGATTTTTTAAATTTTTACCCTTGTTTTTAATACGGTTACGCTATAAAATGTAGGCATTGTCAAATTTTGACATGTCTATTAAGCAAGTAAAAATAGTTTAATTTGTTGTAGTAAATGACGTATATAAAGGTAATAGTTATGGATTTTCCTAAAAATGAATTAATTAATATGGTTTATATACTGGGCAAGGCGGAAAAAATTATCTTTTGGCAGTAAGGCTTTACGGAGCGAAGTACCCTAATAGACGTATTCCATCTAGAAAACCTTTCAGTGCTTAATGGAACGGTTTGATGGTAGTGGTGGCGTTGAGTATACAAAATCGAAAGTAGTAAACTAGAATGCTACCAATGAGGAAAAAGAAATGGAGATTTTTACTTCATGTTGAAGATAATCCCTAGGTCAGCAGCCGTCAACTAGCTGACTTATTTGACACATCCCAATCTAGAGCAAATCACACCACGAGAAAATACAAGTACCGTCCCTTTCATATGGAACTACACCAAGAACTTCAAGACCGTGATTTTGAACGACGAGTAAACTTCTTTACCACCATGAATGGAGCAATAGAGGCCGATCCAAATTTTTTGTTCAAAATTTTCTTATGAAGCTACTTTTCGCAGTAATGGAGCAGTTAACAGCCATAATATGTATTATTATTCAGTTAATCCATTTGGGATCCGGGAAGTTCAAAACCAAAACCATTGGTCGCTTAATGTATGGTGCGGAATATTAAATTTTCGAATTATTGGTCCATATTTTTTCCGCGAACGGCTTAATAGGCCTAGATATCTAAATTTTTGCAAAACGAATTACCCCAGCTTCTTGAAGAAGTTGATAACTTTGAAAGGGAACAAATGTGGATTCAACAAGGCGGAGCTCCTGCTCATTACCACCGGGAAGTTCTAAATGATCGTTACCCACAAAAATGGATCGGTAGGGCTGGATTCATTCAGACCGTGTTTATGTAAATCCCCCTACAACACTAGTAGATATGGAAAATAGGATACGGGATTCGTACAGGACAATAATGCCCTTTATGCTAAGGAAAGTGAAGGAAAATATAGAACGAAGACTAAACATGTGTATTCAAGTAGACGGGCATATTTTTGAACATTTATTACGTCATAATAATTAATCTTTAGATAAGTTAAACTATGAATGAGATATTGAACTTTACTCTATCGTTGACTCACCCTGTACACGGAAAGCTTATTGTACGTTCAAAAATAGCAGAGTTCCTTGTTTAAATATTTATTACATAAATAATGGTTAAATTTTCTAAAGAAGGTTGGAAACCATAATACAGTTTCGGTATTTTCCGCGAGCAGGTTTCTTTGTCATTTTTAGAAGATTTCTTTAGTTCAGGATAGATTTTAAGTAAATATATAAATGACCACTCCAATATTGGATTTGGATAAAATTTAGTTCATTTTAAAGGCCCAAAAAACATACATCGATCGTTATGAAAACTACTTGACCTAGCTAGCTATGTCAAATGTATGTCAAAAGAGAACACTTTGGTAGTTAAAAAAATATATTTGAAGACAGTACTACTAGCAACAGTAGCGGTCGAAATGACCCGATCAGTTCAAAAAAGGGAAGTTTGACATTTAGAAAGCGCCCAAAAAAGAGATCTATGAGTGTATGTGAAAAATCCAGATAAGTTTGGCAAGGATTTTTGTCCAAAATTTGCTCCCCGTCTTTCGCTTTTTTCAGTTCACCATACTGAATTACGCAAAGCAGAAAGTTCCTTAAATATTGCTTTTCAAAAGATGATGTCAACAAACAATTTTTAAAATTATAATCACAGTAGTATCAAGATAAGCTTCTTCTTCTTCTTCCTTCAGCCGCTCTCTACCCACTGTCGGGTATAGGCCTCTCTCAAATCTTTCCATTTTTTCTCTATGTTGTGCTTGTTGATACAAGTTAATCCCTCCAATTCTCTTCAGATCGTCGCTCCATCTCTGTTGAGGTCTTCCCATGCTTCGCTTTTCACCCCATGGTCTCCACCTAGTGATCTTGCCACTCCACTTATACGTCGCTCTCGCTACATGGCCGGCCCAGCTCCATTTCAGAGATTTTATCCATTTGGTGATATCATCCACCTTTGTTTGTTGTCTAGTTCATTTATTAGTTTTCTTGTCCTTCAAAGTAACACTCAACATCTTCCTTTCCATTGCCGTTGGTGAACTTGTAGTTTTTCTATTGTTCTCTTAGTTAAAACCCATGTCTCGGCTCCATACATTGTAGCTGGTGAGATACATTGATTATAAATTTGGGTTTTTGATCTTTGAGAAATGTTCATATTCAGTACATATTTCCATTTTCCATATGCTGCCAAATTCATACGTATCCTTCTTTCTATTTCAAGCTGCTGGTTTTGCTTTCCCATCGTTATTATTTGGCCCAGATAGATGTACGTGTGTTTACTTTTTCTATTGTTGAATGTTCAATCACTATATTTTCATCATTGGTGTCTTCGTTACTCATGTAATTTGTCTTGGAGAAATTTATGCCAAGTCCCACTTTTCTTGCTTGGTGGTGGAGATCTGTGATCATCTGGATCATTTCATTCTTCTTGTTTGCTATAATTACAATGTCATCTGCGAATCTCAGATTATTTAGCCGATCGCCAGCTACCAGACGGCCATTTTCGTCCCAATTCAGTTCTTTGAATACATCTAAGATCATTGTAAATAACTTAGGTGATATTACATCGCCCTGCCTTACACCTCTGTTCACTGGGACCTTGTTTGTCAGTTCTTGGTTTACCATAACTTTGAGTGTTGCTTGTTCATATATACTGTATCTGTTGTCTATACGAGCATTTCTAAGAGCTCTAATAAGCGCCCATTTTTCCACTGTGTCGAAAACCTTGCGAAAATCTACAAATGTGAGCCAAATTGGTATATTATATTCGGTGGCCTTCTCGATTAGTATTCTCAATGTGTGCAAGTGCTCAATCGTACTGAATCCTGATC
>CM032451.1:98247191-98352173 GCA_019049505.1 Pachyrhynchus sulphureomaculatus
TTAAGAAACAGGACTATCACTAGTTTTATAATAAGAAATGAACTCGAAGTGTAACCTGTGAACTTGCCCTCTTTTTAATTTCTGAGAATGAATTGAGTGAATAATGATTTTAAAAGAACTAAAGAAATTAAACAAACACTAGCTCAGTTTTCCTTGGTAGAGAAATATGGGTAAGAGATAATTGTTATACGTCTTTTTGGAATTATTTTCTAGTTTTAAAAAGCTTCAGTTGTACAAATTTTGGGCACCATTCATTTTAAAATAGAAAGGATCTAACTTCAGTTAAAAAAAAATGAAAAATACTGAAGTGTTTCACGGTTGTTACTACAAAGAATTAGTCTAGTACAACTTTTCTTATCCTGAAAAGAAAAATAGGTATTCAGTGAGACACTAGCTTAATCAACAAAAAAGAAAATTTATTCCTGATTTAAAATAAAAGTTCCAACCTTTGCAGTTTTAAGAAATACAAAAAAATCTAACCTAAAAGTAGTTTTTATAAATTAAAGTCCCTAAATCAGAGGTTTTACTTCTAAAACTTGACTACACCCGAAATCGAAGGGTCGTGATATTCACTTCGCGATTTATCAGTTCAAATTGCTGTTAAAAACACTTATTTGCGGGAATAGATCTATTGATGTATGTTCTGGTAACTTACGGTTTTCCTACAGGCTTCTAGGCCTTCAATGGAACACAAAACCGATTTCACACTTTTGAGAAGAGCCTACTTTGGCTACTCCATTTAGAAAACACACAGAGCCCACTACGGCTTCATGATAAAAAAACTCGTGCTTAACTTGGCTCTCGTAGATATTGTCGTAAGCCTCTACTGCGGCTCGGTGGAAGTCAGCCTTCTCGGCGGCATGGTGGAAATTAGCCTGGCTGCGGCTTGATGGTACTCAGCCTCGATTCGTGTCCTCCGGACCCTTAAATAAGCCGTGGGCACTCTCTCTGTAATATGGCGACGCCGGAACCAAAACACCGGATACAAACATTCGACCAATCCCGGCGTATCGATAGATTCGGTCGAAAACCCGCACAGCACACTATATAACGAGCGGCTCGGAATTTCTGATTAATATACCGCTCGATACAAAAATGAAAAGAAGTACATTATAAAGCGAAAAATCAGTAACATTATTTGGTCTTAAAATCTAGGAAAAAATGAATGTTACATTACCCCCTTCCAAAAAGAAATAGACTACACTAGTCTATTAAACTAAGGCTACTTATGAAAAGATACAAAGTGGTACACTATCACTTAATACTAAGGTCAGAACTTAAAACAAAATTACAAACTTCGGACCTTACTAGACTTAATTCAATTAAGCACTAATATTAAGTACAATGAAAACCAAATGAAAATCTTTGCATGTACACAAGAATCTTATAACTAGACTTAACTTAATTAAGCACTAAGGTTAAGTACATCAAAAAGTAAATAAAAATCCTTGCATGAACATAAGAAATACCTGTTCAAAGTAACAATCGCGGTCTTCTTATATAAAAGAATCAGCTCTGTTATTGTTACCAAAACAAAAAAAAATATAACTTTGTCTAGACTCTTGTCTAAATCAAAAAAGTGAACTGAAACAAAATATGAACACCCCCCTTAAAATAGTTTAAGGATTGTCAGAATATTTTCTATTTCAGCAAAAGAAATTTAGAAAAATTCTTGAATAAAGAAAAATAAAAAAATGATTCTAGTGCAATCACTAACACTAAAAGGAAAAAGTCTTGTTAGACCATTTAGCACAAGGCCAAAAAAAAAAAATATCTGGATAAATATCCAGACAAACGCTCGGGAAAAATCGCTATCAATGCTCTAGCTCATCGCTAAGAGAACATTCCAAATCTAGTATCACTACTAGTCGCACTCAGAAAATAATCGCACTCTACATCGCAATGTCGACGTCCTAAGACATCCAGACATGCTAAAATCGCTAGGGAAAACGCTACATCGCGCAATGTCGACGTCCTGAGACATCCAGACATGCAAAAATCGCCAGGGAAAACGCTCTGGTTGATCGCCAGAAAACACGTCAGCTCATCGCCAACAAAACACTCTGGTATATCGCCAGAAAAAACCTCGGCTCCTCGCCAAGAAAACATTCTGGTACATCGCCAGAAAAAAGCCTCGGCTCCTCGCCAAGAAAACATTCTGGTACATCGCCAGAAAAAAGCCTCGGCTCCTCGCCAGGAAACACTCTGTAACTAGTCCTCGACTACACAAAGTCTGCGTTCTAAAAGAACAATCTCGCCATTAACATAGTGAGCAGCTATAAAAGCTAACAATATCACTATTGGCACAGTGAATAGCTCTAAAAGCTAAAATTCACCCTAAACACCAGTGAATAGCTATAAAAGCTAAAATTCACTAAACTGAATGATCCTGCTTCAAAAAGCAATGTTCACAAAGAACAGAATGATTAGTCCACGCGCAACTAACATTCAAGGAAACATTCCTAGCATAACTATGTGAGACAGCTAGTCTCTAAATAGGACCTCCCTAAAGTCATAATCCTATATATAGGAGTCCATAAACAAAACGACTCAAAATCACACATTTTGAGCACATGCCCTCAGGCAACCAAAAATACACAGAAATATATACAGAAATATATACAGAAATATATACAGGAGTTCAAATCCCCAAACTCTTGGTTATGATAACTCCATATCGAGCTTGGCGAAAGCTCTTAGCAAAAGCTAAATAAATCTTCGGCACATCGCACCAAAGTGGCAAATCTGCCTAGAAACATGAGCCAGAAAAAACGCCCTCCATCATTCTTCAGAGTGGCTACACAGAGATATAAGACTTAACCAGCATTGCGCTTCTCCAAGTTGCATGAAGAACCCTCGTGTACTGGTCTCGCCCTAGAACAACAACGAAAAACATTCAATCCGTCCCACATAACAGGAGGCAAACACCTCACTACGATATACTGAAAGGTGGAGACAATAAAATACGGAAATGGTGACCCTGGTGTCCACCAACAAAAGGGAGTAGATTATAGTATCCACTAAACTAAAACGGTGTCTACCACACCACCATAAGTCAAAAAAAAAAAATTTAATCGATAGGGTGTTCCGAGACACACTACTGCCAACAGCCTGTCATCACTAATAGGCTAATTGGAGCTGAGGTCGACTACAGTAGCTAGGCTCTCCTTTGGCTCAAATAGAAATAACCATTGGGTAACAAAACCTCTAAAGGTCCCAAAGGTCAAACGTTCACCCCCCATAGACTACCCTTCCAATCAGTCTGTTCCTCAGGAAGACTAACTCCCTGCCAAACGTCGTAACGGCATCTGTTAGCACCCGGTGCATCACAGCCTGTAAAAACAGATAACTCATGGGATACAACCTAAAAGGTTTACAAGGTTGACTTAACCAACCTTCTAACGGAAATTTCCAAACTACGAAAATGAGCTTAAAAAGCTACATGAAGCAAAAATTTCTCAATATTTCGGTGGCAATGCAACAAAACTTTTGAAGACGACAAGAGCTTTTCCAGCTTAATCAGAAACAAGAAGAAAACATCGTTGACAGCTAAAATATTCGATCATGGTGTTAATCGTCTTCCTCGACAATAGCCTCTAGAAGAAACTGCTACAGGTATCAGGCATAACCGTTTTCTGTCAGCCCAAACTTCTAGATTACCTCTTGGAAATCTAAAAATTCGGTTAGGAATCTTCCTTCACTGCGCTTAGCCTCTCTTGACAAGGTTCTCATCTCGGTATCAGATTTTGATCATTTCTTTGTGAAACGACTGTCTTACTCTGCTCTCATCTCTTGTAAATGATCAGCCTTTAGTTCTCCTGCAGGACTTCAACTTCCTATCAATCAGATAGTAAACCGAAAAAACTCATCAGACGCCTCTGAGTCCATGCAAAAAAATTTTTTAAAAAATTAGTGACTCAAAGGTAACGTTTAAACGGCCCTGAAAAGAATAGAATATACCCTCAGTTTGTCAATTCAGAAGAAGATCTAAATCAAATTAATCCAAGTCTTAGACTTACCGGATAAACCAAAATCAATTTACTCTTAATTGCACCCAAAGTATACCATTAAGGTAATAAAAATACACCCACTCGGGTAACAAACTTTGAAATTGCTCATAAAATCTTTTGACTCAACATCATACCTCGCGAGCTCCATCTTACGCTTGTCCAAACTCAAGATCACTTTGGATTGCCTCTAATCAAAATTTCGCTTCCAAGTGTCAAGAACTGGATATTATTTGGGGTCATAAGCAAATCAAATCCCGCGACCACCGACATACCAGTCTTATGATATATCCTGAGAGTGACTCTTTCGCAAACTCGCAACAGCTGAGTCGATGCTAAACATCAACCGCCATCAACCTAAGTTTGGATATGATCAGTACCCAAAACTTTAGCAAAAAATAATAAAAGTAAGCTCTACTCTGCTCAACTTTTGGTGTGTGTGTGTGTGTAAGTTTTATGGCTCTGGCATAACCAACTGGCCAGCATCTCTCTTTTTATTTTTTTATTATTATTTTTTTTCTTATTTATTTATGTATTTATTTCTTAAACCCAACTGAACCTTACCGAGATTAATCAGCCTTAACACTAAACTACTTCACTTAAATCTAAAACTTTGTTAAATTTTTAATTTTTTATTTATTATTTTTTTTTTTTAAGTTTTTTTTTTTTTTTTTTTTTTTTTTTAATGATTATTTTTTTTTCCTCTTTTGAACTAGTCTCCGTTTTTTTTTTTCTTTTTTTTTTTTTTTTAATATTTATTATACTTTATTTTTCTTTTTTTTTTATTAATTCTTTTTTTCTTTGATATTTTTTTTTTTTTTTTTTTTTTTTTTTTTATATCCATATACATACATATATATATTTTTTTTCTTTTTCTTTTTTTTTTTTTTTTTTTTATAGTTCGATTTTACTATTTACAATAAATTTGTACAGATATCTATATACAATTGGGTTTTTTGAAGATATAATTACATTTAAATTGAAAGGGAATTCTACATAGTTCTTAAGATCATCAAACAACCTATCAATATAATTCTTATTCATAATGCATCCTAGAATATAATGTTCTAAGTCGCCAAATTCCCCACATTGACAATCTTCATTGGTTTGTAAACCAATTTTTTTCCTGTGCTTTGGATACAGAGCATGTTGATTTCTGATACGAGATATAACTCTAACAAAATTTTTCCTATGTTCCGAATAGAACCAGGGGGTTCTTTGTATTACAGGGAAATTGGATCTATAATAAAATCCTATATCGGAGTGTTCAAATTGTTCCTGCCAATTCTCACGTAACCGTTTTTTTTGCTATTGAAACTATGTCAGTATGTGGGATGTAAAATTTTTTTTGTATAGTTTGCAATTGTTGTTGCCTTTTTTGCTAATTCATCCACATGTTCATTTTCAGGAATACCAATATGGGCTTTTACCCATACAAATGATACTTGTTTATTATTATTTAAAAGGTTTTTGTAAGTCTTGAGGATTTCTGCTAAGATATAATTGGCGGGAACTTTCTGATTACAGTTTTGTAAAGATTGAATGGAACTTTTACTGTCTGAAAAAAATCACAAATTTGTTGTTTTCCTTATATTCTAAGCAGTATAGTAAAGATTCCCAGATGGCCCATAGTTCTGCAGAATATATAGATGTGCCATTATATAACCTAAATTGTTTAGAGATTTTTTTGTTACTATGATAAAAGGCACATCCAGTTTTATTATCCAGTATAGATCCATCCGTGAAAATATGTTCATGACCTGACCACTTGGTAGCCATATCTTTACGGAATGATGTTGAAATGATGCTATGATTTTCAGATTCATAGCTTTCAATTATGGTTTTGGGCAATTGTTTAATGAAATAATTGTTAAGTTTTGAATATGGATGTGAGGATGAAGAGTATATGAATTTTTGTGAATGGGCTATCCAGGAATAACTTTTAACAAGTAAAGGGGTTTTTTTTTTTCCCCCTCCAATAAGGATGAGAATAGTCCAGGATCATGAGGGAGTAAATTTTATCTATTAACTTACTATTCTTGCCCACTAATTTCAGCACCAACTTATCACTTAAATAGTTTCTCCGTAATGCCAATGGAGGTTCCGTCGTTTCAGCTTCTATGACGGGGATTGGGGTACTATTTAGGAAACCTATGCAGTGTCTTAGGCATTTATTTTTGATCAAATCTACTTTCTTCAGATGAGTTTCAGCTGCTGATCCATAAACTTGACTTCCGTAATCGATTATTGATCTAACGTAAGCTTTATAAAATAATAAAGCTATATTAGGATCAGAACCCCATTTCTTATTGCTGAAAACTCTTAGGATATTCAGACTATTTTCTGCCCTCTTCATGAGATATTGGATGTGATCCTTCCATAGAAGTTTTTTATCTAAAATTAGGCCTAGATATTTAACCGTGTTTCTGTATGGAATACTGGTTCCATCCAGCATAGTTATAGAATTAGGAAGTTGAGTCCTTTTCCTTGTAAAAGTAAGAAACGCTGATTTTTCTGCGGAAATTGTAAGTCCATTTTGATTAAACCATTTTGATATTTCTAAAAATTTTCTTTTGATTTTGTTATTGCAATTTACTATATGTTTGTCTTTAGTATAGATGCAGACATCATCTGCGAACTGTAGGATCTTTATGTTGTTGTCAAACAAGTGTTCCAAGTCGTGAGTATAGACAATATATAAAACAGGGCTTAGGATACTTCCTTGCGGAAGACCCATCATGGCCGTTCTAGATTCTGTTAGTCCTTCGTAGGTTTTTATGAAAATGTGGCGAGTGTTATATAAGGCAATAATGGTATGAACCATTTTAAAGGGAATGCCAATGTTTTAATAATTTCTTGGTGAGGATTTCAAGGTTCACGTTATCATATGCTCCTTGTATGTCCATAAATAAAACTGAGGTACTTTCGTTATCAGTAAATGCTAGCTGGATGTCCATTATGAGATTTGAAATAATTTCTTGTGTAGAGGTGCCTCGCCTGAAACCAAATTGCGAATGGGGATATTTCTTGTTTTTCTCTAACCAATAAACTAGTCTATTCTTGAGGATTCTTTCATATGTTTTTAAAAGACATGACGCTAGAGCTATTGGTCTGTATGATGTAGCTATATTTGGTGTTTTCCCTGGCTTTAAAATAGGAACTACTATATATTCTGTCCATTCTTGTGGAATGGGGTGTTTTCCGTCAAATATTTCATTAAAAATTTGCAACAAAATTTTCTTCACAAAATTCGGCAGGTTTGACAGCATCGAGTATTGGATGTTATCCTTTCCTGGGGCCGAGTTATTTCTGGTTTTTAGGGCTATTTTAAGTTCCTCCATTTCAAGGGGATGGTTTAATATGTGATTATTTTCTGTGGATAGATTTTCCAGAGTGACATTTGGGACATATTGAGGGGTTAGCTTCTTGTGAAATTCTTCCACCCATGGATCCTCAAAGCTGCTATAGATTATATTTTCTTGTTTACGTTTTTTATAGCTGTTAACTTTCTGCCATATTTCTTTGATTGGGGAGTTTTTTGTTAACGATAGACAGTAGGTTTTCCAGTTTCTTCTTTTCTCTTCTTTGAGAATTTTTTTCGCCAATGCGTCAGCCTTTTTGTAATTAATTAGATTTCTTATATTGGGATTATTCTTATAGTCTACAAATATTCGTTTTCTTTCAAGTACTATTTTATTACACCTTTCATTCCACCAAGATTTTCCTCCTTTATAACGAGTATTATTATTTTGATGAACAGGTATAGAATTTTCTGCAACTTGGTTTAGAGTATTCACAAAATCTTCGTAACAGTATTTTTTTTGAAACAGAAAATTTTTGAGCACATACGAGATAATATGACTCCCAATTAGCTTTCTTTGTATTCCATTTTTTTCTCTCATTTATTGAGAAAGATCTTGGTGAAATGTTACAAGTAATTTTTATTGGTATATGGTCTGACCCATATGTGTCGTTCATTGTATTCCATTCTACTAATGGCTGAAAGCATGGGGATGTTAGAGTTAAATCGATTGCTGAGTTTTGACCTCCAGTTGGGTTAATACGTGTGAAATTTCCGTTGTTTAAATATATTATATTATGAATGTCAATTGACTCTAATAAAATCTTACCATAAATATCATTATCTGAACATCCCCATGCAACATGATGAGCATTAAAATCTCCTCCTATTAGGAAAGGTTTTTTAATACTACTGAAAAAGCTTGACCATGTTTGTATTGCTAATTTGGTTTGTGGTTTTACATATAAGGAAATTAGAGTTAGCTCTTTACCTTTTTCTACATTAATTTTGATTCCTGTTGATAACATATTATTAAACTGGGGAACTATAATCTCAGTAAACTTCAAATTGGATCTAATCAAAATTGCAACTCCACCCTTCCCATCTTGGCGATCTCTACGGATCACATTATATCCACTGAAAGCCAAGTATTTGTCTGGTTTAAACCAAGTTTCAGACAACAAAGCGATATGTATATCATTCCGGTTAATAAGTGATCCAAATTATTTTTATTAGCTATAGCCGAACGGCAATTCCATTGACAGATGTTTATTTTATCTATTCGAGAGTAGAAAAGAAAAGAAAGATTATCCGTTTTGACCCAGAATGATTCTAGTTAATTTGCTTGTTACAATTTTTTTTTTTTTTTTTTAATTTGTATTCTCCTGTATGTTCAAGTTTTTTATTAAGCTTGTTAACTCTGTTTTATTGATATCAAATGACTTTTTTTTCCTTCAGTACCTTTAATACTGAAAAAATTATTTCTACCACGTTATTTATATTTGTATTTGGCGTGCTAGAATTATATAGAGAAACATTCCTTGGATTTTGTGTTACATTTTCTCGGGAAATACCAGACATGTATATTGGATCCTCTAGGATGGATCCTGAATTATTATTGTTTTGATATTGGGAGATTATCTGTATGCGATCTTGTTCGAGCGGAGTGGGAGAAGATATTCTCGTTCTTTTTTGTGGAATTCTTAATTGGGAGAAGTGATTTGATTTAATTTGATTTGTTGGATTTATTTTTGATTGAGAGTTATTATATATTACGTCTAATTCCCCTAGGTCTACTTCGGACGACATGTTTTGAGAAAGAATGGAAGCGTAAGTTTTTTTTGGGAAATGCTTTTCTGCGTCCTTGTATGAAAGGTTTTGTTCTGCCATACATTTTTTTATTTGTTTTTGCCGAGAAAATTCGGAACATTTCTTTATTTCACTGGTAGCGTGATTTGCGTTACAATAAAAACATTTAATTTCGTTTTCCAGAACGCATGTGGAGGCCGTATGATTCCCTTTGCATTTTAAACATCTGATTTGACTTTTACATTGTTTACTTGAGTGTCCATATCGGAAACAATTGTAACATAGAATCACTCTTTGAATATAGGGCTTGACTGCCAACCTCACTTTGCCTAACGCGACATATTTTGGAAGGGATTGTGCTCTAAAAGTCACTATGACTGATCTTGTATTTATTAATTTTTTTTCTTTGGAGTTCTCATCTAAATAATTTTTTTTTATTCTTTGGACAGTAAGGATCTCAAAGTTACAATGTAAATCAAATTTTTTAATTTTGCTTTTAAGAGTCTCCTCTGTTATATCTGTATCTATATTTGCAATAACGCCTTTTCTTAAAACTAAAAATTTAGGAATATATATGTCCCAACTATGTTTTTTGATAAAAGTTTGGAACTTACCAATTTATTCGCTGATTGACCATCTTTCAGTGTTATCCGTATTCTGTTGCGCCCCACTGAATTAATTTCTTTTATTTTACTATCCAACTCAGGATGTGAGTTGTATATTATGTCGTTGACTTTAATTGCACTTAACTTACCTTTAAAATCTTTGTAATTATTTTCAATATATACTTGGAATGGACCTGAGTCCTGAATACTGTACAAGAGATTAATTTTTTCGCCGTTTAAATCCGATTTTTTTTTATCTAATTTATTTCCATCTGAGATCATGGTATCGAGTAAAACTTCCCCTGGGTTCTCACCCAGGGAACCTTTGTCCGGGGGAAGGCCCCCGCTATCAAAGTCCATAATGGAAATCTTGTTTTATTTACTCACTTCCACTAGGCTTTTATTTCGCAAATTCAATAGAAATATTAATATTTCGTTATCTTATCACTACTATGACAAAAAACGCTGGAATTTAAATACCGACCTATCTACTTCAGAGCCCGGTACGTACTCTGCTCAACTTTTTATAACAGTCAAAAAAAAACGAGGTCGTCACCTCTACAGAGCAACATCAAAAAATAAAGTAAAGCAATTAAGATAATGTAAATATTAATTATTCTTCTTCTGACAAACTATCATTAGGGTTAGGTCCATTGAATGGTTTTAAGTCTTTAATATGCCATCGTCCTATTTTAGTCCCATCTAAATTAACCAAACCATAAACTAAGTCTGAAATCTTTTCTCTTATCACGCAATGCACATACTTAGGTACCAACTTAGATGTGAATTTATCTGCTGCACTGGAAAGAATTTTATTTTTTCGCCAAACGTGATCACCTATCTTAAAGGAAAAATCTCTTTTTCTAAGGTTGTAAGACTTACTGTTCCGTTCATAAGCCTTATGTATCCTACTACGCACGTCGGTGAAAATATCTTTTAAACCCTTTAAATTTTCGGCGTACGCACCCCTGTTACCCGGAATTATTTCGCTGTCAACATTGACATCCAAATCTAAATTTTTATAATACGATCCAGATAGAGGTATATGTCTGCCGTAAACTAAGAAAGACGGTGTGAACCCTGTCACTTCGTGTCTTGCGGTATTTATTGCTTGTTGAATTTTGGAAATGTTGCCATCCCAAGTGTCATGTGAATCAACGTAACTTCTTAAAGCGGTCCCGACTGTTCGGTTATTACGTTCAACAAAATTACATTGTGGAGAGTACACAGGATTAAAACGGATGTTAAAACCATAAGTTTCACTTAAGCTCTTAAAACTCTTAGAGGTAAACTGAGTACCGTTATCGCATATTAAGAGCGATGGAACACCGTGGATTAGAAAGACATCATTTTCCAAAATTCTCTCTATATATCCAGCTTTAGAGCTTTTCAAAGGAAATAGCATGGTATACTTTGTAAACCAGCAAGAAACCACGAGAAGCCATTTATTTCCCCTTTTTGAACGTGGGAATGGGCCTACTAGATCAGCTGCTATGACTTGAAAAGGGTAATTAACCGTTTTCTCTTTTTCCCATCAGTCCCATAGGTAGTGTATTTGGAGATTTCTGCGCTCCACATACTTCACAAGTCCTTACAAACTTTAAGATATCAAAACGCATTTTTGGCCAATAATACTGTTCCTGAACCCTGTGAAGAGTTTTATAAAAACCAAAATGACCAGAAGTAGGAGGAGTGTGACACATGTCTATAATTTCCTCTCTCTGTGGTTTAGGAACTAGTATTTTCCACTCGGGTACATTAACTTTTAAAGGCAACTGGTTTGGGATAAATTTGTACACAAAATCATTTTCCACCTTCCACTGCGGAAAATTTTGAGGGAATTCTTTAATTTGCTGCCGTAAATTATCGTACCATGGATCATTGCGATCTATATCAACTGTATCAATTCTTACGCCAATCTGTGCATTAAGACTGTTTTCGTCCACTGTATGATCTGGGATTCTTGACAAAGCGTCAGGAATAACATTGTGGACTCCTTTTCTATGAATTAAATTAAACGTATGTTGTCTCAGCCTAATCGCCCAACGCGCTAGTTTGCCACTAGGGTTTTTAATAGAATTAAGCCACAATAAACTATAATGATCTGTTATGACCGTGAAAGGAACACCTTCTATGTAAGGTCGAAAATTTTTGGAGTTAAAGAGTACTGCTAAACATTCTTTTTCAACAACTGAATAGTTACGTTCAGCCCTTGATAAAGTTCTACTGGCATACGCTATCACTCTTTCCTCACCATTGATTTTCTGTGTTAGGACGCCCCCTAAACCGGTATTAGAAGCATCACTAGAAATATAAAACTGTTGGGAAAAATCTGGTTGGGATAAAATTGGAGCTGAAACCAATAGCTCTTTAATCTTTATAAAAGATTCTTCGGCTGCCTTTGTCCAATCTATCGATTGTCCTTTTTTTCGTCCTTTCAAAAGATCATTAATAGGCGACAACAGGGTAGAAAAATTCTCAATAAAACGTCTGTACCATGAACACATTCCTACGAAGCGCTTAACTTCCGTAGTATTAGTAGGTCTCGCATAATTAACCATGCTTGCTACTTTATCCGGATCGGTACGCAAGGAATTTGAGCCTACAATATAGCCTAAAAACTTTAGAGAAGTTTTGAAAAAATCACATTTGCTCAAATTTATCGTCAGTCCGGCCTCTTTCAATTTATTTTTTACTTCTTTAAGTAAGCGTACATGCGATTCGAAGTCTTCCGATGTTACTAAAATATCATCGAGATAGGTAAAAATATGTGGCTCATATTTCGGGCCAAATATAGCGTCCACTAAACGTTGCTGAGTTTGAGCAGCGTTCTTTAGACCAAACGGCATAGTGACGAACTGAAATAGACCTCGGCCTACTACTGCAAAAGCGGTCTTTTCCTTAGAGGATTTGTCCAAAGGAATTTGCCAGAATGCTTTTCTAAGATCTATCGAGGATACATACTTAGCATTCCTGAGTGATGTCAAAATTCTATCGATGTTCGGTAATGGATAGTTATCAAATTTGCTGACCTCGTTGAGCTTTCTTCCGTCAAAGCATAGACGATACTGTCCATCGGCCTTTTTCACCAATAAGATTGGAGAACACCAAGGACTGTTTGACTCTTCAATCACTCCGAGTTTCAACATTTCGTCTAACTCTTTATTTAATACTTTTGACATATACGGAGACATGGCGAAGGGCCTTGTCTTTACCGGACTGGCATCAGCCGTATCTATAGACATGGTGATCTTATTCGTTCGGCCTAACCTATCTTTACTACTTATTTCTTTGAAAGAGCTTATTACGTTTTCTGCGTTTAAGCGTTCCGTCCGCGAGAGATCATCTAGGGTACATAGACGCGAGAAAAGGCTTTCTAAAGAACTTTCTGAATAACAATCTTTAGGACTTGTATGAGAATTGACTTCTAGGGACTGTGGATACCACGAATTATTTTTAAAATTTACTAAAATTCCAAATTTTTGTGCAAAATCACATCCTAAAACCAAAGTATGTGATAGAGAAGGTACTACTAGAGCAGAGATTACTAAACAATGACCATTGCAGACTAGCGGCAACTCAACCGTACCTAAAACTTTTAGACGGCTGCCATCTGCAGTGGTAACACTTCTATTTTTGACATGGCATATTTTTATACTTAAACGACTTAAAATTTTAACACCATTCTGACCTACAACGGAGGCATTTGCACCGGAGTCAAATAAAGCCGAGAAATGGACACCTAATAGATTTATCTTGATATGCGGTCTGTTATCTAAATATTTATGCACGAATAAAGGAGACATGTGACCATTTGGAGAAGCAGGAGTTTTAACTTGAGAAGGAGAATTTTTATTAGACTTAAAAAATCAGAAACTTTTTGTAACTATTTAGTCCAATCTGATCTATTGGAATATTTCTTTACTTAAGATCCTCGTTAGAATCTTTCTTTTATCCGCGACCGGACGTTCTGAGAAAGTATGACGGATTTTCAGTTCATAGTCTAATTCATTTTCCAGTAGGTGATTGACTTTAAAATTGAAGGCTTCCATGATAAATGTATTTAGATTATAAGATTTAAAAGGATTGTTTAAAAAGTCGTAAAAATATTTTTCCTGTGCTCCCAATAGTCAAAATAAAATCATGACAACTAAAATATGTAAACTTCTTTACCAAACATTTAAAAAATCTTCCACAATTTCAAAAAAAATTTCTAAGTATTGCCTTCTATTAAAATTCCTTTACTAAATATGTTAAGAATTTTCAACAAAAAATCTCCAAATACCATTTCGTATCAGCAAAGTATTTTTAATATTCATGCAAAACATAGGTGAGAAAAAAGTACAGTTTTTTCTTCGGTTAACCGCAAAATAAATCTAACAGTGCAAAAAATTAAAGTAGACCAACACATCCGCTAATCTGAACTATAAAAGTAGCTTTTAAGAAAAAAGTAGGAATCTCTTATCTTAGAGTCGATTAACAAAATTCAAATATCTATACCACCATCAGATAAATTGAAATAAATAATTCTACAAATTTCCTGCTTTTGTCTTATTGCTATAGTGTAGTTTCGTTTAATAAATATTATGAAATAAAAATGTCTGAAAAGTTAGAGCTTTTACTTTGTTCGAAAGCTAGTACACTGAACCCTTTAAAAAAATAAAATTCCAAAAGCCCCGCGTTGACAGCGTTATTTTGTAACCTGTGAACTTGCCCTCTTTTTAATTTCTGAGAATGAATTGAGTGAATAATGATTTTAAAAGAACTAAAGAAATTAAACAAACACTAGCTCAGTTTTCCTTGGTAGAGAAATATGGGTAAGAGATAATTGTTATACGTCTTTTTGGAATTATTTTCTAGTTTTAAAAAGCTTCAGTTGTACAAATTTTGGGCACCATTCATTTTAAAATAGAAAGAATCTAACTTCAGTTAAAAAAAATGAAAAAATACTGAAGTGTTTCACGGTTGTTACTACAAAGAATTAGTCTAGTACAACTTTTCTTATCCTGAAAAGAAAAATAGGTATTCAGTGAGACACTAGCTTTAATCAACAAAAAAGAAAATTTATTCCTGATTTAAAATAAAAGTTCCAACCTTTGCAGTTTTAAGAAATACAAAAAAAATCTAGCCTAAAAGTAGTTTTTATAAATTAGAGTCCCTAAATCAGAGGTTTTACTTCTAAAACTTGACTACACCCGAAATCGAAGAGTCGTGATATTCACTTCGCGATTTATCAGTTCAAATTGCTGTTAAAAACACTTATTTGCGGGAATAGATCTATTGATGTATGTTCTGGTAACTTACGGTTTTCCTACAGGCTTCTAGGCCTTCAATGGAACACAAAACCGATTTCACACTTGTGAGAAGAGCCTACTTTGGCTACTCCATTTAGAAAACACACAGAGCCCACTACGGCTTCATGATAAAAAACTCGTGCTTAACTTGGCTCTCGTAGATATTGTCGTAAGCCTCTACTGCGGCTCGGTGGAAGTCAGCCTTCTCGGCGGCATGGTGGAAATTAGCCTGGCTGCGGCTTGATGGTACTCAGCCTCGATTCGTGTCCTCCGGACCCTTAAATAAGCCGTGGGCACTCTCTCTGTAATATGGCGACGCCGGAACCAAAACACCGGATACAAACATTTGACCAATCCCGGCGTATCGATGGATTCGGTCGAAAACCCGCACAGCACACTATATAACGAGCGGCTCGGAATTTCTGATTAATATACCGCTCGATACAAAAATGAAAAGAAGTACATTATAAAGCGAAAAATCAGTAACATTATTTGGTCTTAAAATCTAGGAAAAAATGAATGTTACAAAGCTGTTCGCAATGTCACAATTTCTTCTAAAACAGTTAGAAGACGGTTAAATGAAGCTGGATTAAACAATAGGAGACCAGCCACTGCGCCCTTGCTTACTAGAGAGAACAGAGTTGCCAGGTTACGTATGCTCGAAATCACGAAAACTGGTCTGTGGATGATTGGAAACAAGTTTTCTTCACAGATGAAACTAGGGTTAGTCTAAAACATCCAGATGGTCATGAGCGAGTATGGCGAAGACCAGGAGAGAGGTTTGCTCCTTGCAATATCTCTGCAAGGATTCCATTCGGCGGTGGCTCTGTTATGTTCTGGGGTGGCATCTGCGTTGATGCTCGCACAGAGTTATTTCCTGTCCGTACGAGATCCATGAATGCTGACTACTATCTTGAGAATATTGTAATAGAACATGTGTTGCCTTTCGGTCATTTTGTGGGGCCCCAATTTCCTGTTTATGCAAGACAACGCTCGACCTCACGTGGCTAGGGAGGTACTTGATTATCTTAATCAAGTTGATATACCGATTATGCAATGGCCACCAAAAAGCCCGGATCGTGTATGGGATCACCTTAAGAAAAATGTGAAACGTCATATACCTGCACCTAGAAACCTGAGGGAACTTGAAAATGCAGTTATCACAGAATGGGAGCAAATTCCTCAAGATTTTATCCAAAATTTAATTAGAAGCATGCCTAGGCGCATAAACGCTGTCATCCGAAGTAGAGGAGGCAACACACGCTACTAGTGTCCCAGTTACACCATTAATTTTGCTACTAGTCTCCCAGTTTATTTTTTTCATTATTACATAATTTCAACGATTTTGTTATTAGGTCTTAAGAATAATTTTAATTCGAATTTTATAGAGAAATTTGGTAGCTAATTAACTTTTAAAGTATCCGAATAAGTTTTTTCTAACTTTTAGTGTAACCAATGTTCATAAAAAATTATTAAAATTAATTCATTATTGAGATTTCTATGATTTAACATATTGTTGCGTTAATTTTGTCCAGGAGTGTAGTAATTCGTCCTACTGAAGAATCTATATTGTTCTGGTAAAGCATGTGTCCGGATTCCAAAATTGTGGCTTTTTCTCATTTCATTCTAGTCTCACAGATTTTTAGAATATTCCATTTTATGTCCTTCATCTCCTTTTCTAGACGTTTTCGGTCTGCCCCGTCATACATCGTTCGACTATTGTATGTAGTTAATCTTAGATCTTGTATTTTTTCATCAACAGACTTTATATTTTTTTCGTCGTTTTTTAGAAATCGATTTCTCACTCTCCCCATATTCTATGAAATAGACTGACAATTTCTCGTCGGTGTGGGATTCCGAACTATCTATCCGACCCACCTGGGGACTTCTTTCAGGAATCGACATTCTCATTATCTTGAAGGGTGTTGGCTAATACTCTACCACGCTGGCCATTGCGGGTTGGTACAGGGTTTGGGGTGTTGAGGGAAGGGGTGGTTCAGGATAAATAGGTCTTGGTTGGGAGTAGGGTTAGGACATGATTCCCCTTTGGTATAAGGAGTAGAGGAAAAAATCAAGCCTCACGTGGGCAAATAACCATGCAATATATGCCTTACGAAATCAAGCCTCACGTAGGCAAATAACCATGCAATACGAGGCTGGTTTGAAAAGTCCGTGCAAAGTCCGAGAGATGGCACAACCGGCGCGTATCGAGGTCATGTTTAGTTAGTAGCATCTCTTAAATGAACGCACACCAAGTTTCAGCCATATTGGTCTATTTCTTTGTGTTTGGCATTCGTGTGAATCAAGGAAGTCGAGTGATTTTCAAGAAATGGACGAAAAAGAATTTCGTGTGGTGATTAAACATTACTTTATGAAAGGCAAAACGCCTCAGGAGACTAAAGAGAAGCTTGATAAACATTATGGTGACTCTACACCTTCGATTAGAACAGTTTATAAGTGGTTTCAAAATTTTCGGACTGGCCATATGGGCACAAGTGACGCTGAACGTTCTGGACGGCCTGTGGAGGTTACGACTCCAGAAATCATTGATCAAATCCATGATATGGTGATGGATGGCAGAAGAGTTAAGGTGCGTGAGATTGCTAGTGCTATGGGCATCTCGACTGAACGGGTACATAATATTTTGCATAAACATTTGGACATGAGAAAGCTATCCGCAAGATGGGTGCCGCGATTGCTCACGCTTGACCAAAAACGGAATCGTGTGAAGTGTTGCAAGGATGGTTTGCAGCTGTTCCAGAAGAATCCGGAGGACTTTAAGCGTCGTTTCGTCACTGTGGATGAAACATGGATACATTACTATACTCCTGAGACCAAACAACAATCTAAACAATGGGTTACCAAGGGGGAATCTGCACCAAAAAAGACAAGGACCGTTCCTTCGGCCGGAAAGGTTATGGCGACTGTCTTTTGGGATTCGCAAGGGATAATCCTCATCGACTATCTGGAAAAGGGTAAAACTATTACAGATGAATATTATTCATCGTTATTGGACCGTTTGAAAACCGAGCTGCAAGAAAAAACGCCCGCGATTGGCCCACAAGAAAGTCCTTTTCCATCACGACAACGCACCAGCACACACCTCAGCAGTAGAGGTCGCAAAATTAATGGAAATAGGATTCCAACTCGTTTCACATCCCCCCTATTCTCCAGACTTGGCTCCCTCGGACTACTATTTGTTCCCCAATTTGAAGAAATGGCTGGCGGGACAAAGATTTTATTCAAACGAGGAGGTGATTGCAGACACTAATGGATATTTTGCAGACTTGGACAAATCCTATTATTCGGAAGGGATCAACAAACTAGAACATCGTTGGACGAAGTGTATAAGCCTAAAAGGAGACTATGTCGAAAAATAAAAAAGGTTTACCCCAAACACATAAGTAGTTTTTATTTTTGCACGGACTTTTCAAACCAGCCTCGTATATGTTATATATTTTCAGGATGTGGTCATTCAAAACAATAGGGTGGATTTTTTTTGTGTTTTTTGGAGTGACAGCCTCATTTGGACGACTGGAACATGATTCATCATCGAGTTAATTAAACAATCGATATATAGTTTCTATCAACCGATCAGAAATGTAATAACACTTATCAAGCCATTCTTGGGTTGTGGCTCAATTTTTTTTCAATCAAAAAGTAATGTTTAATCAACAAACGAAATTATTTTTGTTCCACCGTTTTGTAAAAATCAAAAGTAGCGTCATTCATACAGCTGTAACTCGCAAACTAATACTAATGTCATGATAATTTTTCACGAATCTTCTGAGATTCGACATTAATTGAAAATCATGTTTTTTGTTTGTGCTATCTCTCGGGACTCTTCATCCCATGTTAGATATAAACTTAGGCTAGTTTATATGAAGACCAAGTTGACTTTAGATGAAGATAGCTGGTTTTAAACTGAAATATTTCTCTTTCTCTTTACGGACTAGTTTACTCAGTACATGGTTCTTTAATTTTAGGCTGCCGGAAGTGAAGAAATGGGATTTATAGATTATATTCAAGAAAACAGAGTGCCTGTAACATATATATGCATAATTGTGGCATACTCCTTTTCGATAGTGATAGACAGATTTCTCTATTTGAGAAGAAATCGATTTGGTAAATTAATGTATCAATTTTTCCAAGTAATAGCTTTTCACATGTGGTTCTTTGTGTTGTTTCCTATGTTGACAAAAAGGTAAAGTATATTATGTAGAAATAAGTGTCCGATCTGTAACATAAGTACTCTTTTATTAGTTTTTTCAATCTCAATAGCAAACTGCAAATTTTAACACTGATTGACTTAATTATCAAACTTCTTGTTTTCTTGATCTGTTTTTAACTACCAATCCGGAGATTTACACGGTCACCGTAAATCTGCCGTTAGGTTCTTCCGACCATAAAATGCTTTCGACATCGAGTATCCTGCGAATCAGTGACAGAGAGGCGCCTAGACCGCGCAAGATTTGACACTACAAATCTGCTAAATGGGAAGATCTCATGGAATACTTTAGAACTTTCCCTTGGATGGACGTTTGTTTTCGATCAGATAATGCATCTGACTGCGCCAGGGAGGTCTCCGATGTTATTTTGACTGGTATGGAAGTTTACATCCCTTTTTCGAAGAAATGCTCCTAAGCCATGGTTTGACCGAAAATGCAAAGAAGCTGTTGGTTCTAAACATATTGCCTACCGACAATGGCGTGAAAATCCTAACACCATAAATAGTAACGCCTTTGTTCGTGCCCGGAACAGATGCACAGGAATTATCGACGAAACCAAGGAGACGCACAATCAACGAATTAGAAACAAACTTCTCGCTTGTCCCAACAATTCCTGGTCAGTCGCTAAGGCAGTTAGTCAAAATTTTACCAAATCCACCATACCACCACTCACACGGCCAGATAATTCCATTGCAACCACACCTGTTGAGAGAGCGAATTTGTTGGCTGAACTCTTTGCTTCACATTCTGCTGTCGATTTCCAAGGAAAAACACCACCTAATATTCCCATATTGCAGTCAAAGATGCCCGATGTTGTCTCCAGACAGCGCATCATAAAGCGTATTTTAATGAAGCTAGACCCCAAAAAGGCTTCTGGCGCTGACGGAATACCTGCCATAGTTCTCAAAAACTGTGCAAGAGAACTAACACCAGTTTTCTGTAGACTTTTTAACTTATCCTACAGAAAGGGAATTTTTCCGTCCTGCTGGAAATGTGCCACGGTTCAGCCGATACCTAAAAAAAACGCAAGAAGACCTTGCCAAATAACTACCGACCAGTCGCACTGCTTTCAATAATATCGAAAATCATGGAAAAGGTTATCAATGAGCATCTTCTAAAATATCTTGAACGATTCAATATTATTAGCTATCACCAATACGGTTTTCATAAACATAGATCAACAGGAGATCTTCTGATTTATGTAACACATGATTGGAACAACGCAACTGAACACTTTGGAGAATCTCGAGCGGTTGCTCTTGACATATCCAAGGCATTCGACCATGTTTGGCACGATGGACTGTTGGCTAAGTTACGCTCTTATGGTATGTCTGAAAGCTTCTGTTTGTGGCTCTCATGTTTCCTCAGAGACCGTTCTTTACGCGTGGCGGTCGACGGAATTCTTTCTAACACCTTCACTATCAACGCCGGTGTGCCCAGGGCTCCATACTGTCTCCTACTCTCTTTCTCATTTACATTAACGATCTGCTGGAAAAGACCGGGAATCCAATCTACAGCTTTGCCGATGACAGTACGCTTGTCTCTTCATTCACCTTGAACGCTCGGACATTGGCTGCTCAGGCGAATATCCGCAGACAGCAGGAGGTCGTTCAACTTAACAAAGACCTGGAAGAAATTCTATCTTGAGGTGACAGTAACCAAGTGGAATTTAACGTACAAAAACCCAGGCCGAAGTTTTTTCTAAAAAAGTTAATGTTGCTCAACCCGACATAGTTATGTCGGGGCACTCCATTCCGCTAGCATCGTCGCTCAATTTGTTGGGCGTTAGTTCGGTAGCAAATATGTCCTGGCATGAACATGTTGCAGGCATAGCAAGGAGAGCTTCTCAAAAGTTGGGAATATTATTTCGGACCAGAGAGCTTTACATCCCACAACAACTGTTAATTCTTTACAAATCTCAAATTCGACCAACTGCTCTCATGTCTGGGGCTCCGCTCCCAAACATACACTGCATTTGTTGGATTCTGTTCAGAGAAGAGCTGTCCGTCTGATTGGAGACCCGGAATTGACCGGCGGCTTTGATTCGCTGGAACATCGAAGGACGGTTGGCGACTTGAGTCTGTTCTACAAGTATTTTCATGGAAAGTGTTCGAAGGAGGTGGCTCGCTTGATTCCTCCCAAAGCGGTGCTTGTTAGAAATACACGTCGCGCTGATGCTTCACATCCGTATGAGGTTCAGCTTGTTACTCCGCGTACAACGCTTTTCAAGCAGTCTTTTATATGGAGAATGTCATCCCTTTGGAATAATTTGCCCAGCGCTGTGTTTCCCACCAAGTACAATTTACAGCGACTCAAGAACAACTTGAATCGCTTTTTCCGTACACATTCCGCTCCTGGAGCGCTTTAGGGACTTCCCTGCAGCACGTGTGCCCATAAAAAAAAAGAAACTTATAAAGTACTTCTAGGCTATAGCCAGAGGGAGAGGGAGGCCTTCTCTACGTATTGTCTCCATTAATAAGTCGGTTCTGTTGTAACGGAAGAAAATAGTTGATATGTGCTAGAAGTTGCTGGTGTTGTCACACTATTTTTAAATTTGGTTGAAGGTTATTAAGGTTAGAGGTTAACCAAACAATTGTATTATATAAAAAATGGGGATAAAAGTAAGCAATAATCAATAAGCAGAATATAAAAAACGGTACTAATAATACCATATTTTACCTACGTTTTTACTTTGAAGCAGATTTCTAATAAAATTTTAAGTTTGTGCTTACAGGAAATGTTTACTTCGAATTAAAAATGATGGCTCTAAGTACCGTCTAGCTTTAGATTTGTTATACAATCCCTTTTTTCCAATATTTTCAATATATTTTAAATATAATCTGATTTAAAGCTGATTTTTGATGAAAGGCATGCCATAATGGCCTAGACTAACCATCAGGAGTGAAAACTGGTGAGTCTTAAAGTAAAAACTGGACTTTTTATATTAAACGTGTAATTTACTCTAGTGGACACAACTAATTGCAGATAAAACATTATTTCCGGACGCCGCATCCTTTTATTTCACCGTTTTATGCGCCCAAAATTATTTTTTTGTTTTTAGATATTTGCTTTTGGAGGGCATATTTTGAGGAAAAATATATTTTAATATATAAAAAAACAGTACATTGAGAAAATAACCGGTGCAAGTGCAAGTTGAACTTCCGCAACTAGCATCGTCGCTCAATTTGTTGGGCGTTAGTTTGGGAGCAAATATGTCCTGACATAAACATGTTGCAGGCATAGCAAGGAGAGCTTCTCAGAAGTTGGAAATATTATTTCGAACCAGAAAGCTCTACACTTCACAACAACTGTTAATTCTTTACAAAGCTCAAATTCGACGAACTATGGAATACTGCTCCCATGTTTGGGGCTCCGCTCCCAAACATACGCTGCATTTGTTGGATTCTATTCAGAGAAGATCTGTTCGTCTGATTGGAGACCAGAAACTGACAGGTGGCCTTGATTCGCTGGAACATTGAAGAACCATTGGCGACTTGAGCCTATTCTACAAGTATTTTCATGGAAAGTATTCGAAGGATGTGGCCAGTTTGATTCCTCCCAGAGCGGTGCATGTTAGAAGTATACGTCACGCTAATACTTCACATCCGTATGAAGTTCAGCTTGTTACTCCTTGTACAACGCTTTTCAAGCAGTCATTCATCCCTTTGGAATAATTTGCCCAGGACTGTGTTTCCCACAGAGTACAATTTACAGCGATTTAAGAACAACGTGAATCGCTTTTTTCCGCACACGTGTCGCTCCTGTAGCGCTTTAGGGACTTCCCTGTAGCACGTGTGCTGGACCTATAAAAACAAAAAAAAAAACATCACAAATTCGTTTTCAACAAAGTTGTTTCCAATCTTTACTGAGAACTAATGACTTCGAAATGTTTGTTCTTTTATATACCAGATAAATTATTAAAGGTAATGCACTCGTGATAATTTCCGTTCAATCTACACCCTGTGGAGAATACATCAGAATTATTTCAAAATTTTTTGATCAATACTTTTCGAGATAAGAGGGGGGACAGCGATTTTTCGCGAGTATAATATATTATATATATCTTTGAACCCGTATTTTTACAAGCTTTCATTTGACAACCCATTCGATGACCTAGTAAATTTTTTTTTCACTTCCGATTTCACCCCCCAAAACTAACCCCTTAGGTCAAAATTTAACTTCCGACGGCTCTGATGAGGCCATCAATTCCTATATGAGTACCAAATTTCAACTTTCTATGTCAAATTGTTTCGGAGAAAATCGGTTGTGACAGAGAGACGGACGGACGAACAGACAGACACTGAAGTGATCTTATGAGTGTTCCGTACGAAACACTAAGAAAACATGTTGACATGACAAAAAATACAAAAATAATTATCCACGATGCAGAATCCCACGTCTCTGCGTCCGCGCCCGAGCTCCATTCCACGTCTTCTTCTGCAGATTCCTCCATGGATTTCTCTTTTTCTTCTGAACTTTCGTCGTTAATGTTGGGTTCAGCAGAAACAAGTACAGTAGAACCCCGATTAACCGAGTCGCGATTATCCGAGCTCCGGATTAACCGAGCCAATCTAAGAACCTGATTATCCGAGGTATGCGCGTCTATGCTGCGTATTAACCCAGCTTCTAAAATATGTATGTACATATTTCCATTTAAAATCGTCGGGGTCTTCGGGGAATTCCCCTGGCCCGTGTGAGGGGTTCCCCTATTTATGTTTTTTAGACTCTGTCAGCATGTAAATTTGCGTGAATGCAGTGCGTTATAGCGTTTACTACGGAGAAGTACGAGTATACTCACATAACTTATTTGGTTGGAGTTCTGGTAGTTAAGTGTAATTAATACGAACTGCTTTGTTTGAATTTTTGTTTGCCGTATTAATGTAAAAGAATCGTCGTTCCTATTGAAGAAAAATTAAAAGTCATCAGAAGAATTGAAGCAGGAGAGACAATTAAAGTTGTTGCACGAGATTATGGAGTAGGTGAGGTAACAGTTGGAAATTGGAAAAGAAACCGCACAAAAATAGAAGAGTGGTGTATAAATCAAGCCTCCTCGTCCTCAGGAAGAAAAACAATGAAAACCGGCGACTATAAAAAGGTTAACGATGCTTTATTCATTAACCAACAGAGATCAAAAGGTGTGCCTCTATCAGGTCCAATTTTAAAACAGAAAGCAATAATGATTAGTAGGCAATTCCCAGAGATAGATCAGTTTACCACCAGTTCTGGATGGCTTGACCGCTGGAAAAAAAAACGGAACGGTGTACGACAACTGACTGTATGTGGTGAAAAACTTTCTGCTGATGTGTCATCAACTGAGAAGTTTAAGCAGAACTTTAAAAAGCAAATCGAAGATTGTGGATACACAGGTGATCAAATTTACAACTGTGACGAAACTGGTCTGAATTACAAAATGCTTCCATCAAAAACATTGGCATCTCGACAGGAAAAATCAGCTCCTGGGCACAAAGGAAGTAAGGTAAGATTAACTATAATGGTATGTTCCAAGGCATCTGGCAAGCACAAAATCCCATTGATGGTGATTGGCAAGTCTGCACGTCCAAGAGCTTTAAAAAAAACGTCTCACCCAAAGCCCTACCAGTCTATTACAAAAGTCAGAAGAGCGCATGGATGGATGCGACCTTATTTACTAACTGGTTTGAAGAAGAGTTCGTGCCATCTGTGACTCAATTTTTGAACAGAAACCGTCTTTCTATTAAAGCAATTTTGTTAATGGATAATGCCCCCTCTCACCCTGGAGAAGGACTTGGGCGAAATTGTTGTAAAAGTTTTTCCTCCAAATGTAACCAGCATAATGCAACCAATGGATCAAGGCATCCTCGAAAACATTAAAAAAAATTATAGGCGTTTATATTTTGAACATCTGTTAGAATACATAGAAAAGGATGATATTATCAACCAAGAAAGGTTAGACTGAAAAATGTTATTTACCGGGTAAGTCAAGCTTGGGATTTTGTGCGTACTACCACTATTCAAAAGTCTTGGTCAAAAGTTATTGATTTTGAGGACTATAATGACAGTGAAGATGATACTCCATTGAATGAATTAGCTTTGAAATTGAGAAGCCATGGAGAAATGTCCTGTTTAAATTTTGACAGCGAGATAGAAGAAAAAGAAAAAAGTTTATTTGAATTAATGCAAAAATTAAAAGGTTACGAGAATGTGACAAGAGAAGATGTTGTTGAATGGATTACAGCAGATAATTTAGAAGAAGAAATGACTATTGAAGAAATAACGAATTCCTTTCAGGAAACCTAAAAATCAGATGACGATGACGATGACGAAGCGGCGGTGGATGAACAGTCTCCCACTAAGATCTCTCATCAAGAAGATTTTGCTTCTTTGGAAAAAGATTTGAGGTATATCGAACAATAACCAGAGACAACTCCAGCGGATTTGCTTTTTCTTAATAGAGGGAGAAACATTGCAGTGAGACAAAGAAGATGCAATATGAAACAGAAGCGCATAGATACCTATTTCACTGTTTTATAAAGTATGTACCTATTTATATGTTAAAAACGTTAATACATCGGTTTAAAGTATTGGTATTTATCTTTTGAATGAATAAAAAACAAATCCGGATTATCCGAGTTTTCAGTTATCCGGGGTCTACTGTATTTGTATTGCTTCGTTACTAAACGACATACATCTTTTTTTGGCTTTTGACGTGATACTAGATATTAAGGGATATGAGCTGAGCAATAATCTGTTGACATCTAAATTGCATTCTGCTCTTGAGAATTTTCTAGCAAAATTTTACCGGCACAGGCGAAAGTGCTTGTTTTGCGCCTCTGCTGCTTCTTCGGACAGTAACCCAATGGGCAAAAATGCCTTTTCCATTACTATTGCACCGTGAATTAATATTTTATGTCTCGTAGGAGTCAAGAGATGCCAGGGATACAACTCCATATAAATTTTGGCAGCATCTCGATCCTGCGCGATCTGACTTACTCGTCGACCGTCTCCCTGATTTTCGGCCTTCTACCTTCCCCGTTACTACAAGCTTTTCCATGGCATCCACTTTCCTCATAATGTGACCAAAATATTTCAAGCACTGTCTGTTAATTTTATTTAAAAGTCGGTCATTTATTACTTATTATATTGTTATTTGGAATTCCTTGACTTTTTCTATTATCTGGCGTATGTTAAGAATTTGTTCTCTAGTCCTTCTTACTAGAATGAAGCCTGTTTGTTCGGTAGATATTTGCAGCAGTAGAAAAGTTTTAAGTGTATCAGATAGGATCCAGAGAAACACCCTAGCAGCGTGTGATACCAGAGCGATTGTTCTATAGCTGCTACTATCCAAAGGGGATCCTCTCTTATGCCAGGGTCTAAATACAAATTCACACAAATCTGTCGGCCATCTTTCAGTCTTCTATACCACACCACACAATTATATAGTATAGTCACAGCGGTTTCTCCCATCATCTTTATTATTTCTGCAGTTATCTCGTCAGTACCTGCTGCTTTCTTGTTCTTTAACCTTCAAATAGCCTTTCTGACTTCAGATTTAAGAATACATGGCTCCTGTTCTTCAGCGGCTTCGTTGTCGACAATACAGTCACCGATGAGTTGAGGCACAAAAAGTCCTTTCCAAACGTTAATGATTCCAGGCATGTTGGTGACAGTTTTACCTCTCTTACCGTTTAGCAGTCGGTATTAATTCCTTCTTGAAAATCTGGAGCATTTTTTCAGAGTTCAAATTGTCGGTAAAGATGAAGAGTCTCTCAAAACCTTTTTGCGAAAGACATCCGCAAACACGGATCTTCTAAGCATATTTTACTGTGGGCTGAACCATTTGGATAATGAAAATTGACCAGGCTCATGGAGTGATAACACAACCCCAAAATGAAGCTTCATCGGAAAAAATTATATTGCTCCAGTTTCGATTCATGTTTTCACCTACTCACGCAAGCTTCTCTCTGCGTTTTTTGCTCAGCAATGTTTCCTTGATTCTACTCAGCCATTTTAAATCGTTCGCTCGGAGATGAGTGCAACACGTTTCATACAATATATCCAAACCTTTCTGCTTTAGTTTTAGTGCCCCTTGGCTTAAAGTTACTTGAGGATTTCGGAAAATATTCATTTTTTCATCACTGTCCGACACTTTCCCACTCGAACCACGTTCTGGTAGGTCATCAACATTTTTTAACTGGGAGTGTCTTTTCACCTTCTTGCTGATGAATCCTCTCGACTTGCCCATATACTTAGCAGCAGCTGTAGGCGTCATTTTCGGATCTTTTGGTTGCTAACAGGAACACAGTCTCTCCAGAAAGCATTGTTTGCAGGGATGCCATCAATAACCTAAAAAAAGGAATTTCTTTTATAGACTACAAGTTATAGACGATACGCTCTTACTCGACAGACTCACAGTGGGGAAAATCAGATATTTACTGTTCAAAAATCGCTACAGGTTTCATTTTTTGTTAAATCAGGTTATTTTATTTTCAAATATTTGTAAAGCAATTGTGACGAGATCTCTGATGGCCGATTTCTGAAATATACCAGTCCAGAAAGGGATGAAAATAGAGGTTGCAGGGGGTTAAAAATTCCATACTCACGTCAATTAGGGTTCGCGCGTTGATAACTGATTTCCCGGGGGATTTTAGGGTCGCTGATTCCATTTTTTTTGGGTCAGTATGATCATACGATTCCTTTTAGGTGGTGAAAATAGAGGCGATGGGGTGAAATTTCGAAATTTACTTAACAACTTTAAACCCAACGTAACCTAATATACTCCAAACCAAACAACTTTAAATCTAACATAACTTAATGTAAACCTAACCTAACAGAACCTAACATACCCAAAACCTCACAACTTTAAACCTAACATAGCCTATAATTCCCCAAATCTTTAAACCTAACATAGCCTAATGTACCCTAAATCTAACAAATTTAAACCCAACATAACCTATTGTTCCCAAACCTAACAACTTTGAACCTAATATTTCCCTTTCCCTTTAATTCAAGAACTGTGTCTGTTTATGTTTTCTGCAACGCTAAATTCGAATCCGAAATCAGGAAAACCCCATCGCCTGAAGATTCAGATCTAACTTCAAGAAATGCACAAAAAATTTCCTGGGATACCAATAATATATTTTCATTCTCTAAAATCGGTCATATGATCGTACTGATCCAGAAAATGGAATCAGCTACCCACAAAAATCCCCGAGAAATCAGTTTTCAACGCGTGAACCCTAATTCACGTGAGTATGGAAACTCCCTCAAACCTCTATTTTCATCCCCTTTTGGAACATTTTGAGGTATATTTCAGAAATCGGCCATCAGATATCTTTTTACAATTGCGTTACGAGTATTAAAAAAAAAAAATGAATCCGATTCGATAAAAAATGATGTTTGTAGCGATTTTTGAACAGTAAATATCTGATTTTCCCCGCTGTGCGATCGTATATACCAATAGTGCATGTTTTTTAAAAAATGAATAATCATTTTTCAAGAATCCCCTAGTTTTAATGTCTGAGTTCTTGTAAGTGAAGAAACTAGTAAAAGATTTTTTTATATTTCTGTTTTTGGTAATATATATTACTACAGGTATATAATATACAAATGGTCCCACTTTCAACTGATTAACTGTATTTTATTATTATTTTAGGGTGTTTGTTGAAACTTTTGTGGCCCAAATATTTTACGTTCTAAAATGCTGGTACTTTCTATTCTCTGCTTATCAAATCAGAAATGGGTATCCACGGCTTATATCCGGTCACTTCTTAACACATGGATCGGGTATAGTTAATTCGTAAGTATACATTGCAAAGTCTTGTAAGTTATTATTATTGTTATAATTTTTAAGAAATCTACACTGGCTGTCCTCCGCTTTTTAATATATACAGTGTGTTATAAACTTGTTTTGTGTATTTAAGCCAGTAGCCTCTTGTGTCAATAGGAACTGTGGGAAAATAGTGACAAATGGAGCTTATATTCTGTACATTTAATTTCAGTCGCTAAATACATGCCGTTGTTTGTTTTGCTCCATCGCTTCAGGATTTCAGATGGAGGAACTCCAAATCTAACATAACCTAATCTTAAGATTCTTACATCGAGAACTCCAAACCTAACATAACTTAATGGAACGAGTTTACACCAAGAACTCCGAAACTAATTTAACCTAATCCTAAGATCCTTACACCAAGAACTCCGAAATTACTACTACGTCACCATCTTTTTTTCTAACCTGAACTAACAGTAAAAAATATCTTAATTAACCAGGAGTAATTGCAATTCACTGTGTCATCCACCGACAACATCTGGTAGCGAAAAATTTGAGTGATAGATTGCACCAATCGCTTCAATTTGTGATTAAAGCAGTTAACAAAATAAGAAGCAGTGCGTTGAATACCCGTTTATTTGCACAATTGTGCGACGAAAATGATGAAGACTTCCAACGATTGCTCTTACATACTGAAGTACGCTGGTTGTCGAAAGGTGCATGTTTAACAAGATTTTACTCACTTTTTGAATCAGTTTTAGAGTTTCTGGAAAGTAAAGATCCAGATTTAAAAGAAAACCTGATCAAATTGAAAGCAGACATCGCGTATTTGACAGATTTGTTCAAAAAAATTAATGACATTAACTTGGAGTTACAAGGGGACAGCCTAAATTTAATAAAAACAAAGGGTGTAATTTCGGCTTTTCTTGGAAATTGAAATTTATGAAGCAAAATATTAGTCGGCGCGAATTCTCCCAGTTTCCAAACTTGTCACAGACACAATGTCTTGATGAGGATATTCAGACATACGTTCAATATTTAAATACCCTGCATGATGACTTCAAAAATAGATTTGAAGATATTCTGACGATGGAAATACCACCATGGATCATAAATCCATTTGATGAAACGGAAGTGGCGAATGTGGTATTAGAAGAGGAGCTACTCGAGCTTAGCACCAATGAGGAGCTGAAGGTGAAATTTAAAAAAGGCTATCAAACATTTTGGCTGCAAGCAGAAATACCCGAAAAATATCCTGGGCTGTGGGAAATTGCGAGAAAACTTTTGATAGCGTTTCCCTCGTCATTTCTTGTCGAAAAAAGTTTTAGTGTCGTTACAAACCTATTAACAAAAAAAAGGAGCTGATTGAACATCACAGAACGGGGAGATTTGCGGTTATTCCTTACAAAAACTGAAGCCAAATATTGATAATTTGCTGTCAATCCATCAAGTACATCCCTCCCATTAAAATTATGACTATTTTTTTTTAATTGTTGATTATTATTGTTATAATTTTTAAGAAATCTACACTGGCTGTCCTCCGCTTTTTAATATATACAGTGTGTTATAAACTTGTTTTGTGTATTTAAGCCAGTAGCCTCTTGTGTCAATAGGAACTGTGGGAAAATAGTGACAAATGGAGCTTATATTCTGTACATTTAATTTCAGTCGCTAAATACATGCCGTTGTTTGTTTTGCTCCATCGCTTCAGGATTTCAGATGGAGGAACTCCAAATCTAACATAACCTAATCTTAAGATTCTTACATCGAGAACTCCAAACCTAACATAACTTAATGGAACGAGTTTACACCAAGAACTCCGAAACTAATTTAACCTAATCCTAAGATCCTTACACCAAGAACTCCGAAATTACTACTACGTCACCATCTTTTTTTCTAACCTGAACTAACAGTAAAAAATATCTCTTTGTCAGTGAATACCTTCATTCTGCCTATAACCTTAAAAATTACTCATATTAATGAAAACCACTTTTTTTAAGAAAATATATTGTTGGTGGTGAAAAATGAAACAATCCATTTTTGTGTATCTTATATTGCTACATCTTTAATTCGCTTGAGCTTTTTCTTTGTGAGTCCCCTTGCCTCTTACAACAGCGGCGCTTAATTTCGAGTCCTTTCGCCTTTCATCACCGAAATGCTTTATTTCGGTGACTTTGGAGTTCTTTGTGTAAATTTCTTCCATTAGGTTATGTTAGGTTTGGAGTTCTCGGAATAAAGATATTAGGATAAGGTTATGTTAGGTTTGGAGTTATTCCGTCAGAAATCCTGAAGCAATGGAGCAAAACAAATAACGGCATGTATTACAACTTTCTGTGATGCTTGATTAAGTTATTCTATCATGATTTTGAGTTCGTCTAGATCAGTGATTCCCAAAATGGTTCAGGTGGACCCCCAGGGGTCCACGGGAGACTCGACGGGGGTCTACGTTGGCGTAAAAAAAAAAATGGGGGTTCACAAGTTGTAAGTGGGGGTCCATGAAAATTTATCTGGTTTCGATAGTAAAGAACAAAAATGTTGGCTTGGCTTAACCTATTAATGTAGGCAGATAATACACTACTCAAAAGAATTAAGGGAGCAAAAAAAATTCCAAATTTTTCGGTGATTTTCAGCCAGGCTGTATTTCGGTGAAAAATGGTCGTATTGAGACTTTAAAAAAAAAGCATTTTGAAGCTTTAAGATTCTAATTTTCAGATTTTTTGGCTAAAATTTTTTAGGAGCTACGGTTCTCATGCAATCCTAACAGATAGCGCGAAAAAATAATATTGCAAATATTTTGCTTTTTTTTTGGTCCACGGGCTTGAAAAAAATTTTTTCAGTTAGGCCAGTATATGGATCAGATAGCCTGTTTATTTAGCATTAATTTCCTTGTTTTAAAACCTCCCTTAATTTTTTTGAGTAGTGTATTTTAAGAAGGTCAGCGACTGTTACTTGTAAAAACTTGCATATTCGATATTCAGTACAACGCGCGTCGAGACTTGCAAAGCGCCGCCCGCCCGCCCGCAACGCAACCCGTTTAGACGTGCAAAGGGACGAAATACGACTTGTGCTGTGATTGCAATCTTGCATGAACTTGTTTGATTCTTTACCCATATAAATACGAATGCCAAGGACAAACGTTACTCATTTGTTTCCGGAATTTTGAAAAGAAAAATTTGAGTGAAACCATGTCAGTGTTTGCCAGTGCCGGAAAAAGTAAGTACCTGCCTATTTGTTATTCATACTTTTATTTTATATTGTAATAATATTATATTTGTTATGTTTGCGTGTAGTAGGTACGTAATAAAAATTAAATACTGAACGGGGCCATTATTCGATACTTCTATAAAAGAACAGAAAGCCGAGAAAGATTGAACTTTTAGTACTTTTTATTATAAAATTATTTATTTACCCGACTGTGTGTGATTCACTAAAGGAGAGATATATGATTGACCTGCATGTTTGTACATATCTCAGTGCCCTCGTAATTGCTAACGCTAAATGACTAAAAATAATTTCATAAATTGTACGTGTCTTTATGTACCACTCGTAACGTACATCAAAGTAATAAATAAATCATTAAAATCGCGGAGTTTTGATGTCAAAATATTCTTTAAAAGTATTTTCTCTCGAATTTACAGAAATGTATCAAAATATAATTAATCAAAAAATATTTTATATTACATTAAAATAGGTTCAGCCGTTTTGTGAAAACCTCTATAGGGGTCTTAGCAGTTTATTGCTTTTAATAATTAAAATCAGTTTTGCCGCCGGCATTTTGGTTTTTTCATTGCAATAATTAATTAATCCTATTTTATTCTGTTAAAATAGCCATATCATGTTAAAGTCGCCTTATGATTGTTAAAACAAACATTTTTTTCTTTACAGGTAAGTAACTGATACGAAACATGGCTGAATCTAAGAAGAAATGTCGACAGTACAGTGTTGATTATTTGAAATTTGGTTTTCTTCCATCAAAGGCAGATAAACAATCGCCCATATGCATTTTATGCAACAAAGTTTTGAGCAATGACTCTATGAAACCATCGAAGCTCGAAGATCATCTAAGAAGGTGTCATCCTGATAAAATAGGTAAAGATTTAAAATATTTTCAAACATTGAAGGAAAAATATGAAAAGAGATCCACCGTACACAGTATGTTCGGTTCAACGTCTCAAAGTAACGATGATGGCTTGCGGGCATCTTACAATATATCATTGCTTATAGCGAAATCTGGAAAACCGCACACCATCGGAGAACAGTTAATTTTACCCGCTGTTGAAGAGGTTTTAAAAAACTGTTCTGCACAAACCTCAATTTGACGTACTCAAAAGAATTCCTTTGAGTAACAACACTGTACAAAGACGTATTGATGAAATGAGCTCTGATATTGAAAGCTTCTTGTGTAATTATCTGCAAACAACTCATTTTTCTATTCAACTGGACGAGTCAACTTTACCTGGTCATGAAGCATTATTATTGGCATATGTTCGATTTGTTATGGACGAAGAAATCCATGAAGAGCTGCTATTCGCGAAAAACTTTGAAGACAGATACTAAAGGCGAATCAATATTTAATGTCCTGAGTGATTTTTTTAAGGAAAAATCGATTCCATTTACAAACATTATTTCGGTGGCAGCAGATGGAGCTACTGCCATCTTCGGACGATATCGTGGGTTTATAACCCATCTTAAAAGAATTAACCAGGAGTAATTGCAATTCACTGTGTCATCCACCGACAACATCTGGTAGCGAAAAATTTGAGTGATAGATTGCACCAATCGCTTTAATTTGTGATTAAAGCAGTTAACAAAATAAGAAGCAGTGCGTTGAATACCCGTTTATTTGCACAATTGTGCGACGAAAATGATGAAGACTTCCAACGATTGCTCTTACATACTGAAATACGCTGGTTGTCGAAAGGTGCATGTTTAACAAGATTTTACTCACTTTTTGAATCAGTTTTAGAGTTTCTGGAAAGTAAAGATCCAGATTTAAAAGAAAACCTGATCAAATTGAAAGCAGACATCGCGTATTTGACAGATTTGTTCAAAAAAATTAATGACATTAACTTGGAGTTACAAGGGGACAGCCTAAATTTAATAAAAACAAAGGATGTAATTTCGGCTTTTCTTGGAAAATTGAAATTTATGAAGCAAAATATTAGTCGGCGCGAATTCTCCCAGTTTCCAAACTTGTCACAGACACAATGTCTTGATGAGGATATTCAGACATACGTTCAATATTTAAATACCCTGCATGATGACTTCAAAAATAGATTTGAAGATATTCTGACGATGGAAATACCACCATGGATCATAAATCCATTTGATGAAACGGAAGTGGCGAATGTGGTATTAGAAGAGGAGCTACTCGAGCTTAGCACCAATGAGGAGCTGAAGGTGAAATTTAAAAAAGGCTATCAAACATTTTGGCTGCAAGCAGAAATACCCGAAAAATATCCTGAGCTGTGGGAAATTGCGAGAAAACTTTTGATAGCGTTTCCCTCGTCATTTCTTGTCGAAAAAAGTTTTAGTGTCGTTACAAACCTATTAACAAAAAAAAGGAGCTGATTGAACATCACAGAACGGGGAGATTTGCGGTTATTCCTTACAAAACTGAAGCCAAATATTGATAATTTGCTGTCAATCCATCAAGTACATCCCTCCCATTAAAATTATGACTATTTTTTTTTAATTGTTGATTTGCATTGTTGAAGTTACGGTACGTTATTAATGTTTAATTTTAATTCTATTAAGTCTGTAATCATATTATTTTAATAAATAGAATACAAGAAAATATATTATTTTTCTTTTTATTTTTACCACTCCGAATTTAGAGTTGGAACTCAGCCACGGCCCCAATTTTCATCGTTAGTTCTAATCTTCACATTTTTTGACGAGTTTTGGGAATATGGTAGAAATGTAGCAGCAGGGGTTCCACCGAAACGAGTAAAATTTTGAAAGTGGTCTACGAGAAAAAAAAGTTTGGGAACCTCTAGTCTAGATCTTAGCTAATCAGTACTACGTCATCTGCGAATCATAAGTGATGTAAATATATGCCATCGATTTTAATTTCCTTCTCTTCCCACTCAAAACTTTTAAATACATCCGCCAAGGCCAGGGTAAACTATTTTGGTGAATCGTGTCGCTCTGCCTAACACCTTTCTTGATTTTTATGGGTTCTGGTTTTCGATTTTCTTCTAATTTAGCCGTTAATGTCGCATTTTCATATATGAATTTTAGGAGTTCGGAATATCTTAAGTTTATTCTAGCATGAGTTAAGGACTGCAAAATATTTCAGAGAGTAAGGTGAGGCTTAATATTATATTCGGTCGCTTTCTCTATTAAAAAGCGGAATGTCTGGATATGATCTGCTGTTCCAAATTCTTTGCGAAAGCCCGCCTGTTCGACTGGTTGGTAGTCGTCGAATTTATTTATTAGACGGTTGGTGAGAATTTTAGTAAGAAGCTTGTACAAATGCGATAATGGGGCGATAGTTCTCGAGGTATGTAAATAAAAAGTGATAACCATTCTTGAATAAAAGTGTGACCTCACTGTTTTGCTAACGGACAGGTATTCTTTGTTCTTCAATACATTTGTTGAGTAATAACCGTATCGCTTCAAAAAGTTTATTTCCTCCCATTTTCAATATTTCAGATGTTATTTTATCTTCACCTGGAAATTTCTTATTCTTCATCTGTTTTAAAGCAGTCTCCAATTCACTTCGGCTCATTTCAGGAATTTCTTCCGAGCTAACGTTAAGAATACATTTTTGCTCCTGATTTGGATTTGGTATAGTCGAGAAATAGAGTTTTGTGCAGAATTCCCTTATTTCCCTTCTGGCAGTTATTATTTTACCTGTTTTATCTCGTAATTTTATTATTTTAGTTCTATCTTGTAACATCTTGGATTTCAATACTTTCATATTTTTGTTTTCTTCAGTGGTGTTAATTAATAAATTTGTTTTTTATTTTCTAACATCTTCCCTTGTTTGTTTATTGATGACTTTGTTCAATGTTTTATATTCATGTGTAACGCTTTCTTTAGATTTTCTTTCTTCTATGAGTTT
This sequence comes from Pachyrhynchus sulphureomaculatus, assembly GCA_019049505.1. Classification (NCBI taxonomy): domain Eukaryota; kingdom Metazoa; phylum Arthropoda; class Insecta; order Coleoptera; family Curculionidae; genus Pachyrhynchus; species Pachyrhynchus sulphureomaculatus. Next base: position 98,283,251 of record CM032451.1, read on the forward strand.
AATTATTTCGGGAGAGACTTTGTTCACTTTCTGCTGTTGCTAGGACATTTTCTTAATTGTTACTTCGATACTAGATATAATTTTTTATGTAAGTTGGTTTATTTCCATGCTTTTTAAACTGTCTACTAGTTGGAGTTTATTGCCCTACGACGATAGGAATACGAAATATGTTTTCCGGATCGTAGCCTTAACTCTTGGCTGTTTACATTAGCTAGCGCTGATGTTTATTTACTACTAAAATCTTTAGAGATTTTCTTCTTCTTATACTTTTTTTAGCTATGATGATCTGTTAATTCCGAGGTCGTGGGAAAGGGAGATTGCAAGCTATTTCTCCATCTTTTTGGTTGTCTTCCTAGTGGACGTTTGCCTGCTGATGTTCCTTCCTTGGTAGTCTGTGCCCCTCTATTCTTTTTACGTGATTATGCCACAGTCTTCTTCTTTGTCTAACCTATCTTACCACGTGTTGCCTGCAGCATTGTTCCCTAAGGTCAGTGTTTTGTTTCCTATCCCTCCTTGTTTTACCAACTATTACTCTTAGGTTTTTCATTTCCGCAGTACGTAGCACACGTAACACATTTAGAGATATGATTGTTAAATTTCTGACAAGTTTTGAAACGGCGCAAACACTGTCATGCACTAGTTTGGTAAATAATAGATGACTCGCCCCGGTTGTCCATATATATCGTATTATACATACGTCCTTTTCAAGATTCTTATAGTCGAGGAATCTAAAAATTTTAGTTTGTAAAGAAAAATATAAAGTTTTAATTGTAAATATCTATGGCAAAAAAATGTTCTATACTCTATTTATTTGAAAGTGATAGCGAGAGATTATCTAGAATTATGCAAATTAGCATCAAGTAGTAATAAGGGCTCCAGAGTTTTACCTACATTTTACCTGGAATGTAGTAGTTCAACAACTTTATTGGAATGCCATCTGGCATCGATCTAATATCCGCAATCTCTCTGCTTGAATACAATAGGAAAACGATCCTTTTTAGTGTTCCATACGGAACACTTATAAAATCACTTCGGTGTCTGTCCGTCTGTCTGTCCGTCTGTCCGTCTGTCCGTCTGTCACACCCCGATTTTCTCCGAAACTATTTGTCATAGAAAGTTGAAATTTGGTAGTAATATAGGAATTGATGGCCTCATCAGAGCCATGTAGTTTTGAAAGTTAAATTTTGACTTAAGGGGTTAGTTTTGGGGGGTGAAATCGGAAGTGAAAAAAAAATTTTTTTACTAGGTAATCGAGTGTGGTGTCAAATGAAAGCTTGTGAAAACACGAGTAAAAAATATATATATAATGTAATACTTGCGCGCACTTTTCTTTGTATTATTTTTAAAAAATCGCGAAAAATCGCTGTCCACCCGCCTTATCTCGGAAAGTACTTATCAAAAAATTTTGAAAAAATTCTGGAATATTCTCCACGGGGTGTGGATTGAACGAAAATTATCACGAGTGCATTACCTGTAATAATTTATCTGGTATATAAAAAAACAGAAATTTCAAGGTCATCAATTTTCAGTAAAGATTGGAAATAAACTTTGTTGAAACTTATTTGGGGTGTATTTTGTGAAGTCACTGATCATTTTATGTCACCGTAAGATAAATTTTGACTTAAGGGATTCGTTTTGAGGCGTGAAATCGGAAGTGAAAAAAAAAATTTTTTACTAGATCATCGAGTGTGGTGTCAAATGAAAGCTTGTGAAAACACGAGTAAAAAATATATATATAATGTAATACTTGCGCACACTTTTCTTCGTATTACTTTTAAAAAATCGTGAAAAATCGCTGTCGCCTACCTTATCTCGAAAAGTACTGATCAAAAAATTTTGAAAAAATCCTGGAATATTCTCCACGGGGTATAGATTGAACGGAAATTATCATTACCTTTAATAATTTATCTTTTATAGAAAAAAAAACAAAATTTCAAGGTCACCAGTTTTCAGTAAAGATTGGAAACAAACTTTGTTGAAAACTCATTTGGGGTGTGTTTTGTGAAGTCACTGATTATTTTATACCACCCTAATAAAATTTTTTATTTTAAAAACAATCAACGTACGGAACACTAATTGTGCAAGTTCAACTTGCACTTGACCGGTTTTTTTTATTGTGTGGGGCTAAATAGCCTGAAACAGTTCTGGCCAGTGGTGGTGCACCTGGACGTGTACGTATTATTTCTGAATAGAATTAATGAAATAGTTTTATAATGTTTAAACATTTATTAGAAAAAAATAACATCTTACAATGAAACATTATTAATTTAAAAATATACAAATAAGGAAGTCCAACAACAATGAAAAATTATTACCAGTCTTCTATATCCGACACGCTTGAAAAACTATCATTGTACGACTCATTTGAATGTATTGAGTATTCGATCAATATATACTGCCGGTATTTACATATGGAACTGAAACGTGGGCTTTAAATAGAAGTATAATAAATAAACTCCAGGTAACCCAAAGAGCAATGGAGAGAAGAATGCTAAATATTAGACTCCAAGATCGTATTCTTAACATCGAGAATCGAAGAAGATCAAAAGTGATAGATGTAATATAACGAATATATATATTAAGGTGGAATTGGGCGGCGGGGCATGTCGCAAGGATGAATAATAACAGATGGACACGCCGTATAGTTGAATGGAGGCATAGAGAACACAAAAAATGCAGAGGTAGAACACAGAAAAGATTGACGGACGACATAAAAAGATTAGCAGGACATGAGGCAAAAAGCAAACAACAAAGCTCATTGGAGACAACTTGGGAAGGCTTACATTCGACTGTGGATGGCATAAGCTAATGATGATGATTGTTCCTGACGACTTCTCCTTGAATCTGTGCCCATATAAGTTCGATTGAGCTCGTAATGATATGGGGGCAGGCGATAAACAGTAACATTACGTTTGTTTGCCATTTCGTCGATGATGAAACTTTTGTACTTGTCTTTACTTGTGAGAAGCTTTACAAGTTCTAATAATTCTCTCTTAACGCTGTCTTTTGGAAATGAAATATTTTTCTCAGTCATCCAAGAATGGATGTCCTTTTTCAATTAACCCAAGGTTGGAACTCGTTCTATTTTTTAGAATGATACATTGCGTTATCCATTACAATAACAAAACCGTCTGGTATTATTTATTTATTTATCTACGGGCAGACCCATTTTATACATAGTATTTACAGAAAAATTTCAATAATATAGTAAACTTATAACAATACAATACAATAACAACACCAGTAATTATCATTTCAAAAACTCAGTGGACTGTCAACAGTTTTTCTTTTAAACGTTTTAAAGAGAGATTAAAAAAATCAAGATTCGCTTCACTGGCACCATTAGTGATTCTAGTGATCGGCGAGAATAGGCCATAGTTACATCTGTGGTACCTCGGGGCAAAAAGTACGTGGTCCCTTGTTGATCTTGGTGGAACATGAAAATTTATCAGACTCAAGAGATCAGAGCAGTCTATATGACCATTTACAAGTCGAAATAAGAAACATATATCAGCAACTTTCCTTCGTCTTGAAAGTGATTGCAGCTGAAGTCTTCGTAGCTGGTCCCCATAGGCAGTGATGTTCCACTTAAATTTGCAAGAGACATATCTAGCATACTTCCTCTGTACCCTTTCAACACCCTCAATATGCACAGCATATGATGGCGACCACACACATGACAGATACTCCAAAGAAGATCTCACCAAGGCCTTGTACAAAATATTCACGCTATCTACGGTCCGGAAATCCCTAGTATTCCTACAGACGAAGTCAAGGAGTTTAATACATTTGTTAGTAATAAAGTCATAATGAATATGAAAATCAAGCTTAGTGTCCAAATAAATACCCAAGTCACACAATGAGGAGACTCTTTCGAGAAGACAATTATTAATACTGTAGTCATACAAAAGCGGAACTTTCACTCGAAAGAACGACATAATCTTACATTTTTGAATATTTAGTTTCATTTTGTTTCTCCTGCACCACTCACTCACCTTATCCCAGTCTCCCTGCAGTCTCATAGCATCGTCAACAGAATGAATTGCCGTAGACAATTTCAAGTCATCTGCAAAAAACAAGGGCCTTGAAAATAGAATCACCTTTCGTAGGTCGTTAATAAATATATTAAACAGCAACGGGCCCAGGTGCAACAGACACCTCACTCGACACAAAGCCCTTTACTTTAACAAACTGTTTTCTATATGTAAGGTAGCAGGTCAACCAATTCAGTAGTGCTCCACAAAACCCATAACCTCTTAACTTCCCTATCAGGATATCGTGGTTGACTGTGTCGAAGGCCTTGCTGAAATCCGTATAAACCACGTCAACCTGACCACCCGCCTCCATCACATCAATAGTACTTTGAACCAACAAGATTAGGTTTGTAGCCGTCGATCTGCCACCAACGAAACCGTGCTGTTCCGGAACCAAAAGAGGTTTTATGAATGGTTTTAATTTGTCGCAAACAATTTTTTCGAATACTTTTGGAATAGAACTTAGAATGGAAATAGGTCGATAATTTTTAGCGTCTGATTTGTCGCCGGACTTAAATACTGGAGTAATGAAGCTATATTTCCATTGGTCAGGAAAAACACCGCTCTCTAGGGACATTTTAAAAAGCATATGGAGCGGTTTGGCCAAAGCATAGACACAGTCAACTAAAAATCTGGGAGATATACCATCAGGACCCGGTCCCTTATTTATGTCAAGTTTAGACACATAGTCAAACACCTCCCCCAGGGAGATCTCAACAGAGGAGAATGATCCACCACTATCACCAACATCCTCAAGCCCAGGCTCACCACCGTCAGTATCCGACCTATAAACACCTTGAAAATGAGACTTAAAAATTTCCACAATAGTCTGTCCATCCGTCCCTGTTAGCTCGTCTAGATTTATTAAGGTTGGGGTGGACTTGCCCCCCTTTTTACTGTTAATGAAATTCCAAAATTGTTTGGTGTTATGCTTTAAATTTGTCTCAATATTTTTAACATACTGCAAGTAGCAGTTGCTCTTTAAGATATTGGATTGGGTTCTTAACTCCGAAAACTTCTGATAAGTTTCCCACCGACGGGTTTTTTTGTATTCTTTATGACACAACTTCTTTTTTAAGATAAGATCTTTAAGTTCATCAGAAAACCACTTCGGGAACTTCGGATTTTTGGAACGAACCACAGGGACATATAGACTAATACCAGCATACAAAACTTCATCGAAGGCAGACTTTGCAGTATTTACATCCGCGATACCACCCAAGACATATTCCCAGTCCACTGAGTGATAATAAATATTTAACATATTATAGTCCGCACGCCTAAAGTCATAGAAACTGAAATCATAGTGCAAACGCTCAGGATAGTCATTAAGCAGCACATCAACCACTAGGGAAGGATGGTGCCGGTCGCAGGGCAGCAGACTCTCCAGTGCCACCCGAACAGATGTTCTACTGTCTCGTGTTACCACTAGATCTAATTTCACACCATTCGCATTACTAATTTCGTTCACTTGGAATAACTGATTATAAGAGAAACAGTCACTAAGTAGCCTCACAACGTCCCCACCATGGCCAATGGCTGAGCTTCCAAAACTGTCACTAGTCCATTCTACATGAGGCAAGTTATAGTCACCTAGGACACATACATTATCGCTGGTATACTCTTGAATGATCTCCTCTATCGCACAGCAGTGAGCCTGAACAGCATCCACTTTAATGGGTGGCGGCAAGTACACAGCACCCACCACAAGTTTCTCCGTACCACATCGAATTAACACAAACAAGTGTTCCACACTATGGTAGTTGTTTGGCACTATACAAGACTGATAACAGTTTCGTACTGCAATAAGCACCCCACCTCCACTTTTTTTGTCACTAGTAAGGTTTGACCGATCTTTTCGATACAATACATAATCAGACATACCAATCTCAGCATCACAGATATCATCACTAAGCCAAGTCTCTGAGAATACCACCACATCAAAATCACAATCTGATATACTGAGTGTTAAGTCTTTCATTTTGGTTTTGGTAATAAAGTGTTAAGTTCGGCCTGCCCCTATTAAGTTTTTTCTCTGCCGTATAGAGTCCTGTCGCGGTTCATCTACATGCACAATCTTAGGCACACCTCCTAAATATTTTATGCCCAGTTTAGTTTCACCATTATGAATGCGTTGCTGTAACTGAGACCTCAACTCCTTGAACTGATGCCTTTGCCATAAAGTTTGATCAGGACCAATGGTCGTTCCCTGTTCTCTAAACCTTGACTTATTACTTAGGATGGTCTGTGCTGATCGCTCATCATGCATTATCACCTTTATTGGTCTCACCTTTCCAGAACGCTTCCCAACCCTCAACACTTTAGTGAATTTAATTCCCTCAACAACATTTTCAAAAGCTGCATCAACCAAGCTAGTGTCATGTTCTATACGGGCTTTGGGATCATCAGACACAGATTCCGGAACATTGTAGATCATTACATTAATTGCCCTTCTCTTTCGCTCTTCCATTTCATCAATGACCAGTTGGGGAGCTGTGACTGAGACTGATGGACTCGAATCCTTCAGCTGCACAAAATCGGCTCTCAATTGAGCTAACTCCCCTTCCAGCAGGCCAATCTTCTGGTCCCTAATCTTCTCCCTTTCCTTCAGGTCAGCAAGTGCACCCTGAAGGCTACTTTTCTGCTCCACCAACAAGTTCACTATATAGGAGACTACAGAAAGAATATCCTTATTACTGATATCAGTTAAGTCTATCATCTTCGAAAACCAATCTACAAATACATCGGAATTCATATCTTCGTGAAAATCTCCTGTTTTCTTGATTACGACTCTTAAAAGACCTCCGTCTTCAAAACCACTTTCGGTTCCAATATGCCTAATAATTATCCTACGTCCCTTATCAGATGGTGGTTTAATACCAGTAGAGAGAATATCATTGAATGCTTAGCGATCATTTTTGAAATTTCTTGCCTGTGTACCCTCCATTTAACCACGTCTCATCTAAGTAATATATCCTTTTTCCTTCGGTCTTCTCTTCTCTAGTGTACAATTTCTTCACTTTCTGTCAATAAAGATTTTCTTTCCACTTTTTCCAATAAAAATTCACACCTTTTAAAATACTCCATAGTTTTACTCTACTCATTTTCGGTATTTCTGGGTGACTTGTCGCAGCCTGCAGGATCATATCCAAAGTCGGAATTCTCTTTTCCATAAAAAAGTCATGAATAATACGCCTTACTGCTTGTTTTGTGTTGTCTGTCAGCTGAAGTTCTTTTTCGCCTGGTCTCTTTTTTGGAGAGTCTCTAACTCCCCCTTTTCTTCTCTTAAAATTCTGTAAACTGTAACCAAGTCCGGTCATTAAAGAATATTTTGTTACACAATCGTCCACACTTAAATCACAATTCTGATCGTTTTTAACGTAGTCAAATACATTTTAACTATACGCTTTTCATCATGGGTTAGCTGCTGGAACTATTGTCGCTTAACTCGAGAAGACATTTTGTTAACATACTAACTGACTTGTCAGTAACTGGCTTGACACTTGAGCATGCTGCTCTAAATATGTATTTATAGTTGGGGTAACAGAAAGGTATGTAAATAAAATGATTTGATCGGCAATAAGACTTCGGTCAGTCCACTGGTATTTTTATTACCATCAGTTTCAGATAAAGAGAGTATAATTAAGAATTCATCTTGAAATAACTCATTTAAAATATTAAATTTTAATATTTTGGTTTAAGCTGTTCCTTATGAGAAATGCAAATTCAGTACTTATTTTAAAACTATATGTTTGTAATCCGTTAAATGATTTTTTTTATGTCCGTATATATTTTTATTTTAGATGGGGTTTTAAATTGTACAATGCGATTCCGTATCTTTATGAACTGAGAGCATTGCTAGACTGGACTTGTACAGACACATCTCTTGCTGTAGGAGATTGGTTTAAGATGGAAAATATGAACAAAATAGTTTTTTCGCAAAAAGTAAGGGTATATTTAAATAAGACTTAAACAACTGTTTAAGACCACTACATATGTTTATTCTATTAGAGCTGACAATTGTGTCGACACATTGTGTCTTCTGTCTACAAAGTTTGTTACAAAATATATAAGTTACTTGGTTATAAGAGTTAAATTAATTAACAATATTCACCTTAGTAACTAAAACAACTTCCATAAAGGAGACCCACCGCTATCAAGTTAATCACTGAGTGATAAACCTGAAGATTTTTTCCCGTTAATCTCTAGTTGCTCTAAACAATTCAGTAATTTCCTTTTATTTTCATTGTGTAAAATTATGAAATCTTCATTGAAAGTACGATTTTCATCCGTTAAATGTTTAGCGTAGTGCCAACCTGTGGAGGCGTGCCCCACTAGGGGACCGTGATTACATTATTGGAGGGGCGCGAGCATATCGAAAAGTAATTATTATTAAAAACATTCATTAAAAACATTTAATATAATTTATTGAAAGGAAAGCAAAACAAAATACATTCTGACATAATAAAAAAGAAAATACACATTTACACTGATATAATACACCTATAAATAGGATTGTACTAGTACTGCCCAATGTATTTACCTAATAATTAACATATCAATACTAAACCAAAAACAAGTTTAATAATTATTAGTGACTCCATTGGGTCTGTTTTGCAGAGCAAAGATTTTCGAAGGATGGCTTAATATTAGAAACAGACTCTCCGAGTTCTTTTTCTATATTTAGTTGAAATCTATATTTTGTTTTCAAAGCAGCCACCGCAGAAAATCCGGTTTCGCAAATGGTAATAGTATACGAAATCCTCTTGTTTTCAGTGCAGAAAACTCATCATTCACCCTGCCCAAAATTCAAAGAGTGATTTATTATTAAATTTTCTTTTGATTTCGCCACTTGCCGTGAAGTCTATAGTATTGAAATGGATCTCTAACCCACTCATAACTGGCTACCAAGTTGTCGTCAGTAATAAAATACTTTTTAAAATTCTTTTTCAACATGGCTAGATGATTTTTAATAGTTTCTAAAACAACTTTCACATGTTGTTCTTCAGCCCTGTATGTTTTAAAACATTCACCCACATTTGCAAACATTTCTAGGTTTTTCTGCTTTACATTTCTGCTCCACAATTTCAATTTTCTACAAAAAGTATTAATTTTATCACCGGTATCGAATATATGTGTATTTGTTCCTTGGAGTTGAAGATTTAAGGTATTTAGTTTCTCGAGTATATCGATCAAGTAGCTCAGTTTCATCACAAATAAACTATCTCGAAACTTCTCGGCTTTCGGTCGGTTTTCCTCTTCTAGAAAATTGGCGATTTCATTTCTTAATTCATAAACACGTTGCAAACATTTCTCACGTGGTAATCATCTTGCCTCGCAATAAAATAGTAACGCTGAATGTTCGGCACCCATGCCTTTACAAAGTGTAGAAAAAATTCTAGATTTTAGGCGTCTCATTTTAATATAATTTACTACGGTTACAACTGTAGTAAGCACAATATTCAGAGCAGGACTAATTTCTTTGGAAGCCAAAGCTTCTCTGTAGATCATACAATGTGTCCACACACACACAGTGGAGATTTTTGTTTCACAAGTGCTTGTACACTTTGAAATCTTCCAGACATTGAATGAGCACCATCGGTACATATTCCGTCGCAATTTCTCCACTCCATATTTGCCTCGTTTATAAAATCATTTAAGATAGCAAAGAATGCGAGTGATATTGCTTCGAGTTCTATTGGTTTGCAGAAAAATAGTTCTACTGCTGACATACCATCACAAAATCGAACATATGAGCATCTTTATTGCTATATGTTGCCTCATCAAGCTGAATTGAAAACAATTTGTCACGCAACTTCCCGAAAAGATGATGCTGTACATCTTCAGCTATATCACCAATTCGACGGGCAACAGTATTATTTGATATAGATATGGATAGCATTGTTTGGCAAAATTATCTCCAAACAGAGTTTCTACAATCGCAATTGCTGCTGGCAAAACAAGCTCTTCACCAATGGCGTGAGACTTTTGACATCTGGCTATTTTATATGAAACTTTGTAAGAGGCAAGTAAAGCTTTTTTATTCACAGACAAAGTTTTTTAAAAAAATGATTTCTGCTTTACATATGATTTTAATTTTAATTCGAAGAATTCTCAGGGTTTGTTAAGATACTCACTATGAAGATTTTCCAAATGTTGTTTAAGTTTATTTGGTTTCATACTGTCTGCTGCCAAGATTTTTGAGCAAATAACACACAGGGGCCTTTCTTCTTCATTTACTTCAGTACTGGTAAACCCTAAATTTAAATAATCTTGAGAATATCTTCTTGATTTTATTTTCGGAACCACGCTCGTCTCTGCACTTGTTGATGCTTCACTATCGTCTAATGCTCGCTTACGCCCACTTAAAAATTTATCCATGATTCTGTATAAATTTACTGCCTTGAATTTCAATTAACACGTAAATTACAACATACACATTCACGATAAATCCGATATCAGTAGAAGGATCAACTCGACTGAGACGGGCTGTAATTGAACGAGGTGCAGCATTTATACACCTTTGGGCAGACTTTCCGAATGTTCGAGACAACTCGGAACTTCTCGCGAAGCCGCTACCGATATGGTGGACGTGACAGCAATAGAGAGGCATCGATTCTAGTTTTGTCAACGCAGCAGATATGCGTTGCCAAATATGAATAAATTTACTTATTCTTAGTAGTTTGTAAGGTTTGTAATTAAGATCATAGTGTAGCTTTAGCATCAAAATACTGAAAATTTGCATGTATGAGAGGGAGGAGGCGCGATGAAAATTATGTTTGAAAATTGGGTCGCAAATACTGAAAGGTTGAAAAACGCTGACGTGGTGATATATGTTATTTTTCATTCTATAACTTTGTTTGTGTTTGTATATTTTTTTTATAAAAAGATCTGCTTGTTTGTCTTATATATAGTTCAGGTTAGTTCAGGTTAGAGCAATTAGTTTTATACCTCGGAACCCATAGAGTAAATGGATTTGAATGTTTCAGGATTTTATATATGATTCAGAAAATAACGTTCTTCGTCATATTTAATCATCATTTCTGCTTCAAAGCTCAATCATCGTTCCATCTACTTTTCAGCGTGGGAAACTACTTTGGCCAGAAGTTATTAATACACTATTTACTTAATTTAACTCTATTGAATTGAATTGATGTGCAAACAAGGGCCGCCAGATTAAAGTATGAGTAGTAAATAAATTGTTTGAGAACCGCCAAACGTGGCATACAATCCAGGGTAACCGCGATGGCCAAAAAATAATATTTTAGAGGGTTTTTGCAGCATAACTTTTTTGCAAAACAAATTTAAAAAAAAACAGTTTAAGGAAAAAATATTGAAAAAAATTAGAGCTTTCCAATGCCGTTGTACAAAAGGTATGGCGATGGAAAAAAAAAGTTATTTGGCGTCACGGCACTCCGTGTCGATTTCATTACCAAATGTCAAATATATCAGTATACTTCTTGACATGTCCTAAACCATTATCCATTTTAAAAAAATTAATATCCAACTATTCTTCCTAAGTGGGGGCCGAGCGTATAAAAAATGATCACCCTGTACACACAAGAATAACTTTTGGTCAATTTCCCTCTTCAGTGAGAAACTTTACGACTGCACGTTGCTCCAAATTACCCGCACATCTTTTGAAAGGAAGAAAATTACAAAAACTGTCGAACGAAAAGAACTCAGAAAATTTCATCAAAGAACTTGGAATAGCGACAGTTATTTGACCACAAAGCAATTTCTTGTATCATATCATTTTCTTGGCTGTGACAGATAACTTTCATATTGAACAAATTTAAACTTTGGTACCGCAGCAGCATGCAGTCTACCAAAAATTTGAGATCTACCTTGCTACGAGTATAACAATGCTATACAATAATAATTGATTTGTTACTAATAATGATTTTATTAAAAATATATTTACAACCAGTATTTATAGTGGCAATATCCTTTAAACAAATTGGTCTTCTTCATTCTTCCTTATTATCTTCTAAGATAAATGGTCCAGATGTGATTGAAGATGGTACTCGTCTCATTTGCTTTAAGATGTAAATTTTGGCATCTAGCCATGACCGCTCAATACCTTGTATATGAGCTGCTGCTTGCTGGTGATTAACGGCTTGACGGTCGAAACATTGCCTGCCAAAATGCCTATACGCTGGTCACTCGTCTGAACGAATAGCAGTTTAAAACTGAACCTCTCTTTCTGTAATTGGCATTAATGTGTTTTCATCTCTCCTTTCCATATTAAAATATCGTACTTCTCGTTTTGTTTTCAAACCAAAAACCCACGATCCTCGCCTCATCAATTTGTATAGGATCGTCGTTGCTGCCGATTGAATGACACAATTAAGGAGCATACTTTGCAGTACATATTATACCAATCACTTATAGTATGTGACGACCTTACAGTCAGTTTTTCACATGTTGTACTCGAAATGTCGTGCACGAACATAAACACCAATTCCAAAATATGATATCAGCTTCCAAACGATTTTGTTGTTTGACAGCCTTTCCTGGAGGAAACGTTCCTCCACGATCGCGTTTCCTTTTTCTTTGCATTTCCGCACCATACCTATCACAGATGTCATTTTCAGCATTCTACACAAGTAGATCTTCGTTAAAAGTGATATTAACACAGCGTTTCTCAACCTTTCAGTATTTGCGACCCCCCTTTCATACAATAACAATGCGTGCAATAATAATGTATTTTCAGTATTCTGATGCTAAAGCTACACTAAGACCGTAATTACAAACCTTACAAACTACCAAGAATAAGTAAATTTATTAATATTTGGCAACACATATCTGCTGCGTTGACAAAACTAGAATCGATACTTCTCTATTGCTCTCTGTCACGTACACCATATCGGTAGCGGCTTTGCGAGAAGTTCCGAGTTGCCCCGAACATTCGGAAAGTCTGCCTAAAAGTGTATAAATGCTGCACCTCGTTCAATTACAACCCGTCTCAGTCGAGTTGATTCTTCTACTGCTATCGGATTTATCGTGTGTTAAGTGTATGTTGTAATTTACGTCTTAATTGAAATTCAAGGTATTAAGTATTCACGGCAGTAAATTTATACAGAATCATGGATAAATTTTTAAGTGGGCGTGGTGTAAGCGAGCATTAGATGATAGTGAAGCATCAACAAGTACACAGACGAGAGTGGTACCGAAAATAAAATCAAGAAAATATTCTCAAGAATACTTAAATTTAGGGTTTACCAGTATTGAAGTAAATGAAGAAGAAAGGCCCCTGTGTGTTATTTGTTCAAAAATCTTGGCAGCAGACAGCATGAAACCAAATAAACTTAAACGACATTTGGAAACGCTTCATAGAGAGTACCTTAACAAACATACACAACAAAATCATATGTAAAGCAGAAATCATTTTTTAAAAAAACTTTGTCTGTGAATGAAAAAACTTTACTTGAATCTTGCAAAGTTTCATATAAAATAGCCAGATGTCAAAAGCCTCACACCATTGGTGAAGAGCTTGTTTTGCCAGCAGCAATTGAGATTGTAGAAACTATGTTTGGAGATAATTTTGCCAAACAATTGCTATCCATACCTATATCAAATGATACTGTTGCCCGTCGAATTGGTGATATAGCTGAAGATGTACAGCATCATTTTCGGGAAGTTGCGTAACAAACTGTTTTCAATAAAGATGCTCATTTCATTGCCTATGTTCGATTTTGTGATGGTATGTCAACAGTAGAAGAACTATTTTTCTGCAAACCAATAGAACTCAAAGCAACATCACTCGCATTATTTGCTATCTTAAATGATTTTATAAACGAGGCAAATATGGAGTGGAAAAATTGCGTCGGGATATGTACGGATGGTGTTCATTCAATGTCTGGAAGATTTCCAATTGTACAAGCACTTGTGAAACAAAAATCTCCACTGTGTGTTTGGACATATTGTATGATCCACAGAGAAGCTCTGGCTTCCAAAGAAATGATTCCTGCTCTGAATATTGTGTTCACTACAGTTGTAACCGTAGTAAATTATATTAAAATGAGACCCCTAAAATCTAGAATTTTTTCTACACTTTGTAAAGGCGTGGGTGCCGAACATTCAGCGTTACTATTTTATTGCGAGGCAAGATGATTATCACGTGAGAAATGTTTGCAACGTGTTTATGAATTAAGAAATGAAATCGCCATTTTTCTAGAAGAGGGAAATCGACCGAAAGCCGAAAAGTTTCGAGATAGTTTATTTGTGAGGAAATTAAGCTACTTGGTCGATATATTCGAGAAACTAAATACCTTAAATCTTCAGCTCCACAGCAAATACACATATATTCGATACGAGAGATAAAATTAATGCTTTTTGTAGAAAATTGGAATTGTGGAGCAGAAATGTAAAGCAAAAAAAAACCATAGATATGTTTGCAAATGTGGGTGAATGTGTTAAAACATACAAGGCTGAAGAACAACATGTGAAAGTTGTTTTAGTAACCATTGAAAATCGTTTAGCCATGTTGACAAAGAATTTGAAAAAGAATTTTCTTACTGATGACAACTTGGTAGAAAGTTACGGGTGGTTTAGGGATCCATTTCAAAATTCTCCCGAAGGGCTCTCAACTTCCGAACAAGAAATCTTCATAGACTTCACGGCAAGTGGCGAAATCAAAAGACAATTTAATAACAAATCACTCTCTGAATTTTGGGCAGGGGTGGATGATGAGTTTTCTACATTGAAAACAAGAGCATTTCGTATACTATTACCATTTTCAACATCCTACCTTTGTGAAACTGGATTTTCTGCGATGGTTGCTTTGAAAACAAAATATAGATCTCAACTAAATATAGAAAAAGAACTCAGAGTGTCTATTTCTAATATTAAACCATCCTTCGAAAATCTTTGCTCTGCAAAACAGGCCCAAGAGAGTCACTAATAATTATTAAACTTGTTAGTGTTCCGTACGGAACACTTATAAGATGACTTCGGTGTCTGCCTGTCCGTCTGTCTGTCACACCCGATTTTCTCCGAAACTATTTGTCATAGAAAGTTGAAATTTGGTAGTAATATAGGAATTGATGGCCTCATCAGAGCCATGTAGTTTTGAAAGTTAAATTTTGACTTAAGGGGTTAGTTTTGGGAGGTGAAATCGGAAGTGAAAAAAAAATTTGTTTACTAGGTAATCGAGTGTGGTGTCAAATGAAAACTTGTGAAAACACGAGTAAAAAATATATATAATGTAATACTTGCGCGCACTTTTCTTTGTATTATTTTTAAAAATTCGCGAAAAATCGCTGTCCACCCGCCTTATCTCGAAAAGTACTTTTCAAAAAATTTTGAAAAAATTCTGGAATATTCTTCAAGGGGTGTAGATTGAACGAAAATTATCACGAGGGCATTACCTTTAATAATTTATCTGGTATATAAAAAAAACAAAAATTTCAAGGTCATCAATTTTCAGTAAAGATTGGAAACAAACTTTGTTGAAAACTCATTTGGGGTGTGTTTTTTTGTGAAGTCACTGATCATTTTATACTTCCATTACAAATTTTTTTATTTTAAAAGCAATCAACGTATGGAACACTAATTGCGCAAGTTCAACTTGCACTTGACCGGTTATTTTTAATTTATTATGGATATGTTAATTATTTGGTAAATACATTGTGCAGTACTAATACAATCCTATTTATAGGGGTATTATATCAGGGTAAATTTGTATTTTATTTTTTATAATGTCAGAATTTAATTTTTTTTAATGAATGTTTATAATAATAATTTCTTTTCGATACGCTCGCGCCCCCTCAATAGTGTAATCACGCCCCCCTAGTGGGGGCGCCCTCCACAGGTTGAGAAACGCTGTATTAATATAAAAATCTTGCAAAAGTATGGTTTCTTTTAATATATATATATATATATATATATATATATATATATATATATATATATATACATATGTATATATATATATATATATATATATATATATATATATATATATATATATATTAGCAACTTATCATTAATAAAGAGACTAACCCTATTATTTTATTGCTTTGCTTATAAATGTATTTACTGCAGGTAGACCTCAAGCAACGATTAAGATTTGTAGGTAAACCGCATACTAGAGTGACACCTGAACTTTTTTGTGGACTACCTTGTGTAAATAACACAACAAGAAGCCACTGTTATCGCTGAATCTTGATAAACTAATAAGTAAATACCACGAATAACCGAGATTTTTTCTATTTTAGTGTGAACAAGATTTTGAGGACATGATAAACGCATCTGCTGGAATACGTAAAAACCGAACGAAAAAATATTTCATGGGTGGATTTCTTTTCTGTTTGTTATTCTTGACAATAATTTTTCCATTTGTAATTTTTTCACTGTCTAGTAGTGTTGGTGTCAAAACTCATCCAGCCGGATTGGCTTTAGAGGTTTACATGGGTGCCGCAGAACCGATATTTAAATCTTATGCTTCGGAAAAGAGCTTAACCATGTAAGTATTTTACTACTTCTATATTTAATGGAAATAGTATGTAAAAATATTATTTGTCAGTTTTATGAAGATCGTTGAATAAGTATGGAAAACAGTAAAGGAGGTAAAATAGCCCCCCGTTCGGATCTCCGGGTGGAGGCTTGTTCAGGTGCGTCGACATGCAGACATCGTAATTTTAAAATAGATTTTTGCAACATACATACATAAATTCAGTGCACCAACACCGGCAATCAAATAAACCTCATGTGAAACCAAGGTCATTTCATCGGCCAACACAGTCAACTATCTTTATCCTGGGTATGACTTCTATTCCCGATTTAGGCGTAATTTTGGAATCTGTCGTTTTGTCAGAAGCGACCTGTCTTGCCAACGAGAAGAAGCTCTGGAGCCCCCAAACTTTGATGTTATGTGGTTAAAAATAACGACTCAACAAACCACAAGGTATCCTCTATCGACCACTAAGTGATACTAACTTTAGAACACTTTTCGCTTCTCTTGCAGACACCATCGATCATAACTTGAACTAACCTGAACTAACTATCCAAGTGCCGAAATTACCATGCTGGGCGACTTTAACGTCCACAATATCAACTGACTTAAATATTCAAATACTACCGACGAACAAGGTCGTGAAACTGAATGATTCTCAATCAGTTGTGGCTTAACTCAGCTTATTAACGAACCAACACAGATCCCTGATCGAGACGGGGAGTTTGCCAGTCTTCTTGATCTGTTATTGTGATTACGGTCACCGTAAACCCGCTGTTAGGTTCTTCCGACCATAAACTGCTTTCGACCTCGAGTAGCCTACCCATCAGTGACAGAGAGGCGCCTAAGCCGCGCAAGATTACGCACTACAAAAGTTTACTCGTTGTTCAAAATCACGGTCTTGAAGTTCTTGGTGTAGTTCCATATGAAAGGGATGATACTTGTATATTCTCATGGTGCGATTAGCCGTAGATTGAAGTGTGTCAGATAAGTCAATTAGTTGACGGCTGCTGACCTAGGATTATCTTCAACATGAACTAAAATCTCCATTTTCTTTTCCTCATTGACAGCATTGTGGTTTACTACTTTCCGTTTCGTATACTCAACGCTACCACTACCATCAAACCGTTCCATTAAGCACTGAAAAGATTTTGTAGATGGTATAAGTTAGGGTACTTCGCTCCGTAAAGCCTTACTGCCAAAAGACAATTTTCTCCCGCCTCGCCCAGTATATAAACCATACCAATTAATTCATTTTTAGGAAAATTCATAACTATTACCTTTATACGTCACTTACTACAACAAATTAAAGTATTTTTCCTTGCTTAGTAGGCATGGCAAAATTTGACAATGCCTACATTTTTGTTTTGTCTTGGCAACTATGATGTTATAGCGTAAGTGTTTTAAAAACAAGGGTAAAAATTGAAAAATCCAAAAAAAATCGAAAACTATTAGAAATAGGTATATGACATACTTAATAAAAGTTGGAGGGTTTTGTAAAATCTATCAGAAGAAATAATAATATACAGGGTGTGTCATTTAAAGAATTTGAGATTTTTCAATTTAAAATAGTCGAAATGCATACATTTATTTTGAACACCCTGTAGCATCTAACTGAAATTTCTTTACATATATCTTTTTTTTTCATCTCTATAGAATGCTCGTACCAATTATGAGTAATCTACTTTCAGAAACAATGACGCTACTGGCAATTTTTTACAAAACTGAAAACTAGTATTTTTAAAAAAAGAAATAGAAATATTAGAAAAACTACTAGGTTTAGGTGTATACCCTATATATTTAAAAATAATTTTAACTGTGCACCTTAATATTCCCTAAAACATTTAACATTTTTTCGTCATTCCCGAAACAAATGAGATAATGAACGTCGTTAATCGTTGAGTCACCCTGTACATGCGAAACCCTTGTTACTCATTCCTCTAGAAAACGAAAACTCATTGCTGTTCAAAATTAGAATAAATCTATAAGCAAAATGTAGCATGAATGTTATAAATATATTGTTGCGGCAGAAAAGGATCTGATAATGAAGGATTGCGTAAAATTGGTAAATAAGAACTATTTGACCCTAAAGTCGGTGTGTAAAAAATCAAATAACTGATAATTTCAAATCACCGCATTTTGAGCTATGTGCGATATCTAATTGATATTTGACGAGGAAAACTTACCCACAGTTTTTAATGATATTTTAGATTAACGCGAGAGGACTATGAAAATCTAACTCGAACCTTCAACAGCGTTGAAACTTCAGAAGAACTTTTCGGGTCATTTAACCCACAAGACGTTGTTGCTGTCAAATGGTCTTCCCATAGTCTATCTAATTGGATAATATCTCCGGGCAGTTTAAAGGAAATGATTGCTGAACTACGTACAAGTAAAATATTTATTTAAATAATTTAACTTCACAATAAGTAATTTTAGGACCTGTTTTTAAAAAAACCTTTTTCTTCAGATTCAAGATTTGATATATCCGAATAAATGGGGAGGGATATCCTTGAATTGTTTTTGGAGCGTTTTCCATATGTTCGCGTATACTAAACTTTTCATATCCCCTTAGAGACAAAAATCCTTACTATATAATTATACAATTTACAAGTCTGGAAACCGGAATGATGTAAGGAATTATAGAAGTGTATGTAATCAATCCAGTATTCCCAAATTGTTTGATTTTCTAATATACAAGCAATTATCTTGGTCCTGCAGGAACGTCATCTCTTCGCGACAGCATGGATTTTCACAGGGAAGATCGACGGATACCAACCTCGTCGTTTATGAGTCATACTTGTTAGAGGCTCTGGAGGAGGTCTAGGTGGATGCTGTCTATACCGACTTTTCCAAGGCATTCGATAGGGTTAATTACGACCTATTATTAGCAAAGCTTGAGCTATTGGGATTCAACGATTCTCTCTTGGGATGGTTGAAGATATATCTGGAAGGGCGTGAATATCAGGTTAAAATTGGCAATATGCTATCACAGGGGTCGGCAACCTTTTAACTAAGGGGTGCCAGTTTTTATCCATACAACATTTTGCGTGCCGACATAAGTACTTACTACAACTAAAATTAACTTAAATTAACTTAAAATATTGCTTTTAGAAGGTTTAATTACAAAAAATGTTTAACGTTTAACAAATAATTTTATTAAACTAGTCCTAGGACCTAGTGTGAACCCTGTGCTTGAAGTTCTTTAGAGAATTTTCTTATATCCGGTTCATGTCTGGTTATTTTCAGTGTCACACATGCTTCCGAGTTGTCTGTTGTTAGCCTGCTTCGGTACGGGTTTAAAATCACTCTTATATGGGAAAAAAGTTGTTCACAGGTATAGGATGATCCGAAAGCTGTAAGCATGGCAAACGCTACTTTCTTAAGACAAATAAATTTCTCTGGTAAACTCATCCAACAACTGAGTATCTCGTTTGAATGGTTCTGGCAGTCACCTTCTAATACCGTTCTTAATTCTACAAATTTCGTGTTCCGTAACTCGGAGCTTTTAAATTCAATGTATTGAAGATCAAAATCATTAATGTCCATCCATGAGAAAAGAGATATGTCAAAGCAACTGCTGAAAAAATCCATTAAATCTGGTTTGATTAAAAAAGCGAACATAGGACCATGTTTATCAAAATCCTGACCCCTTTCGATAAACTCCTCTTTTAAATTAGTCATATATTTAAGAATTTGTTCTATCAGTGCACCATCGTTGACACGGGAAATATAAGTTTTCAAATTTGGAAAATATTTATATGTGTTTGTAGTAATATCGCTGATAAATAAATCTATTTTTAATTTGAATGATTTCCAGGATTCGTATAAATCCAGAACTGTTTTGCCTGTACCTTGTAACTTTAAGCTGAATTCACTGAGATAGTTTGTAATATCAGTAAGAAACATTAACATACAGATCCAGTTCTTATCTTCTAGTTCAGGATAAGCATCCACTTGATTTTTTTCCAACAAGAACGATTTAATTTCGCCCAGACATTGCACAAATCTAGAGAGCACTTTACCACGGCTGAGCCAGCGCACATTATTGAGCTATGGTATATCTGAATATGCACTTTCTAATTCCTGCAGAAATGCCTTAAATTGTCTATGGATCAGTGAAGAACGATCGACAATGTAGTTAACTATTTTAACCACCCTATCCGTCACGGATTTTAAACTTCCAGCGGAGATTTTAGCGCACAAACTCTCTTGGTGAATTATGCAATGAAAATTCAAAACTGATCGACCCATGTGTTCAATAAGAAGGGAAACAAATCCTTTATGTCTCCCAATCATAGCAGGAGCGCCATCTGTCGTTACGCAAAAAATTTTATCTAAATCAATGTTCCGCTTTTCAAAATGTTTAACAAATTCTGAAAATATATCCTCTCCTCTTGTAGTTCCCTGCAATGGGAGCAGACAAATCAGCTCTTCATACACACTGCCATCATCGAAGTATCGCGCAACGATTGCCAGACGGGCAATGTCATTAATATCGACACTTTCATTCAATGCTACACTAAATGCAAAACTCCGTTTGATAGCGTCTCTCTGCTGTTTTTGGACATTTTGTGTCATTTCGGTAATTCGTCTCTCGATGGTCCGCGCTTATGCCGGTATATTTCTAATCCTGGCCAATATTGTATCCTTATTGGGCAAGTCGTCGAATAAAATCTCGCTAGTACTCAAAAACGTTTGGTTGATAAATTCTCCGTCAGTGAACAGCCTACCCTTTTGTGCCAACGATTGTGTAATTTTGAAACTGCATTCAGTTACCGGATTTTTTCCTTGGAAAACTAAAGAATGTTGACGGTTTCTCGTATTGTTTACTTGCTCTTTGTATTGTCTCCCTTTTATCAGCGTTATCTTTAAATGACGATTCATGTTTTATCTGGAAATGTCGTTGAACACTAGATGTCCGGAAAACTACGCTTTCCCGACATACGACACAAATGGCCCTATCGTTTTGCTGTACAAAACCGTAATCTGTTGTCCGTGAAGTTTGAAATGATCGAACGTCTACCTTCTGTTTCTTCGCTGCCATAACGCGCGCCCATTGCAATCAAAGGGCCGCCTAGAAGTTAAATCTACAAAAACTAAAGTTCGGCAATATAAAAGAGTTGCGGCGCGCGTCGGAACGATTGAAGTTAAGTCAAACAAAAACCGCCTTATAGCGGCTCTTTTGATCTGAATTGATGACGTTTATTTGTTTTTTTGCCTAGGCTTATATTTTGAGGTTTGCCGTCTTTAATACTTGACGTAATTAAAGCCAAACCAATGCATTCAGTAAAATTATAAATTACAAAATATATATTTTGTAGTTTTTGGTAATAATACCTAGTGACCTCTATAATATATCGTTTTTGTTTGTATCGTTAAAGTAACACTGTCTTCGATTATTTACTTAATTTCGAAACATGTCACAGATTACAGAATAAATGTGTAAACTTTGAATAGGTACGCGTGCCATTCAAAATTGCTTGGCGTGCCAGAGATGGCACGTGTGCCATAGATTGCCGACCCCTGTGCTATCAAATAGTTTTATTGCAGTTTCTGGAGTGCCACAGGGCGCCCATTGCTCTCCGCTCCTTTTCAATTTGTTTGTCAATGATATTGCCGGCAATATACTGGGCTCTGATTTCCTTAAGTTCGCCGATGATCTTAAAGTGTTTAAGAAGGTTTTGAATGTGCAGGACATCCGGGACTTGCAGGCGGACTTGGTTTGGGCAAAGTGAAGGATCTAGGAGTAATATTTGATTATCGCCTCTCTTTCTGTGATCGTTACGTATATATAATTAACAAGTCCAGTAAGATTAGATATAGAAATCTCAAGGATTTATCATTGTCCTCATTAAGTGTCCTGTACTGCACTTTGGTGAGATCTGTTCTGGAGGGTTCAGCGGTTATCTGGTCGCCAATGTTTGAAGTAGATAAGTACAATCTCGAAAAAATTCAGAACAGTTTTTTATGACTGTGTGCTTATAAGTGTGATATTGCAATAGCTGACCATGATTATACTATTATTAGGGGTCATATGAACTTGAATCTGTTAGCTCGTATTTGGTGAGTGATCAGTATTTTCTGTATGAGATAATTAACAGGTTGATAGATTGTCCTACTTTATTGTCATTCGTAATATTTAATGTACCTCAAAGACTTTTAGGGCAAACTGAATTGTCTTTTACTGGCTTCCACAGAACTAATTATGGTTATCATTCACCACTGCTGAGGGCTATGAGATTCATGAACCAGTGTCGAGAGCTGAACATTTTTTCAGGTTCCCTCTCTTCCTTCAGAAGGGATGCTCTGGCGTTGATTGTTTCGCGATAGGAGAGTAAGCCGTTTTTGTGTTTCATTCCACATTTTCTGTCGTTTTGTTATTGATATGGTTATATTGTAAAGTATTATAAATACCTTGCAAAAAGAGATGTACCCGTATATTCTCAAATAAATAAATAAATAAGCCTAGTTCTATCCAATGCCAGATGTATAGTAGATCTTCCCCTGAATTTCCAACTTTATCTGTTTGCAGCTTTTGTCATTCATCCAATGAACGCAACCCTCTGTATATCGTCTATCATCTTCTTTTGGGATGTTCGATGCTGCTTTCGTGTTCTCTCTTCTATTATTTGCTTGGCCAATTGATCATCAGTCTTGCGTACCACATGTCCAGTCAATTGCCGCTTTCTTTCTGCTACATGCTCTATAATATGCTTCACTGTCGTCTGTTCACGTATTCACTTGTTTTTTTAGCTTTAAGTTTTATCCCGATCATCTGTGTTTTCTGTGCTTTATTTAGTATCCAAGTTTCAGCACCATATGTGATCACATCATAAACTTTGGCCTTTAACGTATTTGGAGTGTCTTTATCTCCGAATTTACAACTTAATTTCCAGAATGCGCACCATCCCAGCCTGATTCTTCTTCAAATTTCATTCGAGATACTACCTTTCATTGTAGTAATTTCTTGCTCTCGATACATATATTCCTAAATAATTTCGAAAGTTGTTCCTTCCAAATTTATGTTGTTATAGTGTTGATTAATATTTTGGTCTTATGTTTGAAGTACATAAGTACAATCTCGAAAAAATTCAGAACAGTTTTCTTTTATTCATTTTAAGACCAATTGTTTTTCGGCCGTAATTTAACTTATCTGTATCTTAGGTAGCTTGCCACTGATGACTACAATATCGTCTCCAAACCTTAAATAAATCAGGTATACACCATCTACGAGTACCTTAAGGCTCTTCTTTATCCAATCTAGTTGGAGAAGTATGTTTTCTTGAGCTGTAATAAATAGGAGAGATTGTATCTCCCTGTCTTAAACCTCTTCCTATAAGAATTTTTTTTGTACTAGGTTTTACGTACATCTTTGCGTTTTCATCTACGTCTTTGATTAGGGTAGTGTATCTCGAGTTAGTTCTACAGTTGTTCAAGCCGTTAATGATTTCCCAGATTTCTACAGAATCATAAACTTTCTCATAGTCTATGCAAACTATGTAGAATTCGAAGTTGTATTCGTTAGTTTTCTCTAAAATATTTCTTATTTTCTTCAAATGCGCGCATGTTTTATAGCCGCATCCAAAGCCAGCCTGTTCAATAGTTGGTAGGAGCCTAATTTATTTTTTATTCCATTGACAATAATTTTATTTAACTTTTTATAAATGTGTGATAATAAACTTATAGGGCAGTAACTGATATCTCCCTTCTTGTATGAAAGTATTACTTTCGATATATGCCATAATATTGGTATTTTGCCAGTTTCTAGGCACATATTGAAAAGTTTGGCCAATTGTTGTCTCCTACTTTCAATAGCATTTCCGATAGAATAATACCATCATGGACTGCTACTTTGTTACGCTCCATTTCCTTCAGTGCGTTGTTGGTCTCCTCTACAGTTACTTCTGATAGTTCCTCTGAACCTATATTTTGTATTTTCTTTCTAGTCTATTCCCTTTATTCTTGACTGGGTATTGTTTTAGACCTGTAGAGTTTATTACAGCTTGAAATGAAATTATTTTGTCCCTATTCGTTGTTTCTTGTCCGTTACTACTTTGCAATTTAATCTTTTCTTCCATTATTAAATTTTTTCTTATTAATTTCAAGCCTTTATTTTCTTCAGTGATTCCCAGAATCAATTTATGTGCGTTCCTATATCTTTTTTGATCTCTTTTCTTTAACTTGCGAAGCTTAGTCCACTCTACCTTGTGGTTATCACTCTTTTTCATGTTTTGTGTTGTCACTTATTTTGTACTTTCTGTTGTTTTTAGCTGCTACTCGATCCTCTTTGTTGCTAACTTAGTAGGGTTGTAACATTCATTTTTTCCTAGATTTTAAGATTATGTTCTGTTACAGTTTTCTTATTATAATTTACATTTTTTTTTTCATTTTTATATCGAGCAGTGTTTACTAACTTTTAAGCACTGTAGTTCACTCAAATTTTTTAAGCCGCTTATACAGGGTGGCCCAAAATTACCGAAGGGGTTTGAGTTCATTATAAATTTTTATTTAAGACATAATTATAATTTTTTTTTTTTTAAATACAGTATATTAATGGAGAATATTTTTAATTTAATTATAAAAAATTATATCTCGCAAATGGTGACCATTTTCTGCTTCGCATATTCGTGCTCTTTCCAAAACATTTTCCATAACCTTTCGCAAAACTTCAGGTGTTATGTTGTTGATTTCGTCGCGTATATTGTTTTTTAATTGCTGGATGGTTCTAGGCTTATTAATATAGACTTTTCATTTCAAATAACCCCAAAGGAAAAAGTCTGGAGCGGTTAAATCCGGTGAACGCGGAGGCCCATTAAAATCGCTTGTACGCGAAATAATTCATTCACCAAAGATGTCGCGTAAAAGAGCCATTGTGTCCCTCGCAGTGTGCGCTGTGGCTCCATTCTGTTGGAACCATACTTGCGGATGGTTTTCCCCGGCTGGCCTTAAAAAATTTTCCAACATTGTCCGATATCGAACACCAGCGATGGAAACGGCGACACCGTGTTCATTTTCAAAAAAATATGGGCCAAGTATCCTTTCCGACGAAACACCGCACCAAACAGTACACTTAAGTGGGTGTAATTGTCGCTGTTGAACTACTCTTGGATTTTCCGTAGCCCATATCCTGCAGTTTTGCCTATTAACGAACCCGTTTAATTGGAAATGGGCTTCGTCGCTCATTATTAAATTATGAATAAAATCATGATTTTCTTCTGCTTTTTGCCGGAAATAAATTGCATAATCAAGTCGTTGCTGGTAATCTGTCGGTTTCAATTCTTGGACAAGCTGAATTTTGTATGGAAACATTCTTATTGTATGTAAAATTCTCTGCAGCGACCCTCGTGAGAGGCCAAGTTGTGTCGAAACGTCTCCTGGTTGATGTTTCTTCATCTTCCCGAATACTTTCCTGTACCCGTTCAATATTGTCATCCGTGTGCACCGTTCGTCGTCTGCCGGCACCAGGAAGGTTCCTTACTGCCCCTTGTTGTCGAAAATTTGCAACCAGACGGTTTATTGTTGACTCTGAGGGTCCAATCCGCACATTAAAATAACGACGATATGCACGCTGGGTCAAAACAATGGACCGTTGATTTGAGAAATAGAGTTCAACGATTTGGGCACGTTGTTCAATTGTGTACTGTTCCATTTTAAATTCCCCAAGTCTTCTTTACAAAATACTGAAAAGAAATAAAAAACAAAATTATAATAAAAAAGTTATAAGGAATTCAAACCCCTTCGGTAATATTGGGCCACCCTGTATTACAGTGTGTATTGCTGGTTTCCAATCGGATTTATTTGATTCGTTTCTAATGCGTCGATTGGCTGGACATATGTTTCCGGGAAGTAGCCATCTTGAAGATGTAATTTTTACGGGATATTTAAGGGTCCGGATGACACGGATCAAGGCTTTTTCCATCCAGCGGCAGTAGGCTTTTTCCATCAAGCCGCAGTAGGCTTTTTCCATCAAGCCGCAGTAGGCTTTTTTCCATCATAGAGCCAAGTCGAGTACTAGGCTTTTTCCAACGTGAAGCCGTAGTGGGTTTTTTTTTTCCAACATAAAGCCGTAGTAGGCTTTTTTTCCAACAAGTAGCCGTCGTAGGCTCTTCTCATCATGTAGCCGTACTGATAGATTAGTGATGGAGTAGTGTGAAAACGGTTTTAGTGCTCAATTCAAGGCCTAGAAGCTCGTAGGAAAACCGTAAATCACCAGAATATACATCAGTAGACCTATTCTCCCGCAGTTAAGTGTATTTAACATCGTATAGAACTGATAACTCGTGAAGTGAACCTCACAAACCTTCAACACCGTGTGTAGCAAAGTTTTAATCCTGATTTAAGGACTTTATTTAGCAATACCACCTATTAGGCTAAGGTTTTTTGTAATAACAGAACTGCAAAAGTTAGAACTTTTAAGTTAATCATTAATAAATATTTTTTTCTTGTTTGAGGCTAGTGTTTCACTGTACACCTATCTTACTTTTCAGAAAAAAAGGGTTGTACCATATCAAAATTTTCCTTAACAACTACATAACCCTTCAGTGTTTTTTCATTTTTTTTTAGCTGAAGTTAGATCCTTTTTATTTTAAAATGAATGGTGCCCAAAAATTTGTACAACCAAAAATTTTAAACAACAATAGAGACTATTTCCAAAAAGACATACAAAAATTATCTCTTACCCATATTACTCTACCAAGAAAAACTGAGCTAGTGTATGTTTAATTTCTTTAGTTCTTTTAATATTAATACCCACTCAATCCATTCTCAGAAATTATATAAGGGGCCACAAAATAGCGCGTCAACGCGGGCGAAAGCCTCAAGCCACAGTGTCAGATTTCGATCTACTGATAAATCTTTTCAGTTTTATGCATACTCTAGCTCTAACGAGTCTATGGTCGCTTCCTATTTCCTCCTCCTTATTCAGCATTGTCACATCCTGAATTGTATTTCTGTGACTGGAAATTACATAGTCCATTTAATATTTTGTTTCGGTGTTAGGACTTCTCCACGTCCATTTCTTATTGTCGCTGTTCTTGAAGAACGTGATCGTTATATGAAGGTTATGTCCTTCCGTAAAATTGATTAGAAGGTTGCCTCTTTTGTTTCTGTCCTCGAGCCCAAATTTTTCTATGTTTTTTTTTTCTCCATTCTGTTGTTTATCTATTTTACTTATTTGTTATAGAGGCAAAATTCATACAGATTACCAATTTTGCTCGACATATAGGTAAATATCGACATATAGATAATTATGGATATATTGATAATTTTTAAATTCATCCATTGTTACTCGATAACCATCCATATATCAAAAAAAATTCTCATACCTACGTGACACTAGGCTTAATAAACAGGCTGAAGTAGATCCAAAACTACAAAAATAAATTCAAAAACTATGTCTTACTCTCTCCGACAAAAGAGCAACCGTTCGCAAATATACGTAAGCATATCATGCTTCAATCCGTTATCATATGCTATTTTGTAGATATTTCGTAGTGAAGGAATTCGAAATACATGTTTAGTTTACTTTATTTTTAAGCTGAACTATAGAAGTCGGTGCAGAATTATGGACTGATGTGAAATAGTGATTTCACAACTTACATTTATTAAATTAAATTATATAAAAACAACACTATGTTTTAATTTCCAATATATTTAAAGTCACTTGACAATTATTTCACCATACAATGGCCTCTTCAGAAGTAAATGAGAAAGAAAAAAATTTGGTAGTAATCCTGGTTATATAGTGCTTAAAACTATCCTTAATTACCTAAGATTATGCTAATCATTTTATTATATTATTTACAGACAGAATTATTTTAAGAATGCAAATATGTGGTACTATTTCCGAGAACTAATAAAGATTATGTAAGGGTGAATAGTTTAAGTCTACCTGTTCGTTTAATAATTGATCGGAGTTTTTCCGTTTGTTAATTTCAAGACATTCTAGCAAATTTAATTTTTTTGATTTATTTTCTACATGTAGGATTTTTAACGTATCATCAAAATTATGGGATTCATTTATTATATGGGTTGCGTAATATGAATTGTTCTTTTTTTTAAATAACTATATTTATGTTCTTTAATGCGAGTTTCAAAAGATCTATCAGTTTGTCCTACGTAGGTTTTAGTACAAGATCCACAATTTAATAAGTAAACTCCTGATTTTAAAGATTTCTTAGCTTTGGTTTTGTTATTCAAAATTATACTCCCTAAGGAATTACTGGTTTTGAAAGCTATTTTATTGTTCTTTTTTTTTAAATAAATGTTTGGAAATTGTTCTAGTGATTTTCCTTGTGTATATGAGTATACTAAATTTTCCTTTTTTGTCATTAATTGTGGGATAAATTAGAGAGATTGCTTGTTTAAAGGATATTTTTATTCAATATATTATCTATAATGTTGGGGTCATATCCATTATTAATTGCTATTTGTTTGATTATGTTGATTTCTTTGTTTAAAAATTAGTTTTAGTCATAGGGATATGTAACAATCTATGTATGAAAGAGTTAAAAGCTGCCATCTTGTCCGTGACTATTTTGCAATTTAATCTTTTTATTTTTTTCTTAATACTTTCGAGCCTTTATTTTCTTCAGTCATTCCCAGAATCGATTTATGTGCGTTCCTATATCTTTTTTGATCTCTTTTTTGATTAACTTGTGAAGCTCTGTCCACTTTGCCTTGTGGTTATCACTCTTCATATTTCACTTATTTTGTACTTTCTGTTGTTTTTAGCTGCTACTCGATCCTCTTTCTTGCTAACTTAGTAGTGTCAGATTTCGATCTATTGGTAAATCTTTTGAGTTTTGTGCATACCCTAGCTCTAACGAGTCTATGGTCGCTCTCTATTTCCTCCTCCTTATTCAGCATTGTCACATCCGGTATTATATTTCGGTGACTGGAAATTACATAGTCTATTTTATTTTTAGTTTCGGAGTTATGACTTCCCCACGTCCATTTCTTATTGTCGCTGTTCTTGAAGAATGTGATCGTTATATGAAGGTTATGTCCTTCCGTAAAATTGATTAGAAGGTTGCCTGTTTTGTTTCTGTCATCGAGTCCAAATTTCTCTATGTTTTTTTCTTCATTCTGTTGTTTATCTATTTTACTTATTTGTTATAGAGGCAAAATTCATACAGATTACCTATTTTGCTCGACATATAGGTAAATATCGACATATAGATAATTATGGATATATTGATAATTTTTAAATTTATCCATTGTTACTCGATAACCATCCATATATCAAAAAAAATTCTCATACCTATGTGATACTAGGCTTAATAAACAGGCTGAAGTAGATCCAAAAAACTACAAAAATAAATTCAAAAACTATGTCTTACTCTCTCCGACAAAAGAGCAACCGTTCGCAAATATACGTAAGCATATCATGCTTTAATCCGTTATCATATGCTATTTTGTAGATATTTCGTAGTGAAGGAATTCGAAATACATGTCTAGTTTGCTTTATTTTTAAGCTGAACTATAGAAGTCGGTGCATAATTATGGACCGATGTGAAATAGTGGTTTCACAATTTACATTTATTAAATTAAATTATATAAAAACAACACTATGTTTTAATTTCCAATATATTTAAAGTCACTTCACAATTGTTTCACAATGCAATGGCTTCTTCAGAAGTAAATGAGAAAGAAAAATATTTGGTAGTAATCCTGCTTGTATAGTGCTTAAAACTATCCTTAATTACCTAAGATTATGCTAATCATTTTATTATATTATTTACAGAGAGAATTATTTTAAGGATGCAAATTTGTGGTACTATTTCCGAGAACTAATAAAGATTAAGTAAGGATGAATAGTTTAAGTCTACCTGTTCGTTTAATAATTGATTGGAGTTTTTCCGTTTGTTAATTACAAGACATTCTAGCAAATTTGATTTTTTTGATTTATTTTCTACATGTAGGATTTTTAACGTATCATCAAAATTATGGGATTCTTTTATTATATGGGTTGCGTAATGTGAATTGTTCTTATTTTTTTAAATAACTATATTTATGTTCTTTAATGCGAGTTTCAAAAGATCTACCAGTTTGTCCTACGTAGGTTTTAGTACAAGATCCATAATTTAATAAGTAAACTCCTGATTTTAAAGATTTCTTAGCTTTGGTTTTGTTATTCAAAAATTATACTCCCTAAGGAATTACTGGTTTTGAATGCTATTTTATTGTTCTTTTTTTTTAATAAATGTTTGGAAATTGTTCTAGTGATTTTCCCTGTGTATATGAGTGTACTAAATTTTCCTTTTTTGTCATTAATTGTGGGATAAATTAGAGAGATTGCTTGTTTAAAGGATTTTTTATTCAAGATATTATCTATAATGTTGGGGTCATATCCATTATTTATTGCCATTTGTTTGATTATGTTGAATTCTTTGTTAAAATTAGTTTTAGTCATAGGGATATGTAACAATCTATGTATGAAAGAGTTAAAAGCTGCCATTTTGTGAGAATAAGGGTGGGATGAACTATTGTGTATGACTGTGTCAGTATGTGAAGGTTTGTGAAAAATCGAGAAATCGTGTTTATTGTTCACTTTTGATATAGATATGTCTAAGAAATTTATAGAGTTATTGGTTTCTAATTCTATGGTAAATTTAATATTAGGATGCAAATTATTTAGGAAATTAAGGAGGATTGTTAGTTGTCTATCTGTTCCCGTGAAACAGGGAATAATATCGTCAACATATCTATACCAGTAAACTATATTTTTGCTTAAGAGTTTATCTACTAATTCAATGACTTCATATGGTGGGATATTTAATCAAGAATAAAGTAAACGAAATTATTAAACGGGATATTTTAGATTTACTTACGACATGCTTGGATCAAAACTATTTTGAATTCAACGATAACTTTTACACATCTAAAGAAGGTCTAATAATGGGTAATTCTTTAAGCCCTTTACTGGCGGAAATGTTCATGGATCATTTAGAACTAAAAATTCATCAGAACGCGATAAGCAAAAATATAGTTTACTGGTATAGATATGTTGACGATATCATTTCCTGTTTCACGTGAACAGATAGACAACTAACAATCCTCCTTAATTTCCTAAATAATTTGCATCCTAATATTAAATTTACCATAGAATTAGAAATCAATAACTCTATAAATTTCTTAGACATATCTATATCAAAAGTGAACAATAAACACGATTTCTTGATTTTTCACAAACCTTCACATACTGACACAGTCATACACAATAGTTCAACCCACCCTTATCCTCACAAAATGGCAGCTTTTAACTCTTTCATACATAGATTGTTACATATCCCTATGACTAAAACTAATTTTAACAAAGAATTCAACATAATCAAACAAATAGCAATTAATAATGGATATGACCCCAACATTACAGATAATATCTTGAATAAAAAATCCTTTAAACAAGCAATCTCTCTAATTTATCCCACAATTAATGACAAAAATGGAAAATTTATTACACTCACATACACAGGGAAAATAACTAGAACAATTTCCAAACATTTAATAAAAAAAAAGAACAATAAAATAGCATTCAAAACCAGTAATTCCTTAGGGAGTATAATTTTGAATAACAAAACCAAAGCTAAGAAATCTTTAAAATCATTAGTTTACTTATTAAATTGTGGATCTTGTACTAAAACCTACGTAGGACAAACTGGTAGACCTTTTGAAACTCGCATTAAAGAACATAAATATAGTTATTTAAAAAATAAGAACAATTCACATTACGCAACCCATATAATAAACGAATCCCATAATTTTGATGATACGTTAAAAATCCTACATGAAGAAAATAAATCAAAAAAATTAAATTTGCTAGAATGTCTTGAAATTAACAAACGGAAAAACTCCAATCAATTATTAAACGAACAGGTAGACTTAAACAATTCACCCTTACTTAATCTTTATTAATTCTCGGAAATAGTACCACAGATTTGCATTCTTAAAATAATTCTGTCTGTAAATAATATAATAAAATGATTAGCATAATCTTAGGTAATTAAGGATAGTTTTAAGCACTATATAACCAGGATTACTACCAAATATTTTTCTTTCTCATTTACTTCTGAAGAAGCCATTGTATGGTGAAACAATTATCAAGTGACTTTAAATATATTGGAAATTAGAACATAGTGTTGTTTTTATATAATTTTATTATGAATTTCCAACAAGTATCGGCTAACACAATCAAAGATTTATTAAATTATTTTAACACTTTTTTCAGATAAAGCATTTAGTATACGAATCAAAATTCACTACACTCACGTCGGAGGAGGCGGGGAAAGAACTGCTAAAACATTTGGAGAAAACTCAGCCCTTCCCCGATTACCGAACGAAGCCAGGCAGCGCTTATTAGCGCTGCTTGAAAATGGTACTGACGACGTAGTCTGGATACCGCTGATTTTTCCGAAATTTATAACGATTACCAAGGAAGCAAAACCCGTGGTCTTACCTATTATGGAGGAACCACGTACAGGTAATTTGAAACGAATTAAAACTGCCATATAATACTAAAAATTTAATGATTAGATAACTGTGCACTCACCTAGTTTTCACGTGTGTGAGCTTTATTCGAGATATAGTAAATCCCAAGATATAAGATCCTGCATTTTTGTTTTTTTCAATGGGACAATAAACGACCCTATTAAGATTTTGTGCATAGTTGCCAGTTATTACGATAAATGTATTTTATTTCACCTGCTTTGTATACCGCTCTCACTTGCACCTGCAATCATATTGGATCTATTTTTACCTATATATTTACTACCAGGCAACCGGGTTTAGGGCCCTTTAAGTATTTGATAATATAGGCCTAATTACCACAGGTCCCCAGTAGGATTCGAAAGATAATTTTTATTATTTTTAATTTTAGTTTTACTTACAACTTACGAGGCGGTTCTATTTTAATTATGTGGCGCCTGTGGGAAAATTGCAATAGTAGCTATCGCAAGAGAAAACATTTATCACTTGACGCCAAACAAATAGTGAAAAATGTTTACGACAGTTTGGTTAAAAGAAATTTGAATAGTGCTTTGCAAGAAACCAGTAAACTAACAGAAACCCCACTTTCTACGATTAGGGGTATTGTAGGAAAACCATAACTTAGGAACGGGAAAGAACGGAAAGATTTTCAAATGCATCATTTAGACGATTGTGAAAAAGAGGTCATCAGGAGAAAAATATATTCTATGTATGAAGAGCAGTTGGTGCCGACACTAGACAAAATAAAATTAAGACTGGTGCAGGACCGGACCAATATACATTGTGGCCGATCAACCCTTCACTGAATTCTCTTAAGAATGGGATTCACGTCCCGAAAAATCAACAAAAGCCATGTAGTGATGGAGTCACAAAGATTACGAATCTACGGCATACTTATTTACAAGAAATTAAAAAGTATCGATCAGAGAATTGGCCAAAAATTTACTTTGACGAAACATGGTTCGATATCCATGACACTGTGCAAAAAGGGTGGGTTGACAGCAGTACAAAATGTCAGACTAACGCGCCTTCAAATAAAGGTAAACGAATAACCATTTTGCATGCTGGATCTGAAAAGGGCTGGGTTGTCTACTATTATCCGCAAAAAACATAAAAGATTCTAGTTTGGACTATCACGAAGACATGACCGCAAAACTTTTTGAATATTGGTTTCAAAATTCCCTTTTGCCAAATGTTCCCGAACAGAGCGTTATAGTTATGGACAATGCAGATTACCATAGTCGCCTACCAAATAAGGTTCCTAATGCAGCCAACACCAAATCGGAAATACGGGAATATATGTTAGAAAATGACATTTATTTGACTTTAGTTGTAAAAAAGTGATCTTTTAGAAGTTTTGAAAGACTATAAATTGAAAAGAAATATACTTGTGATAGTATGGCTGAGAAAATCGGACACACTGTTTTGCAGCTTCCTCCTCCTAACTATTATTGTGTGTTTAATCTAATTGAACATATTTGGCATCAAGTTAAATCAAAAGTAAGGGCACAAAATGTTTCTCCTACTTTAAGAGGGTCAGTGGTTGAATTAGTAAAAAAAAATATAGATGATATACCTTGTGAAAGCTGGAGGAATTCCATTCAGCACGTTGTTAAAGTTGAAGATTCATATATTTATGTAAATAATATAAACCCACTGACAATTACCTCAGCAGATGACAGTGATAGTGATACCGAATTAGGCTTAAGTTAAAATATATTTTTATTTATACAATATGTCCCCTCTTGTAAATTCCATTCATTCAAACTGTATATTTGTACTTCTTACCCATTTATTTTTACATGCATCTATAAATAAACATCTCTAAAAACACTTATAATTTTATTTATTTGCATTAATGGTTAAAATTCTTAAGTCCATCTCTGCAACCTATTATAAACAAAAGGTCAGAATTTTTATATTGCCCACTTGAAATGGCAAAAATCAGAATCTTATATTTTGGGACAGGCTATAAGCGTATATTAATTATAATTAATGTATGTTTATCTCAATAATTATCCAATCCATCACGACACGCGTTTCGGCATATCGAGGCTGATCAGTCGAGCTCAGATCGACAAACAAGAGAACAGAACTTCAAGTACTTATTCTCGTACTGGCGTAACATCGTGGTAAGCTACAAGAAATTGTACCTAAAACTGAAAGGCATTCTTGCCTTCAATCAGAGGCTGCCTACGGCCATATACTGACAGAGGAATAGTCAGCACACCCTTGCATATGTGGTTCAACCTAAAAACACTGAAAAAGAACATAGTCCATTTTTCAGCGGTCTAAACTGCTGTTCTCTCATTTGTAAATTCATCTCGCGACGCGTTTGGCGGTATCACGGCTCATCAATCCAGCTAGAATTGACAAACAGGAGAACAGAACTTCCCGTTCTAATTCTTGTACTATCATAATATCCTGGTAAAATACAATAAATTGTAGCTAATTTTCTGATTTCCCAATGAGAGCAGGTATGCGTTTCAAATAAATACTCTAGCCGTAGACTGAAAAGTTTTTGATCTGACACATAGATGTCGCCCTTTTCAAAAAATCCATATGATTTTAGGAAGTACGTACCTTCAAATGATACGTGTCAAAATTTCATGACATTTCGACGATAGTTTACAAGTTACAATGGTTTTAGTTCCACTACTTTTGATATTTTCAAAACAATGGAAAAAATCGAATTTCTTGTGTTGATTAAACACTATTTTTTAATGGGAAAAAATACCGTTCAAGCAAAGCAATGGCTCGATAAGTGTTACGGGGATTTTGCCCCTGGAAAATCACTCATCATTTACTGGTATGCTGAATATGAATGCTGTCGTACAAATACAAATGATGCTGAACGCTCTGGACGCCCAAATGAATAACACCGGAAAACATCAAAAAAAATTCACAAAATTGTTTTGGATGACCATAAAGTGAAATTGCGTGAGATATCTGACACCCTAAACATAGCAAAGGCCGTGTTGGTCATATTTTGCATAAACATTTAGGCATGAGAAAGCTCTTTTCGAAATGGGTACCACGTTTGCTCACAGTGGACCAAAAACAACAACGTGTTGATGATTCTGAGCGCTGTTTAGACCTGTTTAAGCGCAATAAAAAGGGTTTTTTCATGCGATATGTGACAATGAATGAAACATGAATCCACCACTACACACTAGAATCAAATCGGGAGTCAGCTGAGTGGACAGCAGCCGATGAAAGCAGTCCGAAGCGATCAAAGACACAACAGTCGGCCGAGAAGGTTTTGGCACAGTAAACACACTATACAGTAGCGAAACTGCCATGTTAAAAGTGGACCAGCGCGAGATTTGAAATGCAAATAAAGTTGTGAAAAGTTTTATCATTCAAAATCATAGATATAGAAATGTTTGAAAATTTTGTATTTGTTATTTAATAGAGCGTGAATAATATAAAAGTTAATGCAGCATGAGTAATAAAAAAAAATAAAAAGAATGGAGCACTTTGTTAGAAAAGAAATGAATACAGGGGAAAAACTTGATAGGAAGGTAATTGATGGAATTCTTCATATTCAACTTCAGTTTTTAATAACCTTATCCAAAAATTCAAAAGTTTATCAAAGTTAAACGTCACTGTTTGAGGTTTTTTAAACTTTTATTTACATCATTTTTCAAGTAAATTTGTGATTAAAGATGTTTTTTAAGGACTAAATTAATTTAATTTTAACATACGTAATACTTAATGCTATTTTTCTTGTACCGTGAAATAAAAACATATTGTCAACATCTTCTAAAATAAGACCATTTTTTTCTAAGCAGTGCTGTGTTGTTTGGTGTGATAGATCTCTTGTTAGTTAAAAAACACTGTATCTAGTTTTTTGATACTTATTTTTTCTTAAACTACAAAACTATATTGTGTAACTTCGAGAAAGGTTAATATAATATTATTAATGAATTATGAACGTATATGTATAGACCTCTATTTTCTATGTGAATGATTCTTAGAGGTTCTATACCTTTTTGTGTTCTGTTATCCCGTATTGCCTTTTGATAACGTAATTAACGCTTGCTTTTATGTACAATGAATTAATATTTACATCAAAGAGTCAATACAGTAATTTCCTAATTATAGTTACATACAATACTTAGTTATGACCAAGCTGACTTGTCAGTTACAACTATGTTGGGAATGTGGAGTCTTTGGCACAATGACACTACTCAGTATATATCACCACTACACCAAACACTTTATTTTTGCACTCAACGCTCGTTTCGTTAACCATATTAGCTTCATTAAGAGAAATGATTGACTCGTATATACTGAGTATTGTCAATTACAGTTTAAAAGGAAAATAACTATGTTTAATTTATGGTAGAGGTATACAACAATAGAAATAAGTTCTTTATAGGAGGAATATTAATAACAGGTAACTAAATCTTCAAAATTTTAATAGTAAGCATAATTACTATCAAAATGGACTTCGATTAAGTGTACTGTCCATTTAACGAACTTATTTTGAGAATATTTTACCCTCTGGCACACATCGTTTGACAAAATCATATTACATAAATTTCTTTGGAATCACATTAAATTTTTTCTTATTTTAATAGCATATTTGATTCAATAATCGATTTATATCAGTTATTTCAATAATCCCATTCCCCAGTGGTTTTGTGATCTCAACATGACACTTAATATTTAAACTTTCAAACCCAGCTTATAAGAAAATAAAATATATTGTCTAAAATTTGAAAATAATAAATATGTTGTTATAGGTTCTGTATTACTTACGATATATTCACAGAAACTTTTGAAAGATTGGCATGAAAAAGGAGCAATGTAATTTATAGAGAAAAATAGAAAAAAAAATCACTTTCAGAGTATTAATTGTACTTGCAATTAAACAGTGTTAAATTTATCAGGTTTATTATTAGAAAAGGTGTGTCAAACAATTAATACAGATGAAGTTATTGAAAACTAGAAGCCTCTTGAAAATACACCTTTAAGAAAAAAAAAAATGTTTTATTTATAATTTACACAAATATAAATAGTTTTAAATAACTGAATATTAGTTTACCCAAAAATAAATCTTTCTAAAAACCAGAATTTGGAGGATTATTTATTAATCATAAAAAAATTACACAGGCACACAAAAAAAGTTTTTCACTACCGAACAGATCGCTATACCTATATGTATTTTTGGGCGCTGAAACCGAATCCGAGGTCAGAATTGAGCAATCACGTCAGGATTTTTAAATAAGCAGCCGAACTAAGTTTAGAAATAAATTTCAAGCTTTAATGACCAAATCACTCTACCAATACGAATGTTTTTATTAAATCAATCAAGGTTCCCTGGAAGGCCGCCTCTTGAGCAAATACGTCTAGACAAAATGTACATTAGTAATGATAATATTGTTTCATGCATATGTATTTTTTCAAAAATGCATTTAAGTTAGTGAAAAGTTGTCTTGTGAAAGCAAGCAATAGAGGTCTATTAAAATAATCAACAACTCCAACAACTTTAATCGCATACCATGATTTCTATGAAATCATTGTTTCAACTAAAAACAGAAAAATCTTTAATGCAGCAACTTAAACTTTGACGGATAATACTGTTGATGATTACATGTGATGCAAATAAAGCATAATTAAATTTAGTGATTTAGAATCTTAGTCTTAGCGCGCCCTGATTCAGTTAGAAATTTCTTATTTGCAAATTTTAGAGCAAAAAAGTGTGACTCAAGCAAATAATTTGCGAAAATAATTATATGGAATATTGCGATTCTCAACTGCACAACAATAACCTCCTTTCCTCATGATTATATAAATTGTTTCTCAACCTTTTCGATTCTTTTCACTTACAAACGTTTTTAATTCTCTTTTTCTACAAATTCTCTCTTCCTTCTGTCTTTATATTCATATAAACTGCAGTCACATCAAGAAACGATGGACAATACATTTCCAAAGACACATTTCGAGATCGGAGGGTAAACACTGAGCGGCCATTTCGAAAAAGGACCCGTCGACACATGCGCCGTCAAAATTTTGTCACCAAATTGGATCTCAGTTTCGCTACTGTAGTAGCGTAGTAGACCGTGGTTTTGGCCTCTGTATTTTGAGATGCGCATGGAATAATTTTCATCGACTATGCTGAGAGGGGAAAAACCATCACTAGTGAATATTATATAAAGTTATTGGTGCGTTTGAAGGCAAAAATCGCAAAGAAATGGCCTCAAATGAACAAAAAAAAATGCTGTTTCATTAAGACAGTGCACAGTGTCACAAGTTAATGGTTACGATGGCAAAATTACATGAATGGAAATTCGAATTGCTTCCTCATCCACCGTATTATCCAGATTTGGCCAACAGTGACTATTATCTACTCCCAGGCCTCAAAAAAATGCTAGCGGGAAAGAGATTTTGGCTCCAATGAAGAAGTTGTCACCGAAACAGAGGCCTACTTTGAAGGCAAATACAAATCCTTCTACAAGAAAGATATAGATAATAGACAATAGACAGTTTATTCATCTTTTCGGCTACAAAAGTTGCAGATAAGACATGTCAACAGAGGGATGTATGATCCCATCTTAGGTAATATCAAAAATAATAAAATAAAAAATAGGAAATCTTACTATTAAACACATTAATTAACACACAGTAAATACAAGATATAAAAAAAAAAATAAAAAACACACCATACATATTTATAACAAACAAATTTATAACAATCAAAATACATACTGAAGATGCTTTTATTAAGTAAGGATGTTATAAAGAGTAACATTCACACTCTGCCCAGCAGATAACTTTCAAATTCAGTTACAGAATAAAAAGTTTTATTTAATAGTATAGTTTTTATTTGGTTTTTAAAAACGTGCCATAGATTCAGTCCTTTTTACATTTTCCGGCAGTAAGTTAAATAGTCTGCCACCTAAGTAATGACTAGTTTTTTTAACATATTCATGATTGTGTTTTTCAATATAAAAATTTTCTCTGTTTCGAGTCGGATAACGATGAAAAGATCTATGCAAAATGAAGCTGTCTTGATTTTGGTAGATATTCATTAAGAGTTTATATATATAAATACTTGTAACTGTTAATATTTTTCTATTCTTAAAGACTTCCCTACAGGATGCGTTATATGGCATACTAAAAATTAGTCTCATGATTCGTTTTTGTATTACCAGCACTCTGTCAAGTTCCTGCGCATTTCCCCAAACCGCCAGTCCATAGGACATGGCTGGGTTCGCATTAGCGTAATAGACAGTTATGAGATTGGGAACACTTAATGAGTTTTTTTTAAGGATTTTATCATAAAAAACATTTATTTAGTCTTGAGCAAACGTCATCTATGTGCAGACTCCATTCGAGGTTAGAATCTATTATGATTCGTAGAAACTTTGAACTATGGTTAACAGGCAAATTCATATTATTAAATACAATATTTAGGTTTATTGGTTTGCGCATTTTTGTCTTAAATTCCAGACGCGGTCTTTGATAGATTTATTATAAGGTTATTCTTTTTACACCAGTTTGAGAACTCAGTCAATATTATTTTAATTTTTTTTTTCCTCCAATGGTCGACTATGGTCGTATCGTCAGCGAACATAAAAAACGATTCCACATGAAATGTATTCAGGTAAGTCGTTTATGAACAACAAGAAAATTAGAGGGCCCAGGACACTGCCTTAAGGGGTCCCTAAGTCACAGTTTGTCATTTGCGAAAAAATATTACCAATTTTTATTTTAAAGTTTCGACCCTTCAGAAAGGAATTGAACCATTTATTTAGTGGTCCTCCAATACCTAGCCTTTCAAATTTTTTAACAACAAAGCCTGGGTCTATTGTGTCAAATACCCTTGTCAGATCAAATAGTAGAGCTACTACTTTCTCATTTATATCAGGTTTTTATATATATTCTTCATAAAG
Source organism: Pachyrhynchus sulphureomaculatus (assembly GCA_019049505.1). Taxonomy (NCBI): domain Eukaryota; kingdom Metazoa; phylum Arthropoda; class Insecta; order Coleoptera; family Curculionidae; genus Pachyrhynchus; species Pachyrhynchus sulphureomaculatus. The sequence continues at coordinate 98,324,134 of CM032451.1, forward strand.
TCGATCGCTGCGGTCTCTGTAGAGTGCTTTTCTCTAAAACCATGCTGGTGTGAGGTTAGAACTTTGTTATTATCAAGAAATTGAGTTATCTTATTGTAAATAACTTTTTCAAAAACCTTTGAAAAACAGTTAAGTAAAGATATAGGCCTATAATTTTCAATTAAAAGAGGATCGCCCTTTTTAAATACAGGTAAAATGTTAGCCTCTTCTAGACGCGAAGGGAAAATACCTTCATAAACAGACATATTTATTAAATAAACCAGGCAAGCAATTACCTTAGGCGAACATCTCTTTAACAAAGCAATAGGTACCTCATCTGGTCCCTTTGATTGGGTAACTTTTTTATGGCAGACCTAACATCCTGTGAAGTTACATTAGTATATTGAAAGGTACCAAAAAATTTTTTTGATACAGTGCATTCCTGTGATAAACCGTTACTGATTGGATTATTCGTTTTTTGCAGAATTTGACTTTTAGAATTTGACGGAATGGTTTTTGTGGCCAATTCCTGCATTGGTTTTGCAATCGTTTGCGTTTTAGTTTTCGGGTTCTCACCACTAGCGGGAGCTGTAGAATCGGAATTTTGTGTTTTTAATAAATCAATTAATAATTTTTGGTCTTCAAGATGGCTTTCTAAATTTACTACAATTTTATTTTGACTGACCAATTTTGATTTTATAACACATAGATCTGTTCTAACCTGGATACAGACTCGCTTTGGGCACCAGTCAACCGTGTTAAACATCAACACTGTCATGGAAGACTTCCTCCGTATCCTCTTCTTGTACAATATTTTGTGAGAATTTATCGCACTGACACTTATTCTGAAGCCAATTTTGAATACTACATAGTAGCTCACTGTTTTCTTGTGCCACTGGTAACTTTTTAAATATTATTAGCTCAACTAGTTCGTTTTTACGAAGCTTATTCAACTCAGCACTATACAATGTAGATTTGTCGCACGCCATATTGATGAATGAATGAATGAATATAAATGTTAAAAAAGCATTGGACTTATTGTATCGCTCTTAAAGGAGACTATGTTGACGAATAAAGTCGAATTTTGCAAAAAAAAATGTGTTTTAAGTAGCTAGACCAAAAACTTTTTAACCTACATGTTAAGTGGGTGAGCATAAGCTGCAGTGTTTACAGAATGCAACTTTCAGACGCTTGGAATGTGCCAGCTATGGGGAATAATTAAACTTTCTTTTTCGGTGAGTAGCATTGGCCGTAAAGTCGTAGTTCTTAAGTGAAGTCCATAAATATATAGATGGAAGTGTATTTTCTTCTGAGAACATCAGCGATCGCCCCACATATCTTCCCCTACATCTACTCTATTTCTCCTTTCGCTTCTGCAGTATCAAAAGTTGAACTCGTCAAAAAGCTGGGTTCTCCTCTCGCAAAATCTATATTAGTGGATGTGAATGGTATCTTCGTCTGTACTGACTATTGAATCTTCACGTTATAATCATCTTCATCAGTACTGCATTTTACGTTAGTTCCCCTTTTTAACTCAGTCATCAGAGGCAAATTTTGACGAAAAACTCTCTTTAAATGTTAACAGGCTGCATTTGGCATACAGGTAGATTGTGGTAAGCTTGTATTTTCTCCTCTGTGATATCTGGGAATTCTTCAGATCCTACGTTCATAATATTCATGTTTCCTTGTTGTCGTTATTGCCTCAGCATACTTTCCGGGGGATGCGACAACGAAGCACCACCTCCCAACATCAAGGGTCTAGTAGAGCACTGTAAACGCCACAGAAAGACCCTAATCATTGGTTGTGATGCGAACGCCCACAATATACTCGTAGTATGGGGAAGCACGGACACAAATACCAGAGGTGAGTCACTCTTAGAATTTTTAATATCTTCTAACATGGGGATTATTAATAGGGGGAATAATCCAACGTTTAGCAATGCCATTAGGGAAGAGGTCCTCGATTTGACCCTCATAACTAACAAGTCTCTTGACATGATTGGTGATTGGAGACTATCTGAAGAGGACTCCATGTCGGATCACAAACATATTATATTTGAAATAAGGGGACTGGTAAAGAGCCAAACACTCTACAGAAACCCCAGGGCAACAGACTGGACCAATTATTCGGAATGTCTGCAGTCTAGAATTACTGGAAGAACATTTCCTACAACATCAACTGAGGATTTAGATGTTTCAGCTGCGGAACTGACTGACATCGTTATATCCTCCTTTCAAGAGAACTGTCCTCTTAAAATGAAATCCTCCACAAAAAGGGTACCATGGTGGAACAGGAACCCGGAGAAAACTATGCAAAACAGCAAGATTTGAATTTAACAAGGCCAAGAGATCAGGAAATTGGGATAGGTACAGAGAAGCCCTAACCACATATAACAGGGAGCTGAGGAAGTCTAAAAGGAAGTCATGGAGACTCCTCTGTGAGGAACTTAGAGACATCCCGGCTACGGCCAGGTTGCACAAGGCCCTTTCAAAAGGGGCTATAAATCCGGTAGGCACACTCAGAGAGCCTGAGGGCACCTATACTAGTACATTTAACAGTACATTAGAGCTCCTTCTTAGGACTCACTTTCCTGATTGCAGGCTTCATGCTTCGGGTGCTGATGAACGGAGGATACCGACGTATATCCACCACGGCACGGTGAATCAGGCAATCAGGATGTTAGTAACCTTTGAAAAAGTAGAATGGGCAGTAAACTCCTTCAGACCCTACAAATCACCGGGGCTGGACGGTATTTTTCCGGCCCTACTATCAAAGGAAATGCGTCCCTCTTTCGGGCGACGGTCAACATTTTTAGATCGAGCCTAACACTGGGATATGTTCCAGAGATTTGGAGAGAGGTAAAAGTCATATTCATACCCAAGGGAGGGAACAAACCCCCAGAATCTCCTAAATCCTACAACCCTATAAGTCTATCTTCTTTTATGTTGATGACACTAGAGAAGATACTAGACCAGTACCTCAGAGCGGAGGTACTTACTATGAGTCCGCTGCATGGACTGCAATTTGCCTATCAGAAGAGCAAGTCAACTGTTACGGCACTACATAAACTTGTTCTAGATATCGAAAAGGCTCTGGACTCTAAAGAGATTGCCCTATGTGCATTTATGGACATTGAGGGCGCCTTCGATAACGCGAACTTCCTCGCAATGGAAACAGCACTCTCCAGCAGAGAAGCTGATCCGGCGGTGGTAAAATGGATCAGCAACATGCTGAATCAAAGGCTGATTAGAGCCTCACTTGGTTCGACAGACCTTAGTGTCACTGCGGTTAAGGGGTGCCCTCAGGGTGGGGTACTATCACCCCTTCTATGGTCTGTTCTAGTCGACGACCTGATTAGGATCCTTAACCGGAAGGGATACAAAACCATCGGCTACGCAGACGATATCTCAGTGATAATCAGAGGCAATCATCCTGGGACGGTTGGTGAACTGATGCAGGATGCTCTTTACACAACATGGGAATGGTGCAGGACGGAGGGGCTGTCGATTAACCCAACGAAGACAACCATCGTACCATTTACTAAAAAGAGGGTGTTAGAGATCCCCATCTTAAAAATAAACGGTATTGAGGTCGTTCCCAAGGAAGAGGTAAAATATCTGGGTATCGTACTGGATAGGAAACCCACTTGGGAGCCACACCTCGAATCGGTGCTGAAAAAGGCTACAAAACACCTTTGGACTGCCAAACAAATACTCGGTAGGTCCTGGAGCCTTAGCCCTAAAATTACCTACTGGATATATACCCAACTCGTCAAACCAAAAATGCTATATGGATCTCTGGTATGGTGGGGCAAGACCAAACAAAAAACAGCAATACGATGGCTATGTAGGGTGGAAAGACTTGCATGCCTATGCGTTACAGGAGCTATGAGATCCACTCCAACGGCGGGCATGGAAGCTCTTCTGAACCTTACACCGCTTAACGTGGCTGTTCAAGAGGAGGCAACTTTTCAGGCTATCTCCATCCACAGAAGGGAAAAATTTAAGGAGGGCAACCTTATTGGTCATCTCACGATCCTAAAGGGGATCGGAGACATACTTAATATGTCAACGGCCAGCGACACCATTGATCCTATACAGTGCTTCGTTAGGAAGTATAGGGTCTACTTCCCGACAAGGGAAGAGTGGTGAGCAAACCCAAGGTGGCTACAGGATGGCTCACAAAAGTGGTACACGGATGGATCTAAAACGCTCCAAGGGGTGGGAGCAGGAATAGTGGGGCCTAGAGCACACAGAGCAATAACATTGAGCAAGGACACCACAATATTCCAGGCGAAACTATACGCAATATTGGAAGCTGTAGGGATCCTATCCGAAAGGGGATACATGGGAGTAAGTATCAAAATACTCTCGGATCAGTCTTAAAGGCCCTGAATAGCTGTACATTCACGTCCAGGCTAGTACTGGAATGTCATAACATGCTTAATGACCTGGTAATTCAGAATCAGATTACTCTGATCTGGGTTCCATGACATGAGGGGCATAGAGGAAATGAGATGGCAGACATCTATGCAAAAAAAGGGGCTGAGGGGACCTTCATTGGACCCTCTCCATCCTTTGGATTCAGCAGGGGTCTCCTTAAAGAGGAGATGATGAAATGGACAAAATCCATAGTAGAGAAACATTGGAACGACACTAACGGTCTGAAACATTCTAAAAAGTTTCTGAGCTTTGATGCAAGGAGGGCGGATCTCGCCCTAAAAAATGGATAGGAAAAGCCTAAGATTACTGGCGGGGGCACTCACAGGCCACCATACCTGCAATAAGCACCTATACAGAATGGGCCTATCAACCACGTACACCTGCATATTCTGCGGTGAAGAAGAGGAGTCCATGGAACACTTGATTACCAACTGTGCGGCATTGGGACACTGGGTGAACAGGATCTGCTAACGCTCCTATTGAAGGAGCTGGTCCTGTTCCTGGATGTATTAAACCCGTGAGGGATAAGGGGAAGCACAATAGATCAATGATGGTCGCAGTGCAAAGGGCCATTTTTGGCCACACTCCCCTCTACACATTACATTACATTACATTTCTTGTTGTCTATCTGACTGGGATGAGTATAATCTTGTGTCGAAGACTTGAACAACTCTAATTATATCATTCTTATTATCTACTATTTTATTGTTTTCATCTCGTAGTTTTGTAATTTTGTTACAGAGTCATGAACGTTCATTTTACAGTTAGCTTCTATAATTTCCTCTATGATGTTTGAATTGTAGTTTCTTTTATTTGTTCAGATCTCCTTCTTAACTAGTTTATTAATTCTTTAAAGCTTGGTGACGTTTTGTCTATGATATTTCTTCTTTCTTATAGTAGTTTTAATGTTCCAGGACTTAACTTTGGATTTTTATGAAATTTGGTTAGCGAATATATTTTCTTGGTCGATGTTGTTATTGATGTTCTGATTTTGTAATTTCGTCCATATTCATTTGTGCATATGAGTCCGTTATCATTCTTCGTTTAAGTTCATTGGATATTTCTCTTCCTTTTGTTTCAAAATTTTTCCGGTTGGGTGGCGCTGTTTTTTGAAGAGTTTGTTTCTTCCGGATTTGGTGTTTACAGTTATTTTTGCCCTTACCAGCCTGTAGTCGCTACCGGTACAGAACTGATTTAAAACAGACACATTTCTACATATATTTCTAGAATTATAACATTAATTTCATTTCTTGTCTTGCCATCTGGGCTTCGCCAGGTCCATTAATGCTGTTTTGGCTTCTTAAAAAATGCGTAGAGACAGTACAGGGCGAATCAACGATAAAGTAAAGTTCATTATCTCATTTGTTTCGGGAATGACGAAAAAATGTTTAATACAGTAGTTTTAGGGAATGTTAAGGTGCACAGTTTAAAATTATTTTTTGTGTATAAAGGGTACTTCAAAAAAGTAAGTAAATAAAGTACATGTTTTTTTAAATGGAACATCTTATTTTCTAATTTATTTTTAAATTCTACTTAGAATTTCATAACTTTTTTTTAATAATGTCATATACCTAAACCTAGTAGTTTTTGTAATATTTCACTTTTTTAAAAAATAATACTAGTTTTCAGTTTTATAAAAAATTGCCAGTGGCGCTATTGTTTCTGAAGGTGGATGACTTATAATTGGTACGAGCGTCCTATAGAGATGAAAAAAAATATATTTATAAAGAAATTTGAGTTAGATGCTACAGGGTATTCAAATAAATTTATGCATTTCGACTATTTTAAATTGAAAAATCTCAATTTTTTTAAATGGCACACCCTGTATATTATTATTTTTTCTATTAGATTTTACAAAATCCTCCAACTTTTATTAAGTATATATACCTATGTCTAATAGTTTTCGATTTATTTTGAATTTTTTTTAATTTTTTACCCTTGTTTTTAACACAATTACGCTATTGTGAAAACAAAAAACAAATATTTAATAATATTTTTAATATAGTTATTAGTAATATAGTTTAATATAGTATCTAATGATTAATAATTATGACGTCGTAAATGTTCAAAAATATGCCCGTCTACTTGAATACACATGTTTAGTCGTTTTACTATATTTTCCTTCACTTTCCTTAGCATAAAGGGCGTTATTGTCCTGCACGCATCCCGTATCCTATCTTCCATATCTACTGGTGTTGTAGGGGGATTCACATAAACACAGTTTTTAATGTAGCTCCACAAAAAGAAGTCCAAAGGTGCTAAGTCACATGATCGAGGGGGCCACTGAATAAATCCATCCCTACCGATCCATTTTTGCGGGCAACGATCGTTTAAAAAATCCCGAACCTCTCGAAATGAGTATGTTGAATCCACATTTATTTCCTTTCAAAGTTATCAACTTCTTCAACAAGCTGGGGAAATTCGTTTTGCAAAAAATTTAGATATCTAGGCCCGTTAAGTGGTTCACGGAAAAAATATGGACCAATAATTCAAAAATTTAATATTCAACACCATCCATTAAGCGACCAATGGTTTTGGTTTTGAACTTCCCGGATCCAAAATGGATTAACTGTTGAATAATAACGCATGTTATGGCTGTTAACTGCTCCATTACTGCGAAAAGTAGGTTCATCAGAAAACATTATTTTGGATAAAAAATTTTGATCGGCCTCTATTGGTCTATTCATGGTGGTACAAAAGTTTACTCGTAGTTCAAAATCAAGGTCTTGAATTTCTTGGTGTAGTTCCATATAAAATGGATGATACTTATATTTTCTCATCGTGCGATTAGCCGTAGATTGGGATGTGTCAGATAAGTCAGCTAGTTGACTGCTGCTAACATGAGGATTATTTTCAACATGAAGTAAAATTTCCATTTCTTTTTCCTCATTGGTAGCATTCTGGTTCCGTTCCGTTTCATTAAGCAATAAAAAGATTTTCTAGATGGTATATGTCTATTAGGGTATTTTGCTTCGTAAAACCTTACTGCCAGAAGACAATTTTTTCCCGCCTCGCCAAGCATATAAACTATATCAATTAAATCATTTTTAGCAAAATCCAAAACTGTTATCTTAAACGTCACTTACTACAACAAATTAAACTATTTTTACTTGCTTAATAGACATGTCAAAATTTGACAATGCCTACATTTTTGTTTTGTCTTGGTAACTATGATGTTATAGCGTAAGTGTATTAAAAACAAGGGTAAAAATTGAAAAATTCAATATAAATCGAAAACTATTAGACATAGGTATATGACATACTTAATAAAAGTTGAAGAGTTTTGTAAAATCTATCAGAAAAAAATAATAATATACAGGGTGTGCTATTTAAAAAATTTGAGATTTTTCAATTTAAAATAGTCGAAATGCATAAATTTATTTTGAACACCCTGTAGCATCTAACTCAAATTTCTGTACATATATCTTTTTTTTCATCTCTATAGAACGCTCGCACGAATTATGAGTATTCCACCTTTAGAAACAATGGCACTACTGGCAAATTTCGACAAAACTTAAAACTAGTATTTTTTTTTAAAAAAATTGAAATATTAGAAAAACTACTAGGTTTAGGTATATAACATTATTAATAAAAAAGTTATAAAATTTTACGCAAAATTTAAAAATAAATTAGAAAATAGGATGTTCCATTTAAAAAAAAAACGTATGTTATATCGGCCACACTTTTTGAAGTAACCAGTATACTTAAAAATAATTTTAAAACTGTGCACCTTAACATTCCCTAAAACTATTGTATTTAACATTTTTTCGTCATTCCCGAAACAAATAAGATAATGAACTTTACTCTATCGTTGACTCACCGTGTACAGTTTTTCCTGTCTGGAGCATTTTTTCTGCTTTTAAATTGTAGGTAAAGATGAAGAATCTCACAAAATCGTTTTGCGAAAGACATCCGCTGACACGAATCTTCATAGGCTATTTCACGGTGGGCTGAAACAATTAGTTAGTGAAAATTGACCTTCAAACCCTTGAATCTGAAATACAACCTTATTTCCCGGAGTTTTCTGAACAAAAACTGCATTAGTACGAAACCCATTTCATGTATCTTTGGATGTTCCCGACATTCTTGATGAAGTGCAGTATCAATTATTGGAGCTGCGAAGTGACTCCTCAGCGCGTGATTTATTTAAAAAAAAATGTTTCCTTAATTTTGGTGTGTTATATGTCATTCGTATCCTAAAGTTTCCATGTTTTCTTTTCGAATATTTGTGCCATTTGCTTCTACTTATTTCTGCGAAAGTGGATTTTTAACTCTTCTGCAGATCAAGATAAAAGCCAGAAATACGCTGAATGTTGACATGAGACTGGCCTTGACAAAAACTCAACCAACAGTTATAACACATGTAAAACTCAATCATTACATTTATCATTAATACTTAATAATTAATACTTAAAAATATCACTGTTAAGTCGTAAATATGTTTTTCAAACCCTTTATTTTTTGTTTTATTGATGCAATACGTCGGATGGAAAAGGGGGTCGTAAATATTTTTAAAAAATCTAAAATGGGTCGCGATTAAAACAGGTTGGGAACCACTGCTATTTAGTATAGTATATATCCCTTAATAGGATACAACGATTCTAATCTGGATATTTTTATTTTCAGACGAAAATCACTACAACATTAGTGAATACATTTGGGAACAAGAAGAAAAAACGCCGATACCGATGACGATGACGATATCGATAGAAGTCCAAAGCGACTTAGAAATCTCTTAGTAACCCTTCGTAAATATAAGGAACAACTATGGTGAGTATTGTTTTTATTGTTGATAATTACTCAGATAGAGAGCAAGCTATCCTGGAATGTCGATTTGAAAAATATTCTTAGTGCTGGGCTATTGATTATAAATGGACAACTCCTTTAACTCGCTTATTTGAAGGGTTAGGTAAAAATGTTAAACACAGAAGTTGTAGCGTTTTTAAAGAATTTTTTACTGACTTAAAACGGAAACAATCACGCATCGCATTGTTGAAATAGGACACTAACTTTATATTTTTAAGTAAAACATCTTGTGTATTATTTGTTACTTTTTTAGAATCCTTAGTTCCAAAAACGCCAATGTAAATTTTTGCATTTCTTCATGTTTCTGGCACCCATACTCACTTATTTCCGTCAATCAACTCCCGAACGAGACGAAAAGTCGATTTCAAATTTGATATATATATATATATATATATATATATATATATATATATATATATATATATATATATATATATATATATATATAGTACCTAACATAGAAATGAAAGCTGTAGTTTTTGGCAATATCGCTAACGGGGGGGGGGGGGGGGGGGGGGGTCGGCAAATCTTCTTGATTTTCTAAATAATTATTAGAGTGGTCACAAGGCATATGGGGGAAAAATATTTTCATCGTAATGCCGGCGGGACCTCCCTAAAATTTGCCATTTGTGTAAAAATGATATTTGCACAGTTTTAGCTCAATTAGATAACGTTAACCCGTGCCTCATCCAGGTTTTTTTTTATGGGTCTAGCACACGTGCTGCAGGGAAGTCCCTAAAGCGCTCCAGGAGCGGCATGAGTGCAGAAAAAGCGATTCACGTTGTTCTTGAATCGCTGTAAATTGTATTCGGTGGGAAACACAGCGCTGGGCAAATTATTCCAACGGGATGGCGTTCTCCATATAAAAGATTGCTTGAAAAGCGTTGTACGCGGAGTAACAAGCTGAACCTCATACGGATGCGAAGTACCAGTGCGACATGTATTTCTAACATGTACCGTTTTGGGAGGAATTAAGCGGGCTACATCCTTCGAACACTTTCCATGAAAATACGTGTAGAACAGACTCAAGTCGCCAACCGTTCTTCGATGTTCCAGCGAATCAAGGCCGCCGGTCAATTCCGGGTCCCCAATCAGAGGGACCGCTCTTCTCTGAACAGAATCCAACAAATGCAGTGTATGTTTGGGAGCGGAGCCCCAAACGTGGGAGCAGTATTCCATAGTTGGTCGAATTTGGGCTTTGTAAAGAATTAACAGTTGTTGTGGGGTGTAAAGCTTTCTGGTTCTAAATAATATTCCCAACTTTTGAGAAGCTCTCCTTACTATGCCTGCAACATATTCATGCCAAAACATATTTGCTCCCAAACTAACGCCCAACAAATTGAGAGACGATGCTAGGGGAATGGAGTGCCCCGACATAACTATGTCGGGTTCAGCAACGTTAACTTTTTTAGAAAAAACTGCCGCTTGGGTTTTTGTAGCGTTAAATTCCACTTGGTTACTGCCACCCCAAGATAGAATTTCTTCCCGGTCTTTGTTAAGTTGAACGACCCCCTGCTATCTGCGGATATTCGCCTGAGCAGCCGATGTCCGAGCGTTCAAGGTGAATGAAGAGACAAGCGTACTGTCATCTGCAAAGCTATAGATTGGATTCCCAGTCTTTTCCAGCAGATCGTTAATGTAAATGAGAAAAAGAGTAGGAGACAGTATGGAGCCCTGGGGCACACCGGCGTTGATAGTGAGGGTGTTAGAAAGAAATCCGTCGACCGCCACTCGTAAAGAACGCTCTCTGAGGAAACATGAGAGCCACAAACAGAATCTTTCAGACATACCATAAGAGCGTAACTTAGCCAACAGTCCATCGTGCCAAACACGGTCGAATGCCTTCGATATGTCAAGAGCAACTGCTCGAGATTCTCCAAAGTGTTCAATTGCGTTGTTCCAAACATGTGTTACATAAGTCAGAAAATCTCCTGTTGATCTATGTTTACGAAAACCATATTGGTGATCGCTAATAATATTGAATCGTTCAAGATATTTTAGAAGATGTTCATTGATAACCTTTTCCATGACTTTCGATATTATTGAAAGCGGTGCAACTGGTCGGTAGTTATTTGGCAAGGTCTTCTTACCTTTTTTAGGTATCAGCTGAACCGTGGCACATTTCCAGCAGGACAGAAATATTCCCTTTCTGTGGGATAGGTTAAAAAGTCTACAGAAAACTGGTGTTAGTTCTCTTGCACAGTTTTTGAGAACTATGGCAGGTATTCCGTCAGCGCCAGAAGCCTTCTTGGTGTCTAGCTTCATTAAAATACGCTTTATGATGCGCTGTCTGAAGACAACATCGGGCATCCTTGACTGCAATATGGGAATAGTAGGTGGTGTTTTTCCTTGGAAATCGACAGTAGAATGTGAAGTAAAGAGTTCAGCCAACAAGTTCGCTCTCTCAACAGGTGTGGTTGCAATGGAATTATCTAGCCGTGTGAGTGGTGGTATGGTGGATTTGGTAAAATTTGGCTAACTGCCTCAGCGACTACCCAAAAGGACCTGGAATTGTTGGGACAAGCGAGAAGTTTGTTTCTAATTCGTTGATTGTGTGCCTCCTTGGTTTCGTCGATAATTCCCTTGCATCGGTTCCGGGCATGAACAAAGATGATTTACGGTGTTAGGATTTTCACGCCATTGTCGGTAGGCAATATGTTTAGAAGCAACAGCTTCTTTGCATTTTCGGTCTAACCAAGGCTTGCCGTTGGAGGAGCATTTCTTCGAAAAAGGGATGTAAGCTTCCATACCAGCCAAAATAACATCGGAGACCTCCCTGGCGCAGTCAGATGGGTTATCGGATCGAAAACAAACGTCAAGAACAACGTGAATCGCTTTTTCCGCACACGTGTCGCTCCTGTAGCGCTTTAGGGACTTCTTCCCTGCAGCACGTGTGCTAGACCCTTAAAAAAAAATGTCTAATTTGAACTATTTTGGAATTATTGATATTTAAAATTAAGGAGATCAAAACAAAAAAAAATTTTTAAGCTGCTTATGTCAAACATTTACCGTCAGGTAACGACTTAACACGTCAAAAAATGATTTATTGGCGAAAACGTTTATTGCTGCATTTTGTGAAACTGCAATTTGAGCGTAATATCATAATTGTACATTTAACAGAAACTGAAAGAATCACAATGTTAATGATGGTGGGTTACGGAGACCGTAGGAGAACACGACAGGAGGTGTGTGATCTTTTTAACGTAAAATATCCGAATTGAAAAGCTATTACCTAATCCGTAGTTCATCAAACATTAAAACGATTTAGATAATCAGTTCATATTCAGAATCGTTCTAAATCTGGACTTCCAAAACTTAAAACAAGCGATGATAAAAAGTTAGATGTTTTATTTTAAATTACAGAAAATCTCCATACAGCCACCCGTCACCTTTGTCTAAACCACAACATAAGTAAACGTACCTTAACTCGTATACTGAATGAAGAAAAATTGTATCATTGCAAAACCCATTCTATTGCAAGAATTATTTGAAGATGACTACGATAGACGTATTGAATTTTGCGAGGTTATGATGGAACGAATCAATAATGATCCTAACCTAATTCATAACATTGTTTTTTCTGACGAGGCCACATTTTGTCTTAATGGAAGAGTTAACAGGTATAACTGCAGGTACTGGTTTACTGAGAATACCCACTAGATAATCTACAGTCATTCTCAAAGACCACAAAAGATTAACGGGTGGGCAGGGATTTGTGGACGTCACATCATTGGTCGTTTTTTTTCGATGGAAATCTTACACTCCAAGAGCAAGTTATTCCAGCTTGTGCAGGTCTTTTTTCCGATGAAAATAATTTGGATACCCCTAACAGAAATCCGTGGTATCAACAGGATGGAGCACCTCCTCAGTATGAAATCAGTGTTCATAGATATTTGGATGCGATGTTTCCTAATCGATGGATAGACAGAACAGGTGCTATAGAATAGCCTGCAAGAAATCCCGACTTTACGACACTCGATTTTTTATGGAGTCATTTGAAAACCAAAGTTTACCGAAGTCGAGCTGAAACTGTAGTAGATTTACAACAAATAATTCATTATGAAATACCACAGATCGCCCCGAATTCTCTGCAAAACTCAGGCTGTTTATGACCGATTGGGTCATTGCGTCGCTGTTAACGGTAGATGTTTTGAGAAACTGTTACCTTAAAAATAAACCTAGAGTATTTATTAATAGTTTTTTTTTCTCTTTTTTTATTTAAAATTCAATTGACAATGATTCCAAAACAGTTCAATTTACACATACGGTGTGTAAATAATATCTAGAATTTTTAGTAGGACTTAAAAATAAAATAATATACAGGGCCCTTCATTTTAAAAAAATCAAGATGGCGTAATTTCTTCGAACCGACAGTTTAATTAATACACATGGGGCACCCTGTATATATATATATATATATATATATATATATATATATATATATCATATATATAATAATATATATATATATATATATATATATATATATATATATATATATATTATATATATATATATATATATATATATATATATATATATATATATATATATAAGAAAGAGGAAGGACAGTAACAGGGCACTGGCAACAAACAATCCTAAGTTTAACTGCTGGGAAACGCCCTTATAAGGAGAAGAGATGAGCAATCAAAGATCTAAACGCTCTAGTATCTGCTTTTTATTTTTATTATCGAGCTTTCGCTGCCTAATGGTAGCTTCTTCTGGATTCTAAAAATGCAAACCAGGTACAGAAAATAAACTAAAACGTTCGTTTTTTAAAACGTGATTAAATGAATTGTACGACTAAATGTGAAATTACTTACAAAAATTTAGCAGTTAGTTCATCTCTGGTGAAGACAATGAAATTTGCATTTTTGTTGGCCAGGTAGTATGCATGATTACACAAAACATGATTGAAAGACACTTAGAGAGTTACACAAATATTGAAAATAAAACTTTGTCAATAAACATTAGTTAAAACACTTTTTAAAGACAGAAACACAACTGCAAGAAACCATGATGTTGAAATGGTACTCCATTTTAAAATTTTGTGACGTCGAGTTTAGTAACTATTTAGTGATATTTGAGTCCGAACCGGATATTGTTGGTAGTCTATGTCGTCATCAGGTCGACAAAAAAAGCATTAAAGTTAGGGATGTGGTAAATTTTTTTAGGTAGATGCTAATTTTAGATAAATTATTTATTATTAATGATATCTATTTATCTAGGGTTGTACGCTCAGAAAATAATACAGTCAAACTGGACTGGTATAGGAAAAAATCAAGTTCTGGTAGATATATCCCCTTCCATTCTTATCACCCTATGAAACAGAAACTGAACATCATCAGAGGACTAAAGAACAGAATAGATAAGATTTGCCACCCCTCATTTAAAAGAAAAAAAATGTAAAACTGTTGGAAGACATTTTGTTGGACAATTACTATCCTAAGGCTCTAATTAGAAAGAATTTTCAAAGACCCCTTCTTCCAATTAATCCAACTGTCACCACTAATGTCGATATTAAGGTGGGAAAGTTACAATACATTGAAGGCCTTTCCCAGTCCTTGTCTTCTCTTTTTAAAATACAAACATTAAAATTGCCAACTACAACATAAAAAGAATGAATTGTTTTTATACCAATTTAAAAGATAAAACCGATACTTTACATCTAATATAATCTATGGCATTCCCTGCCAATGTGGTTTGGTCTACGTTGGACAAACTTCACAAAAGCTCTCTCGTTGCACAAAAGTGATAGTAAACACAAACCTAACGCAACTAGCTTGAGCTTACACGTAAATAATACAGATCACAGAGTACAATATAACAACAGCTTCATTCTGGATGTTGAGACTAATTATTTCAGAAGAAGTTTCTTGGAAATGTGTTACATAAAAACCTGTAAAAATAATCTCAACCACAAAAAAGACATAGAAGGATTGAGCTCCATGTATACTTATTTGCTATCACAAAACTATACCAAACCAATAAAAAAGAACGATCTTTATGAAAAAATTAGTTTCTAGTAAAGTTGACGTTTCTGATCTCCTTCTGTCATTTTTTGCTATTTGTTACCAGTTACTTTTCTATATTTTCTTGTTAAAATTACATAATAAAAAATTAAATATGACTAATAATAAATAACGTCCAGTATTAATTTTCGATTTCAAATTTTTAAATTAGCCTATGAATCTCTAGATTATAAAATTAAAGAATTAATATAATTAATAATAAATAGCTCGTCGAAGAGTAACATTCATCAAATTTAAGTCCCCCTTTTTTTATAAAATTAAAACTAAAAAATAGATATCATTAATAATAAATAATTTATCTAAAATTAGCATCTACCTAAAAAAATTTACCACATCCCTAACTTTAATGCTTTTTTGTCGACCTGATGACGACATAGACTACCAACAATATCCGGTTCGGACTCAAATATCACTAAATAGTTACTAAACTCGACGTCACAAAATTTTAAAATGGAGTACCATTTCAACATCATGGTTTCTTGCAGTTGTGTTTCTGTCTTTAAAAAGTGTTTTTAACTAATGTTTATTGACAAAGTTTTATTTTCAATATTTGTGTAACTCTCTAAGTGTCTTTCATCATGTTTTGTGTAATCATGCATACTACCTGGCCAACAAAAATGCAAATTTCATTGTCTTCACCAGAGATGAACTAACTGCTAAATTTTTGTAAGTAATTTCACATTTAGTCGTACAATTCATTTAATCACGTTTTAAAAAACGAACGTTTTAGTTTATTTTCTGTACCTGGTTTGCATTTTTAGAATCCAGAAGAAGCTACCATTAGGCAGCGAAAGCTCGATAATAAAAATAAAAAAGCAGATACTAGAGCCTTTAGATCTTTGATTGCTCATCTCTTCTCCTTATAAGGGCGTTTTCCCAGCAGTTAAACTTAGGATTATATATATATATATATATATATATATATATATATATATATATATATATATATATATATATATATATATATATATACATATATATATATATATATATATATATATATATATATATATATATATATATATATTATATATATATATATATATATATATATATATATATATATATATATATATATATATATACATATACCAGGTGTACAAGTATGAAATGCGAATTTTTTTTCTAAAAAACATGTTAAATTCGGAAGAATCATAAAAAGTGCTTTATTCAAAGTATGCTTCATTGCTTGTTATATATTTTTCCCATCTTTCGGGCAATTTGTGAATACCATGTCAGTCAAAATCCCCTTGCTGCGAATCATTCATCGAGCCATTTTTTCACTTCTTCGTACGAACTAAAGCGCTGCAAACAAGTGGTAATCGGAAGGAGCCAAGTCTGGTGAGTAAGCTGCATGGGGTAGAACTTCCCAGCTGAGTGTTTCCAACGTGTCGCGAACTGGTTTTGCCGTATGTGATGGAGCATTGTCATGAAGAAAAATGACTTGCCTCTTTCTGTACTCTGGCCTTTTTTCAAGCAGCAAACGGTTCAAATCGGTCAATTGTTGTTGGTAAAGTTTAATATTAACCGTTTCCCCAGGTTTTAACAGCTCATAATAGACCAAACCCCTCTGGTCCCACCAAACACAGAGCATCATCTTTCTGCCAAAGCGATTCGGTCTTGCGGTCGATGTGGATGGTGCGCCTGGATCTACCCATGATTTTGTGCTCTTGGAATTCTCAAAATAAGTCCACTTTTCATCCCTTGTAACTATACGATGCAAAAATGACTTCCTTTTGTACCGAGCGAGCAAAATGTTACACGTGTTTTTGCGTTTTTCCATTTGCCTGTCGTTCGACTCATGTGGTACCCATCTACCGGTCTTCTGAATCTTTCCCATCTCTCGTAGCCGATTGGAAATAGCTTGTTGACTAACGCCCAATTGCTCGGCGAGCTGTTTTTGTGACTGCGAATCATCTTTGTCCAACAATGCTTGCAATTCCACATCTTCGTATTTTTTTGGCGGTTTTCTACGTTCCTTGTCTGCAACATCGAAATCACCACTTTTGAAACGCCGAAACCATCATTCGCACATATCTTGCGATGGAGCATGTTCACCACAAGCTTCTCGAAGTAATCGGTATGATTCAAAAGCAGTTTTCTTCAAATGAAAACAAAAAATTAATGCTGTCCGCTAATGCTCTTTGTTCGGTATAAATTCCGACATATTGAACACAACACTATGCACACACTTTTCCAATTTATCACTCGCGCGCGTCTGACACTTGTTGATGACACAACAAAATGGTGCAGTGTCAAATCTTTATAGCACAAACTGCATTGGTGCACCATCTGTTGTCTGAAATCCGCATTTTATACTCGTACACCTTGTATATATATATATATATATATATATATATATATATATATATATATATATATATATATATATATATATATATATATGTATATATATATATATATATATATATATATATATATATATACTTATATATATATATATATATATATATATATATATATATATATATATATATATATATATATATATATATGTTTGTCAATTTCAAGCGTATATGGAAAAAAAAGTTTTTCTCCAAACTTTGTGCGAATGTTCCCTTAATACCTCCGAGTATTTGTGTAAAATTTTAGATTTTTAGATATTAGTGTTCTGATGTACAGCAGTTCAAAGTTGGTCAAATACGTGATATCTGCTAAAATCGTGTTTCTTCCACTCTAAATTGAGCGAAAACAAAGCAAAAATGAAAAAAAAATTTGCTAAAAACATGTTTTTAGCAAGTTTCCAGTTTTTTTTTTAAAAATATCGTTTTGATCTTTTATGACGTTTTTGGCAATTTTAAGTGCCAAAATTGGGTGCTGACATTATTTTTTCCTCCTTCAAAAATCTATAGAGCCCTAAATTTTTAGAGCGAACTCTTAAAACTATTTTGCTAAAAATCTTTTATTTAAATGCAAAAAAAGTCATTTTTAAATTGCAATTTTTGAAAAAATTAATTTTAAAAAATCATATTTCGTTTATTACTTTACTAATTTATTAAAAAAATAATATCATATACATATATACCTACACGTAGGTTTATTTACTTAATTTCTCGAAAACAGCAAAATTAAACAACAAAAATATTAAAATATTTTGTAATATTTATTTATTTTTACATAGAAATATGCAATATTTATCTTAAAAATTATTATATTTAGTATAACTACGCAAAATTATTTTAATTCAAATGTAGTTGGAAGTACAAGAAACATTTTTCGATAGAATTTGAATACAATTTTGAATTCTTGGTGCTTAAAGAAAGAAAAGAAAATGCAAAATGTTACTACAGCTAACAGTTTACAATTTCAAGCTTCAAATAAGTTATATCTAGATTTAGCCAATTTTTTCGACCCATCCAGTACTAAAAATGTATAACATTTTTTTTTAATTACTGTGTTTTATGACAACACTATTATCTTTAGTTATAAGGTTTCATATAATTTATATTGTTATATTACATTAATATTTTTAATTTAATTAAATTTTATAATTACATGAGATAATCTTACTCATGATGCAGTGGCTGTTCACGCTTATATGAAATTGATTATTAATTCATTAAAGGAAGAATGCTTAACAATAAAAAATGTGTATTTTTCATACGGAACACCACAAAAATTTAAAAATTTCAAAAATATGTTCAATTTATGTTTTTATAATAGAAGATTTTAGCATTCGAGTAGAATAGCACTTTTTTCCTACAGCTCATGGAAAAGGTCTATGTGATGGCCTAGGTGGAAGTGTTAAACAGGCTGCTGCATCAGCTAGATTAAAACTCCCACCTGACAAACAAATTTTAACTCCACAAGCTCTTCACGAGTAGTTCACGGAAAGTGGCCACTTTAAATAAGTAAATTTTATATTTTTACCTTCTGAAAATTATTCAGTTAACAAAAAAAATACAAAAAAGATCTTGTATCAACATGGAATTATACCCATGAAAAATGGATTAAAATCAAAAATGTACTCAAATTCTATCGAAGAAGCATTTCTTGAACTACCAACTACATTTGAATTAAAATAACTTTACATTGTTAATAGCTAAATATAACAATTTTTAATGTAAATATTACATAATTCTATGTAAAAATAAATAAATATTTTCATAATTTTGTTGTTTAATTTTCTTGTTTTCAAGAAATTTAGTAAGTAAATCTATGTGTATATATATTATTTTTCTTATAACTTAATAAAGTAATAGATGAAACATGATGCAATTTTTTAAAAAAGTTGCAAAAAACGTCAATTTAAAAAGTATTTTTTAAAAAAATTTCAGTTTAAATATGACTTTTTTTTGCATTTAAATTAAAAAAAAATGGCAGATTTTTAGTAACATAGCTATAATTTTAAGACTTTTAATGATCCCACTCTAAAAAATTAGGACTCTATAGATTTTTAAAGGAAAAATCCATTTTTCGTAGTTAAAAAAAAAATGGCAGCACCCTATTTTGGCACTTAAAATGGCCAAAAAGGTATCTGAAAGGTCACAGAAGATCAAATTTTTAATTTTTAAAAAAAATACTGGAAATTTGCTAAAAAATGTTTCTTGAGTTTTTTTTTCATTTTGCACGTTTTTGGCAAACTTTGAACTGCTGTACATCGAAACCATTAATGTCTAAAAAGCTAAAATTCTACAAAAATACTCTAAGGTACTAAAAGAATATTCTTCCAAAATTTGGAGAAAATTTTTTTTTCCATGTATGTGAAATGGACGAACACACACATATATATAGAGTATCCCAGTATTCCGTGTACATAGAGTTACTGTGGATTTCTGGAATGAAAATACGATCATTAAACACAACTTACCTTAGTCCCAAAATTTTTGAGATACAGGGTGTCAAAGTTATACTTTTATTTTAGTTTTTCTTAAGTAGCTTTCTTAATAATTATACTATTTGTACCAAATTCGGTACTAAGGAGTTTCTTGAGATGAGGAATCGAAATCAGCTCACAGTTTTATTGTAAATAATAGGGGGCGCCACTTATTGCAGTGTATATACTTTTATATTGTCATAACTTTTTTATAATGCTCTATATAATATTTTTAATTAAATATTCGTATTTACCACCTTCGCCTGTCTAAAAAAGCTCTATTTTAGAGTGTAGTAAGTTGTAAGTAATGTTGCTCCGAGCAACAATTTCTGAGATAATGGGATGTTTGTTTCCATTTTTTAATTCCATTGTCAAATTCGCAAACGCTTCACACTTCATCCAGGCTTAAGATCGGTCCAAAAGAATAGTGTTTAAAATTTGGAGCATGATTAAAGGCAAACAGGCTAACAGCAACGAGGAATTTAAAGACTAACCGGTCAGCAACAGTAAGAAAGTGAAAATCAACTGGCTAAGGGCATAAAAGATTACCCACAAATTGATAAATTGGGAAAAAAACATCGCACTATCTCAGAAACTGTTGCTCGGAGCAACATTTACCAAGAGAGCTTTTTTAGACAGGAGAAGGCGGAGAACACGAATATTTAATTAACCCATTTATGCCCAGAATTATTTTTTCTTTAAATCTTTATAAATCTCACTTATTTTAGTTAAATGACATATAAATAGACTAAGTAACTGTAAAATAATAAGTTTGAATCAGGAGATTTGATGTTTTGATGTGGGTCGTTTTTGACCCACTTGGGCAAATAGGGTACTATGATCAAATGTATAGTGAAAAACATAAATACTTGTAGGGTGTTGTTATTTTTATCTCCCATAAAATCATAAGCCTTTAAATAATAACAAATTTGGTTATAATATTCAAATAGTTTTTTTTTTTTTATGAAAATCTACAAAACATTTGTCATGTAAAGCAACTTCACACCGGTCACAAGCTTTAGTGGTTTTGTTCTTGGAATGAGCACACCTTCGTCGTGTCTGACTACTCAAAATCAGATGCTGGCCATGTCTACGAGCGGCCGGACTAACAAGTGTAAGCTTTGGGCCAGTAGCTAAGGGGGGTTTTCCATATTTTTGAAGTACTGATAATACAACTAATCTGCGAAATTTCAAATTGTCAATTTTTTTTTCCAAATTTTCGAGCCAGTATCCAAGCATTATTCATACATACATCAAACGTCCAAAACAAAATAGGAATATACCATTTCTTTCCACGAAAGCCTATTCGATAGTTTGCCACATTGTTGTCCATTTGGTCAACACCACCCATGAACTTGTTGTAACAATGTATCACGTTTGGCTGGGGGATTTCAACTTTTTTTTTTCTCTTTTGCAGAATATCTAGCAGCTTGGCGGATAGGTTCTACGCCAAATTCATTTGATAAAATTGTGACCACACTGTTATCCTTCCAACGGACACAAACAATATTATTTTCTTTGTCAATGGCATTATCAAATATGCCCCTTTCCCTTTTTTTCATTTGGAAAGATTGTTGAAGTGGACATTTATCGGTACGGTTTTCTCGCACTGTACCCGTTGCACCAAAACCCATTTCTCCCAACTTACTGATAAGAGTAGTGCTTGTAAAGAAATTGTCGAAGAATAATGAACACTCAAAATCAGGAAAATTAGTTTGTAATAATTTCGCAAAATTCGTTACTACAGATTCGCCTAGTCCAAGTTTTTCGTCAGTCTGTTGAGATTTTCGTCCTTGATACACGTCGAAATTGACACAATAGCCTGACGGAGTTGCTAAAACCCATGCTTTATAACCGAAACGGATTAGCTTTCCTCTGATAAACTGTTTACATCCGTTTCGGCCAAAATACGGAATCATGGATTCGTCGATAGACACACAAGAAGTTAGAGGGGTATATCTGATGAAATTTTCGTTCATTTTTTCAATCAAAGGTCGTAGCTTTGCCATTTTATCATTCTGTGCTAAGTTGTTGTTATCAGCTGCGTGCAAAAATCTAAATATTTCTTCAAACTGATTTCTTCTCATAGAGTTATAAACCAAAACATTTCGGGCGTCATCTCGTCCTTCCCAAAACATGCGACGTCTGGGAACGGGAACGTATCCACTCACATAAAGAATAGCAATAAAAACCAGCATGTCGTCATTGCCAATTTCTAATCTACAATTTTTACTGCCAGCATATAAGACGGTATGTTTTACAAGAAGTTCCAATATTTCCGGATTCAGGAAGAGCTTTATAAAATCCAGAGGTTCGCATTCATCGCCTAATGTCAACACAGGTAAAAGTTCGATATTTGACTGTTTTGTTTTACCTCTATTCAAATCACCTATTACCCATTGTCGATTCTTCCGTGACTTGTTTTGCCTTCCAGCAGATTCTGTTATGTTACTGTCATCATCGTAATTGCTGGCTTCTTCTGTATTGGTTTCCGCTGGCGCTTGAAGCTGCTTTGAGTTTAATCTGTTGGGATCATTACAGTCTTCATCCCCTGAGTCTTCATTACTTTCAAACCCATTATCGTCTGGGGGAGTTATATAGATTGCGTCTGGAATAGGATCATCATCGGTTTAGTTTTTCTATTTCGTCTAACAACTCAGCCGTCGTCAATGGTTTCGTCCTAAAAATAAGAAAATGTATAGAACATATCTGCCCAACGGGTCAAAAACGACCCAAGCAACTTTTCATGCATTTATTTTACAAATAAAAAAACCTAACCTCCAAAGACATATTACTTCGCATAATCTGAAATCAGTACAATAACTAATTTGAAAAACAACACAATAAGTAGTCAAATAAGCCACTTACCAGTACGATTTTCTTTCCATGTCACGCTGCAATAATTTATCATTTATTTTTTTCACGAATACTGAATAAACGAATTCTTAGCACGTTCTGCAATATAGTGCTAATGATGTTTATCCTTTCAACAACTGAATGCAACGATAGGTAACACTTTACACATGCACGTGTATAGGTAGTCGTATAATTAAAGTAGTGGGTCGTTTTTGACCAGTTGGGCATAAATGGGTTAAAAATACCATATAAAGTGGTATAAAAAAAGTTATGACAATTTAAAAGTACACACAGTGCAATAAGTGGCGCCCCCTATAATTTACAACAAAACCGTGAGCTGATTTCGATTTCTCATCTCCGAAAACCCCTGAGCACCGAATCTTGTACAAATTGTACAATTAATAAGGAAGCTACTTAAAAAAAATTAAAATAAAAGTATAACTTTGACACCCTCTATCTCAAAAATTACGAATTTTTGGACTAAGGTAAGTTGGGTTAAATGGTCACATTTTCATCCAGAAATCCACAGTAACTCTATGTGCACGGAATAAATTACGCCATCTTAATTTTTTTTAAAATGGAAAGCCCTGTATATTATTTTAATTTTGAATGCTACTAAAAATTCAAGATATTATTTGTCTAACAAGCCATATGTCTAAATTAAACTTTTTGGAATTATTGCCATTTGAAATTTGAAATAAAAAAAGACAAAAAAACTATTAATAAATACTCTAGGTTTATTTTTAAGGTAACAATTGCTTAAAATGTCTACCGTTAACAGCGAGGCAATGACTCAATCTGTCATAAACAACCTGAACAGAGTTTTGCAGAGAATCCGAGGTGATCTGTTCTACTTTATATTGCATTCTTTGTTGTAAATCTTCTATACAAATCCCTGCCCACACGGTTATCTTTTGCGGTCTTTGAGAATGACTGTCGATTATCCAGTGGGGATTCTCAGTAGACCAGTACCGGCAGTTATGCCTGTTAACTCTTCCGTTAAAACAAAATGTGGCCCCGTCAGAAAAAAAAATATTATGAATTAGGTTAGGATCATTATTGATTCGTTCCATCATGACACCCCAAAATTCAACGCGTCTATAGTAGTCAGGAGGTCCAGATTTAGAACGATCTTTAACATGACCTGATTGTCTAAATGGTTTTAATGTTTTGCTAACTACGGATTGGATAATAGGTTCTCGATTCGGATATTCTACGTTAAAGAGAGCACACGCCACCTGTTATGTTCTCCTACGGTCTACGTAACCAACCATTATTAACAAAGTGATTCTTTCAGTTTCTATTAAATGTACCATTATGATATTACGCTCAAATTACAGTTTCACAAAATGCAGCAATAGACGTTTTCGTCAATAAATCATTTTTTGACGCGTTAAGTCGTTACCTGACAGTAAATATTTAGCACAAGCCAGCTTAAAGTTTTTTTTAAATTTAATCTCCTTAATTTCAAATATCAATAATTCCAAAACAGTTCAACTTAGACATATGGTATGTTAAACAAACAATACTAGAATTTTTAGTAGGACTCGTCAACATCAGCCATGTGCCGTATAACACCCTATAACTTTTATTTAAATATCTTTTTTGATACACTGATCAATAAATACTGTGGAACCATTATTCCATACATATTGGGCACCCTATATATATATATATATATATATATATATATATATATATATATATATATATATATATATATATATATATATATATATATAAATAATCTATAATATATAATATATAGAAAATGCAACGTCTCTCTGTCTGTCTATCTGTCTGTCCGTTAGTCCGCTTATCACTGGAGAACCACTTATCCGATTTACGTCCTTTTTTTTTTTTAAACATACATATGTTCTCTGGCCAGGTTATATTTTATTACGATAGGTAGCATAAGGAATGAGCAGTGACGATAATAGTGAATGAAGTCGGAAAAAAGTTTGCCGCTACCGCGTTCCCTTGCAATATACAGCCTAAACCATTAAATATGGAACAATATTATATAGCAGAGAATATCTACAATCTATATATATATATATATATATATATATATATATATATATATATATATATATATATATATATATATATTTATATATATATATTTATATATAAAATGCAATGTCTCTGTGTCTGTCTGTCCATTAGTGCGTTTATCACGCGAGAACCACTTATCCGATTTACGTGATTTTTTAAATTCATACATATGTTCTCTGGCCAGGTTATAGGTTATATTTTATTACGATAGGTAGCATAAGGAATGAGCAGTGATGATAATAGTGAATGAAGTCGGAAAAAAAGTTTGCCGCTAGCGCATTCTCTTGCAATACACAGCCTAAACGATTAAATATGGAACAATAATAGCAGAGAATATCTATAATCTATAATATATATAAAATGCAATCTCTCTGTCTGTCTGTCCATTAGTGTGTTTATCACGCGAGAACCACTTATTCGATTTACGTGTTTTTTTTTTAAATTCATACATATATTCTTTGGCCAGGTTATATAATAATAATAATCTATATCTATAATATATATAAAATGCAACGTCTCTCTGTCTGTCCGTTAGTGCGCTTATCACTGGAGAACCACTTATCCGATTTACGTGCTTTTTTTCTTAAAACATACATATGGTATCTGGCCAGGTTACAGGCTATATTTTATTACGTTAGGTAACATGAGGAAGAAGCAGTGGTGAAAAAAGTTTGCCGCTAGCGCGTTCTCTTGTAATACACTGCCTAAACCACTAAATATGGAACAATATCATGTAGCAAAGGATATCTATAATACATATAAAATGCAACGTCTCTCTGTCTGTTTGCCCGTTTGTGCGCTTGTCACTGGCGAACCACTTATCCGATTTACGTGCTTTTTTTTTTTTAAATATGCTAAACCATTAAATATGGAACAATATCATGTAGCAAAGAATATCTATAATATATATAAACTGTAACGTCTCTCTGTCTGTCCGTTATTACTGGAAAATACTTATCCGATTTACTTGCTTTTTTTTTTAAACACACATATGTTCTCTGTTCAGGTTATAGGATATATTTTATTAGGTTAGCTGACATAAGGAATAAGCAGTGACGATAATGCTAGCGCGTTCTCTTGAAATACACTGCCTAAAGCATTAAATATGGAACAATATCATGTAGCGAAGAATATAATATATATAAAATGTAATGTCTCTCTGTCTGTCAGTCCGTTAGTGTGTTTATCACTCGGGAACCACTTATCGGATTTACGCGTGTTTTTTTTTAATTGATACATTTGTTCTCTGACCAGGTTTTCTATAATATATATAAAATGCAATGTCTCACTGTCTGTCTGCCTGTCCCTCTGCCTGTCTGTCTGTCTGTCCGTTAGTGCGCTTATCACTTGAGAACCACTTATCCGATTTACATGTTTTTAAGAATTTATATATTTGTTCCATATAATTCAATATAAGCCTAGATAATGGGAGATAAGGTGAGATAATGGGAGATAAGTAGAAATAATAAGAGATAAGGAGAAATAATGGGAGATAAGGAGAAATATTGCGAAATAAGTCGAGATAAGCCTAGATAATGGGAGATAAGGCGAGATAATGGGAGATAAGGAGAAATAATGGGAGATAAGGAGAAATAATGGGAAATAAGGGGAACTAACAGCAGATATTTTTTTACGTTAGGTTACATAAGGAGTAAGCAGTGACGATAGTAGTGAATAAATATATATATATATATATATATATATATATATATATATATATATATATATATATATATATACTAGCCGGGCCCACGGCTCCGCTCGCGTGGACTTGATTCACTACTATCGTCACTGCTTATTCCTTATGTTACCCAACGTAATAAAATATCTCCCATTATTTCCTCTTATCTCCCAAATATTTCTCCTTATCTCCCATTTTCTCAGCATAACTCCCATTATCTAGACTTATCTCTGCTTATCTTCCATTATTTCTTCTTATCTTCCATTATTTTATACTTATTTCCCATTATCTCACCTTATCTCCCATTATCGAGGCGTATCTCGACACATCTCCCATTATTTCTCCTTGTCTCCCATTATCTCAACTTATCTCCCATCATCTAGGCTTATATCGAATTATATAGAACATACGTATAAATTTATAAAATCACGTAAATCGGATAAGTGGTTCTCGAGCGATAAGCGCACTAACGGACAGACAGACAGACAGAGAGACGTTACATTTTATATATATTATATTCTTTGCTACATGACATTGTTCCATATTTAATGCTTTAGGTAGTGTATTGCAAGAGAACGCGCTAGCGGCAAACTCCGACTTGATTCACTATTATCTTCACTGCTTATTCCTTATTTCACCTAACGTAATAAAATATATCCTATAACATGGCCAGAGAACATACGTATGTTTAAAAAACAGCACGTAAATCGGATAAGTGGTTCTCCAGTGATAAGCGCACTAACGGACAGACAGAGAGACAGATAGACATTTTATATATATATTAGAGATATAGATTATTATTATTATATAACCTGGCCAAAGAATATATGTATGAATTTAAAAAAGACATGTAAATCGAATAAGTGGTTCTCGCGTGATAAACGCACTAATGGACAGACTGACAGACAGAGAGACATTGCATTTTATATATATATTATAGATTATAGATATTCTCTGCTACATAATATTGTTCCATATTTAATAGTTTAGACTGTGTATTGTAAGAGAACGCGTTAGCGGCAAACTTTTTTTTTCGATTTCATTCACTATTATCGTCACTGCTCATTCCTTATGCTACCTATCGTAATAAAATATAGCCTATAACCTGGCCGGAGAACATATGTATGTTTTAAAAAAAAAAGTACGAAAATCGGATAAGTGGTTCTCCAGTGATAAGCGCACTAACGGACAGACAGACAGACAGACAGACAGATAGACAGACGGACAGACAGAGAGACGTTGCATTATATATATATATATATATATATATATATATATATATATATATATATATATATACATATATATATATATATATATATATATATATATATATATATATATATAT
>CM032451.1:98352273-98464822 GCA_019049505.1 Pachyrhynchus sulphureomaculatus
CATGTCGACACTGGTTCCCCCTGTCTTAATCCTCTTTTCACCTTAAACTTGTCTGATACTTTGCCCTCAACCAACACTTTATTTTCTGTGTCATTCAGGGTCATTCTTACCATGCGAATCAATTTACTTGGAATTTTTAGTTCTTCCATTATCTTGTAGAGTCCTTCTCTATTTACAGAGTCATATGCTTCTCTGAAATCCACAAAGACTAAGTGTAGTGCCTAATTTTGTTCTAAGCTATTATCTTAGATTTGCTTAATCGCAAATATCTGGTCTGAATCCACACTGGTATTCTCCCAGAATAGATTCGGCTTTCTCTGGTAGTCTGTTTGTGATAGTCAACACTACTATCTTGTACACGACATCCAGTAAGGCTATTGGTCTATAATTAGCACATATAATTTTTTCTCCTTTTTTGTATATTGGACAAATGAGCGACTCTCTCCAGCGTACTGGCATCTTTTCTGTTTCCCATATTTCTTGCACCAACCGGCATATTTCATTTTCCAGATCTACTCCTCCAGCTTTTATCAGTTCTACAATTTCCACCCGGGGCCTTATTTTTTTTGGGTTCTGAGTATTTCTCTTATTTCTTCTTTGCAGGGTTTATTTGTCCCCTCCTGCCCTTCAGTTAATTTTGCTTCCTATTTCTCATTCAACTCATTTTCATCTCCATTTAGTGTTTCTTTAAAGTATTTCCCCCCATCTATTCAGTCTTTCTGCGAAGCTTACTGCTAAACTTCCATCTTTTTTCCTACATATTAGCATTTTGTCTCTGTTTATTCCCTTTGTATTTTATTTAAAAAAAAAAACACGAAAATCGGATAAGTGGTTCTTGAGTGCTAAGCGCAGTAATGGATAGACGGACAGACAGAGAGACGTTACGTTTTATATATATTATAGATTTTTTTTTGACATATATTAAATTAAGAATTAAAAAAAAATCACGTAAATCGGATGAGTGGTTCTCGAATGATAAGCACACTAAAAGACAGACAGACAGAGAGACATTGCGTTTTATATATATATTATATAGATTATTATTATTATATAACCTGGTCAGAGAACATATTAATGAATTTAAAAAAATCACGTAAATCGGATAAGTGGTTCTCGAGGGATAAGCTCACTAACGGACAGACAGGCAGACAGAGAGACGTTGTATTTTACATATATTATAGATATAGATTCTAGTTATTACTATATAACCTGGCCAAAGAATATATGCATGAATTTAAAAAAAGACACGTAAATCGGATAAGTGGTTCTCGCCTGATAAACGCACTAATAGACAGACAGACAGAGAGACATTGCATTTTATATATAATATAGATTATAGATTATAGATATTCTCTGCTACGCAATATTGTTCCAAATTTAATGGTTTACGCTGTGTACTGCAAGGGAACGCGCTAGCGGCAAACTTTTTTCCGACTTCATTCACTATTATTGTCACTGCTCATTCCCTATGCTACCTATCGTAATAAAATATAGCCTATAACCTGGCCAGAGAACATATGTATGTTTAAAAAAAAAAAGTACGTAAATCGGATAAGTGGTTCTCCAGTGATAAGCGCACTAACGGACAGACAGACAGACAGACAGAGAGACGTTGCATTTTATATATATTATAGAAGAGCCACTATTTTCCCCTTATGTATGGTATATCCTAATTTTTAAGAATGGATTGAGTAGATATTAATACTGAGAGAGAACAAAATTAAGATATCAGCTAGCCCGTTTTGTTTGCAGAGACATAGAGATCGAATTTTTGTAAACCTTTTGAAAATAATCTCTATAGTTGTTTAAAGCTTAGTTGTACTGTTTTGAGCACGTTTTTTAGAATTTTAGAATAAAATGAATATATCCGTTTCTGAATTTCTTGAAAATAAAATTTTTGTATCTATCTATATCTTTGTTGCTGTATGTATCTTGATGGATTTGGTTGCAACTTCCCTTTATAATGTTTTTGCAGGTTTGACATTGTCTCAAATAAAGTTGTAAAATATACTGGTTTAACTTGTGTTGTTACAGTATATATGCTGGCAATTAAGATTTAAAAAATAGGAGATAATGGTGAATGTTAAAGAATTCCATGTTCTGGTGAAATTTCTCGACTTGTCCTTGACTGACGGTGCTTGATTTTAAGTTGAATGTATGATTTTTGAAAAGATCTTTGGTTGCTCTTTTCTATGCTATTTTGTATACTATTTTGTTAAGGATATAAATATATATATATATATATATATATATATATATATATATATATATATATATATATATATATATATTTATATATATATATTTTATATTTATATATATATATATATATATATATATATATATATATATATATATACTAAGTTATGAAACTAGTTGGGGAACTCGGCAAAAAACGGGCATCAACAGATGTTCATACTATATTCATTTAGCCAATATTTCGGTCCTAGGTTGGGACCTTCATCAGGGCACAAACTGAAAAAGAGATAACGAAGCAACCAATAAAGAAAATTAGGTATAAAGAATTGGTGTTATTAAGTCAAGTATTTAATTATTAATTTTAATTATTAATTTCTAATTTGCAATTTTTGATTTCAATCTTACAATTATTAATATCTAACTATTGTAATTTAACAGTATTATTATTCTAAACAATCACAAATTATTATTATCATTATGAAGAAATGTCAAAAAACAGGTGACTCACTTGTAGCATGAAATTTAATCTAACAAGAATGACCATCAATAACAATCGCCATAGTAAAAACCAACACTGAAATAAAACAACCACTATTCACTAACATATTATATAAAAAACATGGCATTTACAGCAGGGATGCCATTGATAACGTTGGATGCTGAAATTCAAAACTAATTAACCACCTGCCATCTTAAAGAAAAATGAAAAGTGACAACTTTGACAGGGCGCTGACAAAGGACGACCACCTGACAGATGTAAGGGATCACTCAAAAAGAATAAAAGGAAAGGTCGAACGACCAGGAAAGGACCGGTTTGGTACAAAATTAAGTGCTACGTCATATAATAAAATTTTGGTATAAAGGGAAAGGATATCCAATGGGAAGGCAAATTTTCGCTGTTATGACCATTGAGTGACATATAAAGGAAACAGTTTTTACTTCATCTGGGGGGAGTAGAGCAAGGAAAAGAGGAGGCGGCAATTGGAAAAGGTTTTTCATTAATTGGGAACATATTAATCAATTTATTATTATAATTGTTATTATTATTAATGTTACTTCCATAGGAATGTAATTATAAAGAAATTGAAGGGAAACCAAGAAAAACATGTACTTAAACAAGATGGTACCCAGATGGCAACATATATATATATATATATATATATATATATATATATATATATATATATATATATATATATACATACATATATATATATATATATATATATATATATATATATATATATATATATATATATAAAGGGTCTTCCATTTGGGACTTGACAACTTTGAAATTTCACTGTGAACGCACCCTTAAGCCGATCACCGAAATGTCAACGTCAAAATATTTGTTAAAGTCAACATTTTCATCATGGTGAAGTACACGAACGAGCAACGTTTACAAATAATTAAAATTTACTACCAAAATTTGGAGTCGGTGACTGCAACTTTAAGAGCGTTAACGCCAATTTTTGGTCGTAATTCTCGTCCCAGTAGACAAGCAATTCATAGCCTAGTGAAAAAATTTGATTTAACATATTCGCTGCTGGATGTTCCCGTGCCAGTGAGATAACGGGTTGGTCGAGGTGGCCAGAATATTGCTGCCGTTCGAGCGTCTATCTCAAACGAACCAAAACAGTCGATTTCACGGCGTTCTCAAGAATTGGGCATCGCTCAGACCACACTATGGCGAATTTTACGAAAAGATCTTGGCCTGCACCCTTATAAGTTAAAGTTAAGTCAAGAACTAAAGCCACTCGATCATATAAAGCGACGTACGTTCTCGAATTGGGCTCTAGAAATGTTAGAAGAAGATGACCAATTTCATCGCAAAATCATCTTTAGTGATGAAGCGCATTTTTGGATAAACGGCTTCGTCAACAAACAGAATATGCGTTATTGGTCAAGTGAAAACCCTCATGTGCTTGAAGAAACATCACTTCATCCACAAAAAATTACTGTTTGGTGCGGTTTTCATGCCGGTGGTGTCATTGGGCCGTTCTTTTTCGTTGATGAAAATAACCGTCACGTTACAGTCAATGGAGATCGCTACAGAGGCATGTTGCAACGTTATTTCTTTGATCAATTGCATGGGCTAGACATTAATGATATGTGGTTTCAACAAGACGGCGCCACAAGCCACACCGCGGGTGTAACAATTGACTTACTGCAATCTAAATTTGATGAACGTGTTATATCGAGAAATGGTCCCGTCGAATGGCCGCCTAGATCGTGTAATTTAACACCTCTAGACTTCTTTTTATGGGGGTACGTTAAATCATTGGTCTACGCTAACAAGCCTGCGTCGTTAGAGGAGCTCAGAGCCAATATTGAAAGAGAGATAACGGCCGTTTCCGTCGAAATGTGTGGCCGAGTCATCGAAAATTGGGTTCAACGAATCGACCGCTGCAAACGTGCCCGTGGTGGACATATGAATGAAGTTGAATTCCATACATAAATGTTTTGATTGTACTTCAAGCCGATAGTAAAATTTTCGAAATGTCTCAAATGCTGCGTTGCGTTTTTATTTCAAAAAAAAGTTGTCAAGTCTTTAATGGAAGACCCGATATATATATACTTTAAAATTTTCTTGAACCATCAATTAATATTTAATTTTAATTCTTGGGCTTTCGGTTCATTTTATGAATATTTGGTATTCAAAATTAAACTTAAATTGACGTTTCGCCCTTCATTTTTTTCTTTATTTCTACAAAATATACAAAATATAAAAATAAATTACATTTAGGTACACTAGTACAACACAAATTATTTAACACACACAACCATAAACTTTTTACATAAAATTCTTACTTCTATCTTTAAAAATTAAAATCACATGGGACGTACCTTATCTCACATATTTTATTTACTACTGACAAGTCATAGTGGCATTCTTATCGATGTAGATTTTATTTTGTATTATTGATCTGTGGTTTTTTTTTTGAATATTAAGCAGGAAGTCTTTTTGTTAATATGTTAAGGACGAGTATACACTTTAAAATATTACCTTATTAAATTTGTATAAACATAGCTAATTCCTTTTATATCACTTTTATCACTGACTGTAAATTTCTCATTTTTTAAATTTCGATCATTTCTTTTATTGCAAGTTTTCCAATATTAATGTCCCTGTTGAAATCATGCCCAAGTTCCGTTTATGTGTTTGTGAAGTGCCGTTGTTGCATTTTTTGTATACTTATGTCCATTGAGTCTGTTTTTTAATAATTGACTCGTCATACCAATATAATGCATTGGGCAATCTGCACAAGATACTGAATAAACTATGTTGGATTGGTTCATGGTTGGTACCTGGCTTTTTAAGTTTGTTAATAGTGAGCTTAGTTTGTTTTGCGTTATATTGTTTTAGAGTGCTTTTTAGTTTTTCTGGTAAATCGCGTGTATAAGGTAGTGGGAGAAATTTGTTCTGATTTTGTTCTTTGGTTTCATCTTTTTTGATTTTTTTTATTACAGATTTAGTATGTTCTTGTTTTTATTGTTTGGTTGATGTCTTTTTCTCTAAAAATCCATTTTGTATTAACACTGATTTCATTTGATTCAGTGCTTTCGGTCTTAAATTTGGTGAGGTCAGCGCTATTGCACGGTCTGTTAAACCGACAATAACACTTACCTTTTGTGCCTTTGTGTCATTAGAGTAAAAATTCAAATACCTGCCAGACCACGTTGGTTTAGTATACCATTTAGTGATTATTTTGTTATGTTTTCTAATTAAAATTGTATCCAGGAAATGTATTTCATTGTTATTTTCGATTTCTGAAGTAAATTGCAATTTTTGATGGAAAGTGTTGAAATCATGAAGGACTTTATCAGTCTTATCTGTTGTAACTGCCAATAAACAATCATCCACAAATCTTTTGAAAAATAGTATGTTGTACTCTAAATTATTTATAACACTTTCTTCTAAATGTTCCATAACCAATTGAGCTATTACTGAGAATAAAGGTACACCCTTCTATTTGTTGATAGAATTTGTCTTGATATTGGAAATAATTAGTATTTAAACTGAACTAACCTGAACTAGAAATTCCGCGTCCTTTTGTCATCAGTTAACAGGTTGACTGCCGATCTATATTTTTGAGTTTGTGGTTGACGCCGGTAAGATTTTTTTCAAATATTTTTATTTTATTGTGGTAAATATGAATTAAAATGAGTCTTGGATGTGTTTTTTTATGTGCCATTCAAAATATTAGAAAAAAAAAAAATTTTCACTCCGATCGAAGTAATCGGCATTGCAAGTGAAAATTTTTACTAGATGCCGAACACTCCGATCGGAGTGTCCAATTAAATAAGTAAATAAATAATAAATCGAACTCATGAACTCAAAACATTTATTTCTAAATCATTTTTGTACATTTTTATGGTAATCCTCAAAGCAATTAAGGCAAAAAACCTGGTTGTCCAGGGCACATTTTGCATTCATACACTGTTTGCTTTCTTATTTTATTTTTCCTGCATTCTTTGCATTCCTTTCTGCTTACCCGTTTTGTTTCTTTAGTTCCTTTTTTTTCACTAACAATTTTTTCTACTTTGCTAATGCTGTGGACATTTATTTGGCCCGGAGGAATTTGCGGCAAATTAGTAATTGGTCGTCTGGCTAGTAAATTTCTTATGACATCCAATCGGAAGTCATATAATCGTAACTGGTCAAACCGCGAATATTTATTGTACAAAAAATAGGCATTTATCATGCTCATTTGCAGCACATGCATGAATAACATTTTGTACCACCGAATGGTTTTACGGCTGCAAGGATAATATGCCATCATTTGATCCTGTCTATCTATACCGGACATAAAAGCATTATATCCAATGATTGCGGAAGGTTTTTCAGATTCTTGATTTCTTTTGTTTTTAAAAATGCCCATTTCGCTTCCAAATTCTGTTGAAATGTACTGAACATTGCGTTTCTCGCGCCATTTTCCGACATGCACTCCATTGCAAAACATAGATTTATTCTCACCACGTTTTAAGTTTGCACTCATTACCTCTTTTCGGATTATCTTTCCTCTCAGCTCTCAGCGTACCAGTGCAGTTTGTATTTTGTTGAAGTAATTTCCTAGCTAAATTAACACTATTGTAAAAATTGTCTAGATAAACAGCATGTCCCACACCCAATTTTTCCTCCAATAAATGTAAAACAATTTTTTCAGTATGTCCGCTTCCACCATAAACATCTGTCGCACCTTCGTAGACACGAAATTTCAAAATAAGTCCATTAGGCTCTGTCAGCATGTATAACTTCATACCATACTTATGACGCTTATTCTTGATATACTGTTTAAACTGGAGACGACCCCGATAAAGTACCATAGCTTCATCCAAAGACAACTCTCTTCCAGGATAGTAAATTTCTCCCATCTTGTTGTTAAAAAAATCTGCCACAAATCTAATCTTTCCTAGCCGATCTGCCGGATCCATATCTGGAGATGTAAAATGCAAACACCTCAAGATAAGCAAAAATCTATTCCTTGACATATATTTTCTAAAAACAGGTAGATTAAATAGCGGATCAGTTTTCCAATAATCGTTAAGACGGCTCAAGGATATTGTGCCAGTGTGAAGTAACAGGGCCAAAAAAATTTTTAGTTCGTCAAGAGTAAGATCTTTAAAATTAGTAATACGTGATTTTGTACTTGTTTCTGGGCGCAGCAAAACCTCGACTGCGTAAGAGTTCGTTCGTTCTACAATAGTTTGTAAAAAATCATCATCAATGATCATTTCGAAAAAATCGATAAGTGCACCCTGTCCTGGAATTTGCACCAATAATTCCTGGGTTTTCTGGAACAAAATTTATTTTAACGC
This sequence comes from Pachyrhynchus sulphureomaculatus, assembly GCA_019049505.1. Lineage (NCBI taxonomy): Eukaryota > Metazoa > Arthropoda > Insecta > Coleoptera > Curculionidae > Pachyrhynchus > Pachyrhynchus sulphureomaculatus. Next base: position 98,360,293 of record CM032451.1, read on the forward strand.
ACCTCTGTCGTTCCATTTTATCTCATCAAGGCTAGGAAGTGTTTGATGTGGCCGAATAGGGTCTATAAAATTCTCTTCTTCGGACTCGGAGCTTGAATTTACATCACTATCGTCTGTGTCTGGTACGTAATGTTCGTCACTACTACCTCCGCTTTCTTCCAATAGCTGCAATAATTCAGTATCAGTTAGCTTCTTTTTCTTATCGTATACCTTTTTTTTCATCACTACAATGTCTTTTTTTAATACCAGAAGGCCCATGTTGATTGTCCATATTGTACGGCAGATTACAACCAAACCAAAAGCAAATCCGCGGAACCACTTAAGCACCTGTTAGAACTTGCGTTTTTAAGCAACGCCACCACTAGAAACACGTTTCATATACAACGCCGATGGAATACTAAAACGTTTCGTAAGAACGCATGTCGAACTCCGATCGGAGTAGACGGCGTTGGCGAAGAGACCCGACGCACTCCGATCGGAGTGGTCGGCAGTCAACCTGTTAAAAAACTATAAAAAAGCTAAAAATAACTGAAATTGACCAATAGCTTAAAATCCTCAAAATTTTCGATAAAATGACTATTTACACAATAACACAGGTCTGCAACAAAAATGCTGTCTGGATGTTTTCAACTGATTTCTATGTATTTAGGTGTTCTGAAAACTAAAAAAATACTCAAAAAATTCCAGAACGACAGATTATTTTACAAAACTCAAAATTTTATTATAAAAAAGGGTTTTTTTTTGGGCTAACTTGAAGTCATAAATAAATAGGTACAATTTTATTTTGATTACTGTTTTTAAATGTATACAGGCCATAATTATCATTACTTTTTAAATAAAGAACGCCCTGCGTGAGCTAAATTAACAAATATAAACGTTGTAACCAGAACGTGCGCGCTCCGATAGTGTAGACAGTGGCGCGGTACAATTACGTGTTAACTCGTCATTGTTTTATAGATCTTGGTTCAATATAGTGCAATGTCATCTATGCGGAAGTGTGTGAATTCGTCTGACAGTTTCTGTTATATTTGTGGCGAATATATGGTATTAAAGCAACAACTTAATATTACGGACTTTGTAAAAAAAGTATACTTCACGTATTTTGGCTTAAAACTTGGAGATCAGGATAAAGTTTGAGCACCTCATAAAGTCTCCAAACGATGTGTTGAAGGCCTTCGAAATTGGTTTAAGGGCAAGAAAAAAGCTTTCCGATATGCGATTCCTATGGTATGGCGCGAGCAAAAGAACCATAGTGATGATTGTTACTTTTGTTCGTGTAATGTGAAAGGGTATAATTCAAAATGGAAGCAGTCCATTTCATACCCCAATCTGCAATCAGCTATTCGTCCCATCCCTCATGGGACTGAAATACCAGTGCCCAAGGCCCCTGCTACCTTGGAAGAGATTCCAAGTTCTGACGAAGATGGTGCTGTACCTGAACCCGATGACAAGTCAAGTTTTCAATTTGAAGATGACAGCAGTCCGAAATTGTTTTCCCAGGGCGAGCTAAATGATTTGGTAAGAGACTTGAATCTTCCCAAAAACGCTGCTGAGTTGCTTGGATCAAGGCTCAAAAGCAGGAACTTACTTTTGCAGGGAGTGTCTTCCTCCTGGTTTAGATATCGTGAGAAGCAATTCACTTCCTACTTTGCCCAAGAGGACGAGTTGGTTTATTGTACCAATATTGAAGGTTTGATGGATACATTTAAGATCTCATACGACCCAGCACAGTGGCGTATTTTCATAGATTCTTCAAAAAGAAGCCTTAAAGCAGTTCTGCTTCACAATGGCGGTTTCTATGCTTCCATTCCTGTCGGTCATTCCGTACACCTCAAGAAAACCTACAAGAACTTGGAATTGGTTCTTTGCAAATTAAAATATAAAAGACCACGGTTGGCAAGGATGCGGTGATTTAAAAATCTTGGGCATGTTGCTCGGACAACAATCTGGGTTTATCAAATTCCCTTGCTTTTTGTGTCTATGGGATAGTAGAAACCGAGCAAATCACTGGACCAAAAAGTGTTGGCCTCCGAGGGAGCTTAAAGTTGACGAAAAGAACGTCCTGCATGAAACTTTGGTGCCTCCTCATAAAGTTCTTCTACCACCGCTTCACATAAAGCTGGGATTGATGAAGCAATTTGTAAAGTCACTTCCAAGAGATGGAAATTGCTTCAAATACTTAATATCAAAGTTTCCAGGCCTCTCGGAGGCAAAGTTGAAGGAAGGTGTTTTCGTTGGACCAGATATTAGACGGTTTATGGCTGATCCACAGTTCATCACGACCATGACGGCTCCTCAAAGAGAAGGGTGGATTGCCTTTAAAGAGGTCATAGAGAAATTTTTAGGCAATAACAAAGACCCTAACTACAAACAACTCGTCAAAAGAATGTTAAAAGCATTTCAAGCTGTAGGTTGCCTAATGAGTTTAAAAGTACATTTTCTTCATTCCCACCTCGACTACTTTCCAGAAAATTTAGGAGATCTGAGTGAAGAGCAAGGTGAACGATTTCACCAAGATATTAAGGAGATGGAAAAAAGATACCAGGGAAGATGGAGCGTCTCAATGATGGCAGACTACTGTTGGACGCTTCAGAGAGACCTTCCAGATGCTTCCTACAAGCGAAAATGTACCAAAAGGAGTCTCCCTGGGAAAAAGAAATGTGTTTAGTGCTTACTAATGAATGTATTTTAGATAAAAAAATAAGTTTTGTTACGCAATTATAAATAAAAAAAATTTTTTTAGTCTTTTATCTTTTATTTTAAGATGATAACTTGTTTAACATAGATACCCACATTGTCAGAAAACGTGACGTTCTATGACAAAATGACAGTCATTATCGGATTCAGTACACCCAAAAACATAAGAATTACGCAAAAAAAAAACCAAAACAGGTCTCAATTTTTTTTTTTTTTGCAGACTTGTGTAATCAGCGACCTCAATATATGTCATATTACCATAAGCAATGTAAACAGTAAAAAGTTCATCGCCCAAAAGAATATTATTTAAAAAATAAAGACTTTCTACATCTTTCAGCCGAAATTACAAAAAAAAATTTAACAAAAAAAATGCAGGTACAAGTTGAAGCTCTATGTCTGAGTATTTAAAAAAAAAAATTAATGCAATATTTTAAAATCTTAAAGGTAGCCGGAATTTTGAGTTGCACAGTGGGACTTCGTCCCACCGTGCAGCGGCTGATGTTCTGCCTTATGTTATCCTAAAACTTATGTACGTGATTAATTAATGCCATTTCCGACAAGTGTCTTACATGGCTGTTTGTCTGATTGCAAGGTGGGTTTATTCTTATTCTTTATTTATTTTTGTGTAGGTTTAGTTTTATAGTTTGCTGGGAAAAATAGTTAGGTAAAAACCCAGCTCGCTCCATAAATCAAGTGCCTGTCTTGGCCCTTCAGAGTATTCAGGGGAAGTTTGTAAAATATTTGTCGTTTAAGATGCATGGCATTTATACACACTGTTCTTGAATGATGTGGCTGACTGCTTTCGGTCTTTTAGGTTCTTGCTCTTTGCTGATGATTTGAAGTTGCACATTGGGGCGACGGCGTAGAAAATCGGATATTGGATGAAAAAATTAAAGATGTATTTTTCGAATATTGACAATTTTTTCCTTTAATATATATCATAAACCATACATAAATATGTTTATAATAATTTATTCCTTCTGCCTTCCTTAAAATTATCCATTGAAGTGAGACATTTTCGTCAATGTTGGAATTTCTGTAATTCGAGAAATTACATTCTAAATTCTCTGTGGACAACATAACTACGAATATGAGTTAAACGCTTACTAGAACTTGTTTATTAGGTTCCAAACAACAAATTAATCTTAGTGTAACGTCATTAGAGTGCTACAATATATTAATAAACATTTGACATATTCGACACAAAAAATTATTTTTACTTCAATATTCAAAGATGTATAAAGTTTTTGGAATGAGGTGGAATGAGATGGCGCTTTCACCATCTGATAGGGCAAAGTCTCTAGTTTTCGGAGGTAAAAAAATGGACACTAAAGTTCCCCCGACTTGATCTAACGTTCTCCACTCACCCAATCTCTCGAGCAATATTCCAATGAAATGAAAAAATGACGATATACTCCTCATTTCTTATGAAGTATACACTTCTAAAAAAAGGCAATTAAACTCTTGTTGCCTCTTTTCGGCAACGCGGCTTGACTACTTTGAAATTTCGATCTCAATGCGAGTGTTTGCTTACATCGCGCGTCATAGTGACACAAATGCGACGTTTTTCGGTAATTTGCTCGTAACTTCGACATTTGTCAATGGAATGACTTCAATTTAATATACATAATGTACGATTTATATATTTTCAAAAATATGAAATCAAAATCATACAATTTATTATCACGAGCACGATAAAGCGTAAAGATAATTCATGTAAAGATAATTATTCACAGAATCAAAACTATTCAGCAGATTATAAACGATGCATCGGATGTTCGCGACCAAAAGCGATTGTGACGTTCGAGCAGAAATATCCGATGATGATACAGATTACGATGATTAAAACAAGAAGTACAAATGTGAGAGGCAAGGGGACTCACAAAAATCAAGCACCCCGAGGGATCAAATATCTGTCACGTCCACGTCGTTGATCCTGGGTAACGCTAAGAGCAGATAATTGATATTCGAAATATTATTCGCTTCATGAGTGTATTTTGATGGGTTAATGTTCCGTTACATGTCGCATGCGTAGGGCAATCGTAACACGGGACAATGATATTAATGCTGCGTAAGCGCAACCAGTGTTTCTAATTGTAGCTATACCTCGAAAATAAAAAAAAAAAATGTACCAAAACGAAACAAAAGGCATTTTAAAGCTAAATGTTGATACTTACGCGTAGTATTAACGAAATTTATGAGAAAAATATTTGTGCCTGTGTTATGTCATGAAAATCCTTAAAACCGTCGTTTTTTTGCAATATTCCGTCATTTTTCGCAAAATTACGACGCGGTAGCCAAATTTGGACAACGGATTCGTGTTCAGCAGGCAAAAATACATTGAAAATGACTATTCGCACTCATGTAATCGAAAATTTTTTTAATTTGTTGTCTAGTATTTTGAAATAATCATCTTTACGCTTTATCGCGCACGCGATAACAGTATATAGTATGTTTTTTATTTCATATACTGAATATATATTAATCGTACGTTATGTGTATTAAGTTTGAAGTCATTTCAACAACAAATGTAGAAGTTATAAGCAAATGACCGAAAAATAACGCATTCGCCCAATTGTGCGGCCGTTGGATCGATTGAGGATTGTGTGAGATTGCATGGTGATTTGTTTAGACTTAGTGTCTGGTGTCAGTTTAACGGTATGGTTTTAAATACTTCTAAATGCTTCTCTATGTCTTTCTCGAGATCGCGCAATCCATTGTTTTTTGATTACGGCATAAATGGGACTTCCCTCGTGTCCGTGGTTATTGTTCGGGATCTGGGGTTAAGTTTGATTCGGTACTGAGTTTTATTCCTCATATAACCGAGGTAACGTCTAGGTCTCTGAGGATGCTTGGGTTCGTTAGGCGTTGCTCATCAGAATTTTCATCTATTACCTCTATAAAAATGCTCTACTGTTTGTTGGTTTGGCCTCTGGAATATTGCTCATGTGTGTGGAACCCACCTTTTGCTTGCCATGTTAGGAGCTTGGAGCTTGTTTATAGTAAATTTCTACGTCATATTAATTTTAAATTCTTTAACAATGATTCTTTTTTAGTTATTCAAAACTGACATCTATATTAAACTTGAATACCTTGTCTAACCGGATAGTTCAGCGCGATCTTGTAATGTTCTTTAAAATTTTAAATTCCTTTGTAAATTGTCCAGAATTTTTATCTCAGGGTAATTTGTATGCACCCTCTAGACATACTAGATCTACGTTGTCCTTCTTCAAACCTTAACATAAGACAACCTACGGAGCTAATGCCTTCATGACAAGATCTATGGGCATTGTAAATAACTGCCCATCACTGGACTGGTTCTCCAGCTCCTTGCCTCTTTTTAAGAGGCAGATCGGGGTTCTTTTCTGAATTTCTTAGTTTTAGCCTTTAGTTTTAAGTAGTTTTAAGTGTCATTTATAGATGTAAACTTTTATATTTTATCTTTATGAGTTAATGGGCCTGTCCCGTAAATAAATAAATAAATAAATAAATAAATAAAAAGCCTTGAATAACGATCTGATTTTATATTGATCTAATGTTGGATTTCTTAGTTTCAGAAGCATCTCAAACTCTTTTTTTTTCTCTCTATAAGTAACTTTATAATCATATTGATTTTACTTATTTGCTTTCACTACTGAATTTTCATATTCTGCGTAATACTATACCTATCGACTCTCCTCGTGTTTCTACTCTCAGTACTCGCGTACTAACGTAAAAAATCACCGATTTATATAATGATTTCTAACTTTAACGTCATTACTCCTTTGAATGATATAAACGAATGTATTCTAAAACTTTTAATTAGTATGACTAAGACATTTTTCCCCAACTAATTAGTTTTGGGTACAGAATAACTACAACAAGACTGGATTGTACGATTAAACGAGTTAGTTTATTGTTTACATCCATAGTTTGTTTAGTAGTATTGTTAATAGCTTTTGCTCTGTAAATGGATTCTTTTGTTCAAATAAAATGAAATAAATAAATAACACCCTGTTTATTTTAGGTCCCAGAATTAAGAAAATAGTAACAGCAATAACCGACCTTAAAAACTTCGTTTTTCTGTTTCTGGAAGTACATCTACATAAAGTTGTACTACTTCTCGGATGGCTGTTATGTTGTTTTGATTTTTGCGCCTTATTTGTGCCTTTTGTCATCCTTATGACGGCCTCGTGCGTCCTTGGTAGAATATTTACAATATGTACCATACACCTGATGGCGTGTTTTGTGCAAATTTTGATAGTGACGAGACTTGTTTATATGAATCAATATCCCTACCACGATAGTTGGAACTACACTGGGTATTACGTAAGTTTTTAAAGTTCAATTTAAGCAACTATAACCGGCCAAGTGCAAGTCGGACTTGCCCAATTAGCGTTCCGTACGTTGATTGCTTTTAAAATAGATTTTTTTTTTTTACGGAGGTATAAAATGATTAGTAACTTCACAAAACACATCCTAAATGAATTTTCAACAAAGTTTTTTCCGATCTTTACTGAAAACTCATGACCTTGAAATTTTTGTTTTTTTATATACCAGATAAATTATTATGCATTAGTAATGCATTCGTGATAATTTTGCTTTAATCTACAACCTCTGGAGAATATTCCCAAATTTTTTTAATCAGCACTTTTTGATCAGCACCTCTCGAGATAAGCGAGGACAGCGATTTTATTTTTATTACATTATATCTTTGATTGGGTTAGCCGATACTTGATGGAAATTCATAATAAAATTATATGAAAATATTATGTTCTACTAGGCTGGTTTGAAAAGTCCGTGCAAAGTCCGAGAGATGGCACCACCGGCGCGTATCGAGGTCATGTTTAGTTAGTAGCATCTCTTGAATGAACGCACACTAAGTTTCAGCCATGTTGGTCTATTTCTTTGTGTTTGGCATTCGTGTGAATCAAGGAAGTCGAGTGATTTTCAAGAAATGGACGAAAAAAAATTTCGTGTGGTGATTAAACATTACTTTATGAAAGGAGACTAAAGAGAAGCTTGATAAAACATTATGGTGACTCTGCACCTTCGATTAGAACAGTTTATAAGTGGTTTCAAAATTTTCGGACTGGCCATATGGGCACAAGTGACGCTGAACGTTCTGGACGGCCTGTGGAGGTTACGACTCCAGAAATCATTGATCAAATCCATGATATGGTGATGGATGACAGAAGAGTTAAGGTGCGTGAGATTGCTAGTGCTATGGGCATCTCGACTGAATGGCTACATAATATTTTGCATAAACATTTGGACATGAGAAAGCTATCCGCAAGATGGGTGCCGCGATTGCTCACGCTTGACCAAAAACGGAATCGTGTGAAGTGTTTCAAGGATGGTTTGCAGCTGTTCCAGAAGAATCCGGAGGACTTTAAGCGTCGTTTCGTCACTGTGGATGAAACATGGATACATTACTATACTCCTGAGACCAAACAACAATCTAAACAATGGGTTACCAAGGGGGAGTCTGCACCATAAAAGGCGAAGACCGTTCCTTCGGCCGGAAAGGTTATGGCGACTGTCTTTTGGGATTCGCAAGGGATAATCCTCATCGACTATCTGGAAAAGGGTAAAACTATTACAGGTGAATATTATTCATCGTTATTGGACCGTTTTGAAAACCGAGCTGCAAGAAAAACGCCCGCGATTGGCCCACAAGAAAGTCCTTTTCCATCACGACAACGCACCAGCACACACCTCAGCAGTTGTGGTCGCAAAATTAATGGAAATAGGATTCCAACTCGTTTCACATCCCCCCTATTCTCCAGACTTGGCTCCCTCGGACTACTATTTGTTCCCCAATTTGAAGAAAATGGCTGGCAGGACAAAGATTTTATTCAAACGAGGAGGTAATTGCAGACACTAATGGATATTTTGCAGACTTGGACAAATCCTATTATTCGGAAGGGATCAACAAACTAGAACATCGTTGGACGAAGTGTATAAGCCTAAAAGGAGTCTATGTCGAAAAATAAAAAAGGTTTACCCCAAACACATAAGTAGTTTTTATTTTTTGCACGGACTTTTCAAACCAGCCTCGTAATATCCAATATATTTAAAATTACTTGACAATTGTTTCACCCATACAATGGCTTCTTCAGAAGTGAATTGGAAAGGAAAAGGTTTGCTCGTAATACTGGTTATACAGTGCTTAAAAATATCCTTAATTACATAAGATCATGTTAATCGTTTTATTATATTATTTACTGACAAAGTTATTTTTAAAGATGCAATTCTGTGGTACTATTTCAGAGAACTAATAAAGATTAAGTAAGGGTGAATGGTTTAAGTATACCTGTTCGTTTAATAATAGATTGGAGTTTTTCCGTTTGTTAATTTCAAGACATTCAAGCATATTTAATTTTTTAGATTTATTTTCTACATGTAGGATTTTGAATATATCATCAAAATTATGGGATTCGTTTATTATATTGCATATTGTAAATTGTTCTTGTTTTTTTAAAAACTATGCTTATGTTCTTTAATGCTTGTTTCAAAAGATCTACCAGTTTGTCCTACGTAGGTTTTAGTACAAGATCCACAATTTAATAAATAAACTCCTGATTGTAAGGATTTATTAGATTTTGTTTTTTTATTGAAAATTATATTACTGATTTTAAATGCTATTTTATTGTTCTTTTTTCTTAAATGCTTTGAAACTGTTCTAATTAGTTTCCGTGTGTACGTGAGTGTTAGTTTTAGTCATAGGAATGTGTAAAAATCTATGTATGAAAGAGTTAAAAGCTGCCATGTTGAGTATAAGGGTGGGATGAACTTTTGTATATGACTGTGTCAGTGTGTGAAGGCTTGTGAAAAATCGAGAAATCGTATTTTTGATATAGATATGTCTAAGAAATTTATGGAGATATTAGTTTCTAATTGTAAGATGAATTCAATGTTAGGATGCAAATTATTTAGGAAGTTAAATAATTTGCATCCTAACATTAAATTAGAATTAGAAACCACTAACTCTATAAATTTCTTAGACATATCTATATCAAAGTGAACAATAAACACGATTTCTCGAGTTTTCACAAGCCTTTACATACTGACACAGTTATACACAATAGTTCATCCCATCCTTAGACTCACCAAATGGCAGCTTTTAACTCTTTCATACATAGACGGTTACATATTCCTATGACTAAAACTAATTTTAACAAATAATTCAACGTAATCAAACAAATAGCAATTAATAATGGATATGACCTAGCATTATAGATAATATCTTGGATAAAAAACCGTTTAAACAAGCAATCTCTCTAACTTATTCCACCATTAATGACAAAAAAAGGAAAATTTAGCACACTCACGTACACAGGGCAAATAACTAGAACAATTCCAAAACATTTAACAAAAAAAAAAAACAAACAATAAAATAGCATTTAAAACCAGTAATACCTTAGGAATTATAATTTTGAATAGCAAAACCAAATCTAATAGATCCTTAAAATCAGGAGTTTATTTTTTAAATTATGGATCTTGTATTAAAACCTACGTAGGACAAACTGGTAGATCTTATGAAACTCGCATTAAAGAACATAAACATAATTATTTAAAAAACAAGAGCAATTCACATTACGCAACCCATATAATAAACGAATCCCATAATTTTGATGATACTTTCAAAATCCTACATGTAGAAAATAAATCTAAAAAATTAAATATGCTTGAACGTCTTGAAATTAACAAACGGAAAAACTCCAATCTATTATTAAAGGAACAGGTAGACTTAAACCATTCACCTTTACTTAATCCTTATTAGTTCTTTGAAATAGAACCACAGATTTGCATCTTTAAAATAACTTTGTCAGAAAATAATGTAATAAAACGACTAACATAATCTTATGTAATTAAGAATAGTTTTTAAGCATTATATAACCAGTATTATTACCAAACAATTTTCTTTCTAATGCGCCTCTGAAGAAGCCACTGTATGGTGAAATAATTGTCAAATAATTTTAAATATATTGGAAATTAAAACATAGTGTTGTTTTTTATATATAATTTTATTACATTATATATATTTTTGACACCCCACTCGAGAAAACTAGGCTCTCTGCTGAGAATGTTTTCATGACCGTCTTTTTGAATTACAGGCCCATATTACTCATTGCTTTTCTCTATGAGTGATGTAGCATTAATGATGCCTACACTCCTCGATCAAGTTAAACTCGGTTAAAAGGCGAGACGAGTATTCGGGTGCGGAGAGCTGCTTTACGACAATCCGGCGGTCCCACACAGCTGCATTGACTCGACAAAAATTAAACCAAATGCAACCGTCGGCAAGCATTTCGATAATAACGAAGACGTAGAATCATTCGTGCGCAATTAGCTCCTGATGCGACCTATTTCATTTTACTACGACGGTATGAAAACACCACCTTTTCGGTGAAAAGAATGTGTTTTGAATAGAGAAGACAATATAGAAAAATAAGGCCTTTTTATTTTTTCATTATTGCAAAAATAATTTTTAAAAAAAAGAATTCCGGTTTATATTTGATATATCCTTGTATATTGCGTTATGTGCCATTTTTAGGGTTGTTGGACTCTGATAATTGGTTTAGTTTTTTATTATTTTGAATTTTATCAGAAATATTATTAGAGCAAGAGCCAGCAACGTATTTGAAGTTGTCATTTCAACAGTCGTGAACATGAATCTTATATACTTGCTGAACAATAAAAGTCGATTCTGGCAGTCCTCTGCGGCCGGGGTATACTACCCCAAAATTACTGAAAGGCTGAGAAATAAGAATCAATTTATTTAAAATAAAAGTCATGAAATTTCAGGAAGTTACTTTCGATAGGATTTATTATTTATAAAAATTATTCCCAGAACATTTCCCCCCCTCCTAATGTTAACAGAATGCTGTAAATGTTTATTGAAAAAATACCATTTTTGTTATTTTAAAAGTCTTGAAACTTTAACAGAATAAATAAAATACATGTAGGATAGGTAATATAAGAAGCCAGAACAAAATTCCATCACCAACTGTCTAGAGCGAAAAACGTTCCCACGTCAGTGCGAGCGAGACAGTTATATAGCGGCCTGCGGGTTAGAGAGAGAACGTATATGAAGAGTAAAACGTGCTAGATTACAAAATTCATCAAAAAATTTATTGTAATAATCGGTCAAGTGCAAGTTGAACTTGCGCAATTAGTACGTTGAATGCTTCTAAAATGAAAATTTTGGTTACGGAGGTATAAAATGATATGAAGTCGTGTTTTTACAAGCTTTAATTTGACACCTCACTCGATGACCTAGTAATTTTTTTTTCACTTCCGATGTCACCCCCCAAAACTAATCCCTTAACTTTCAAAACTACATGGCTCTGATGAGGCCATCAATTCCTATATTACTACCAAATTTCAACTTTCTACATCAAATAGTTTCGGATAAAATCGGGTGTGGCAGACGGACAGACAGACTGACACCGGTATGATCTTATAAATGTTCCGTACGGAACACTAAAAATGAAAAAAACATTTATTTAATGCATTAAAAATTATTAATTTCTTATTCATCGTCTTCATCAACTTGATCATCATCTTGATTGACGCCAGCCTCAATAGATATGTAATCACTTGAGTCCTCGATTAAATCGATTTGAGGTATTAATGTATCTTCTTTCAGTACCATGTACACACAGCAACTTGGGGTCATATACCATTCTCTTCTACAATATTAAGAGCTCATGTTTCTGTGCTTGCCGGAAGATTGTGGCCACATCCGGTATTCCACACCAGTCTCTAATATTCCGGAACTAAGAGTTTTTTTTTTTTGGGTCTAGCACACGTGCTGCAGGAAAGTCCCTAAAGCGCTATAGGAGCGACACGTGTGCGGAGAAAGCGATTCACGTTGTTCTTGAATTGCTGTAAATTGTACTCGGTGGGAAACACAGTCCTGGGCAAATTATTCCAAACGGATATTGTTCTCCATATAAAAGACTGCTTGAAAGGCGTTTTACGAGGAGTAACAAGCTGAACCTCATACGGATGTGAAGTATTAGCGCGACGTGTACTTCTAACATGCACCGTTCTGGGAGGAATTAAACGGGCTACATCCTTCGAACACATGAAAATACTTGTAGAATATGCTCAAGTCGGCAACCGTTCTTCGATGTTCCAGCGAATCAAGGCCGCCGGTCAGTTCCGGGTCTCCAATCAGACGAACAGCTCTTCTCTGAATAGAATCCAACAAATGCAGTGTATGTTTGAGAACGGAGCCCCCAACACGGGAGCAGTATTCCATAGTCGGTGCTTTGTAAAGAATTAACAGTTGTTGTGGAGTGTAAAGCTTTCTGGTTCGAAATAATATTCCCAACGTTTGAGAAGGTCTCCTTGCTATGCCTGCATTTCATGCCAGGACATATTTGCTCCCAAAAGAGTGCTGTTTTCTTTCAGGCCCACCTCCACTCTCAATTTCTTCCTGAAGAATTAATTTAGGGAAGTAATATCGGGGTCCCAGATACGAGACCTTCCTTCTTTCAACGAGGATCAGTAACTCCCTTTCGACTCCTGCTCTTTGCAGTACTCGTTCATTAGAGAGGCGTTCAGTCCAGAGGATACACAGCAATCTTCGAAGAGTTCACATCTCAAGAACCTCACTGCGGTTCAGTGACATTAACTTTAATGACCAAGCTTCGGCACCATGGAACAAAACAGGACAAACGTAACATTTAATGACCCGGAGACGCAGATCTAGTGGCATACGTTGTTGGCATAGTACATTTTTGATTTTGTGAAAGGTTGTTTTTGGAATGCCTATTCGTGTTTTAATCTCCTCGTCACAGTCCTATTTCTCGTTCAAGACTGAACCAAGTTATTTACTTTTGGAAACTCGTTCGAATAAATCATTATTTAGCGTGAGTGAGTCGTTACCATGTTATTGTCTGCTGACTATCATCATCTTTGTTTTCCTAATGTTTATTCTTAGACCATACTGTTATCCTGTCAAGGATATATTGTAGATCTTTCAGATTATTAGCCACTATTGCAGTGTCATCTGCATATGACATGTTATTAATGGGCTTTCCATTAACTTTTATGCCCCTAGTTTCGTCCTCTAGTGCTAACTGAAATATCTTCTCAACATATATATTAAATAGTACTGGAGATAGAATACACCCCTGTCGGACCCATTTTAGGACGCTAAATGCGTCTGTCGTCAAGTCGTTATTGATCCTAACTTCATCCTCTTGATTTCAGTATAGTTGATTTATTATGAGCTACTCCGATTTCCGCAAGTCTCTTCATTAAGAGGTCATGTTTAACATTATCAAATGCACGTTGGTAGTCTATAAATCAGATGAACACGTCTCGCCGTTGATCGTAGCACTTTTTTATCATAAGCTTCATCGAGAATGTTTGCTTCTCTGGTCCCCAATCCTTTAATGAAACCAAACTAGAACTCTCTACTCTTTTCTTCGCATTTACTGGATATTCTGGCGTGAATTATGCGTAAAAACGTTTTAAAAAGCGCTACTCATCAAAAATTATGAGACTGAAATCTTCACACTGACTAGGGTTGGCACTCTTGGGAATAGCTACGAACGTTGATTTCAGCTATTCGCAGGGAATTTGTCCAGTATTGTATATCCTATTAAATAGGTAAGTGAGGTGTTTGATATTAGCTAGTTTAAGAACTTCCGTGTATACTTTATCAGGGCCTGAGCTCTTTCCATTTTTTATCTGCTCTAACCCCCATTTCACTTCAGATTCTAAAATTAAAATTTCTGGACCACTAATAGCGTTCATCTCTGAAGAGGGTTTCTGCATAGCTCCTCCACACATTTCGAAGTTCATTGTGGTTCATAAACCTCATCTTTGAGGGCCGTTTGAAGCTGTTATGAAGTTTTTGCAGCTTTTTCCCTTCTTCGCATTCATTTATTATCCAGATCTCTTTAGCTTCTTTTTTTTTCTTGTTTGAAGGTGCGATTCAAATTACTATATTCATTTGCTCGGCTTGCATTGGACTTCTAACATCGGATTTATATTTCTTAAGTTTTTTCTATTAGGATTTTACAGCGGAAACGAAAATTAGCCACAGTAGGATTGTGGTCCGAGCGAATATGTAACTAAAGTGATGCTGTTTGGAAAACTTTGATTTATTAGAAAACACTCTATCTGATTTCGATATCCATTTCCTGGTGATTTTCACGTATACAGACGTCTGTGATGTAATTTATGAAAGGTGTTTTTGATAACCATTTGTTCCTCTCGGCAAAACTGTAGAAGCATATCACCGCGGTCATTACCCTAGTCCATAAGTACCCGCAATCCCTGACACTGCTTTCCGTCCAATTTTTACGTTGAAGTCGCTGATTACCATGTTGATTTCACCAGGTTTAAGTGATCCCAAGACCTCTTGAATCTGTTCATAAAACTCTTCAGCCTCCACCTCCACTCTGTTCGCTGTCGGTGCATATATTTGAATAATGTTTATATTTATTGGTTTAGCACTGAATTTGAGGAGTATAATTCTATCAGAGTAAGCCACCATATTACGTACAGATCTATCTATTTGATTATTTAAAATAAAACCCACACCGTTTTTATGCTCCAGATCATCATTGTCTGAGTAATAAAACGTTACTCCATCCTTCCTGCAGATGCCCTCACCTGGCCATCTAGTCTCGCTTATGCCTAAAATATCTACCTCTCGTCATTTCCTTGATGGCATTATCCAGTTTTCCCGTCTCATAGAGCGTTCGGGTGCGCCATGTGGTAAATCGTTTTCTTATCACATCAAGCCGGGAGATTCTTAGCACCTTCTGGTGAGCTAACACCTGCCCGGGATTAAGGGCCGTATTTTTGTGATTTTCTGGCATGAATAAGAAAGAATAGGGCGAAGGATGTCCTGGGGAAAAGTAGGAAAGGAAAAGGTAGTATCCCGTTGCTTTCTGGAAATATCTGGCACCAAGCCTGTTGAGAAATCATTTTTCATCAGCCTTGACCTAGTAATGCTCTTGCTGCTGCCCAGTGGCATGTGTGAGGTTTTTCACGGATGGTGGAATCTAATACATTAAAATTCCGGGTTTCAATCCGTTCGTCAGCAGCAAGATCACAGTATCGAGTAGCAGCCGCTGCAGGAGCACTTGAAAATGCCAAATGAGATTTTGGCGAAACGTCCTGCAAATTCATTGTTAGACGAACGGATTGAAACATGGAATTTTAATGTATTTTATATATATATATATATATATATATATATATATATATATATATATATATATATATATATATCAATAATTCATCATGAGAAACACTGGCATCATCCGCTTCAATCTCCGTATTGTCGTTGACGATCGCGTCATATACTGTGGGTGGTAGTTGATTTCCCTCGAATCATTTAAAATCATACTAGCCATCATTTAACACCCAACCATTGTCTTCTGGACGCAAAATTGTTGGCATCTTCAGATGTGCATTCCTCCACATACTTGCAGTATATTTGGTTTCCCACTTCTTTTCCATACCTTTTCAGTGACCTTCGAAACGATGAGAAAAGAATTAAGAACTACGTCACAGGTACAGAAGAATAAGCAATGCACCATTTATGAATTGTTCTCCCTAAAATTTAAGAATACTTAAAGTGGTACGTTCTACAGAACCTTGAGATTTTTCACAGTGGCCTTCAAAATGACTCAGACAATAATACCTGTGTCAGAGGTACAGATAAATCTCCCTAAATGTGACTCCTCTACAAAATTATCAAAAGGCCATTG
Organism: Pachyrhynchus sulphureomaculatus; assembly: GCA_019049505.1. Classification (NCBI taxonomy): domain Eukaryota; kingdom Metazoa; phylum Arthropoda; class Insecta; order Coleoptera; family Curculionidae; genus Pachyrhynchus; species Pachyrhynchus sulphureomaculatus. The sequence continues at coordinate 98,376,717 of CM032451.1, forward strand.
CATTCTACATAATTTAAGATTTACCTTCAATGTAGTCCATAGATCCCCAATATGTGTTCTCTCTCTAACCCACAGACCGCTATATAACTGTCTTGCTCCCACTAACGTGGGAACCTTTTTCACTCTGGCAGACAGTTAGTGATGGAATTTTATTCTGGCTTCTTATAATACCTATTCTACATATATTTTTTTTATTCTATTAAAATTTCAAGACTTTTAAAATAACAAAAACGGTATTTTTTTAAATAAACATTTGCAGCTATGTTGGGAATGTGGAATTCCCAACTGATGACACTACTCAGTATTTATCACTACTACACAAAACACTTTATTTTTGCACTCGACGCGCATTTCGCTAACCATGTTAGCTTCATCAGGAAAGATGATTGATTAAAGCTAAACTATAAATTTACCCTATTTATACTTAGCCTAACACCTAAATTACTTAGGCAGAACTAATGGCATAGGCAAGGCCAGCAGTTCCGGTCAAGTAACCAGTAGACGGGACTATAAGAAATAGGCCCTCTGTCGTTATTTAAACTACTTTTACATTTTATAATTTCCATACTTTCGTATGCGTTCAACAATCTCCTATTAGATACATTTGTAATTAATCTTAGATTATCTAATGTTTCGGTATGATCAGGTTCAAGGGCATATTCGGCAATGCTAAACTTTTATGTTCTACTGTATTTTAAATGTGCTAGATGTTCTTTAAATCGTGTTTTAATTGATCTTTTTGTTCGCCCAACATACTTTTTGTCGCAATCATTACAACTAATTTCATAAATTCCACTTTTCTCACAATTAGGAATCTTATCTTTGGGATTTCCTAAGATATTCGTCAGATTGTCTGATAACTTAATACTAAAGTGAGGCCTAACTTATTCCCACTCTGCTATATTTCGGATTATATGGTATGGAGACAGACTTGGTTTTATTTCCTTCGCGTGTAAAAAAGGTGGAGTTCTGAATATTTAACCTGAACTTATGTCTATTTATTAACTTGTTTACTAAGTCATCGTCATAACCATTAACTCTAGTTACATTTGTAATACGATTCCTATCATTATTGAAGTTTACTCTATTCAGAGAAAAAAAAGTGACCAAACGATAAACTAAAAAATGTAATGCGGCTAATTTGTATTGTTTGCAATGAAATTAATTATTAGGAATACATCTGTTACTAGGTCTTTTTTATAGATATCAAATTCTAATCTATTATTATTTTTAATAATTGAAATATATAGAATAGGCAGTTGTCCTTTGTTCTCAATTTCATAAGTCAATTTAATGGAATCATATCGGATATTTAATTTGGAAACAAAATCATCTATATTTGCTTTTTTTGTATCAAAAATCGTGAAAATATTAGTCACATACATATACCATACTCAAATTCTTGACGGGCTTCGGTTTCAAACTTATTCATGAATAAATTGTCTATGAAAGGTGATAAGCAATTACCCATAGCTGTGCCTTCTTTCTGAACATAAAATTGACTATTACATTTAAAATAATTTTGTTCCATACAAAGTTTAGATAATGTTAAGTATTCATGAATAATTTCGTCCTCAAAGTTATTTATCCAAGGTATTTTTTCGAGATATTGTAAAGTTTGTGGTATTGGCACACCTGAAAACAAAGAACTGATATCAAAAGAAATTAAGATAGCACTTCAATAAGAACGAGATCTTTTGTTTTATTAAAGAATTCTAAAGAATTCTTCACTGCGAAAGTATTTAATGGTAAATTCTCAAGTTCTTTTGATAACCATTTGGATATCAAATATGTGGGTGATCCGACCGATGAAACAATAGGTCGCATTGCTTTTCCAGGTTTGTGAATTTTGGGTAAACAATACAACTTTGGTATGGTCAGATTGCTCACATTTAATTTAAATTTTAGCGAATTGGAGATAAGGTTCTTATATTTCTTTAAAGTGTTTTTAACCTCTGTTATCATTTTCGGTAATGGATTTCTTATTACCTTTTCATAAGGGCCAGATTCGATAAGATTATCTACACTTTCAAAGTATTCTTTATTATCTAATATAACAACCTTATTTCCTGTATTCGCGTTTAAATAGAAGATATCTTTCTTTCTCATTCCTTTAACTACTTTTTTATTTTTTTATGATATAGAATTTGTGTTGTTAACCATGTTTTTTGATATTTGATTGCTACATGCTTCCCTAACAAATGATTTACTATTTTCTGGAAATGTACTAATGGAACTTTCAATGTGTGCAACTATTTCTGATAAATTTTCTCCAGGAGGGGGTACTGCAAAGTTAATAAGCCCTTTATTTAAAATGCTAATGTCATTTCGTGTAAAGAATTGAGATGAATGATTTTCTACAATATTTACGAGTTCCTGAGGATTATTCTTCTTGAGTAAAAGCTCTTACCCAAGAAGAATAGTCCTCAGGAACTCGTAAATATATATAAAAAATATAAATAGACATAAGTTTAGGTTAAATATTCAGAATCCCACTTTTTTTACAAGCGAAGAAAATAAAACCAAGTACGTCTCTCCATACCATATAATCCGAAATATAGCAGGGGACTCAATAAGGTATTTAATAAGGTAGGCCTCACCTTGGTCTATAAGTCATCAGAAAAACTGAGGAATATCTTAGGAAATCCCAAAGATAAGATTCCTAATTGTAAGAAAAGTGGAATTTATGAAATTAGTTGCAATGATTGCGACAAAAAATATGTTGGGCAAATAAAAAGGTCAATTAAAACACGATTTAAACAACGTTTAGCACATTTAAAATACAATAGAACAGAAAAGTCTAAGATTTCCGAATGTTCTGGCAATAATTTTTATAAATAAAAAATACTATCGACTGTAACCTCCTGAAATTTTATAACTTTTACTTTAAATAAATTGAATCTTATTTCTCACCCTCTTAGTAATTTTGTGGGAGTATACTCCGGCCGCAGGATGCTGTCAGAACCGACTTTTATTGTTCCGCAAGTATATAAGATTTAGTACCTAAATTTTCACGACTGTCGAAATAACAACTTGAAATAGGTTGCTGGCTCTTTCTCTATATGTACTTAGACATATCAGGTTTCAATTTTATTTACTTCAAAGCCGTTTCCCTGTTTAACTTTTTTTTGTCATTAACATTTTATCATGAAGTACCTACTGTTTAAAATATCTACTTGGAGATGTTAGATTAAGTTGTTTTTTAGTATGAAAATGTCAAATTCAGCACTTATTCTAAAACTAAGTGTTACATTGGAAGTACTGTAACTCATTTTAATCATCTTTATATTTATAGAAAAGAAATGGAGTAACCTACAATGTAACATTAAATACTGCCAGTTGGTTTGGATTCGACAAGTCCATCCACGGCAAAGACTACGCTGATTTTTCCCACGTATCTTGGGGATTTCTTTTCGTTTTTGGTGTTGTCCTGGATAGAGTGGTTCAAATTCGACAACGAAATTACAGAAAAGCTAGAAATATGCCGACAGGGAAGCAAAAAAATTATGTATCCTGATATTAACTATAGAAATTGTCACGATAGTACTGTAAATATGCTGAAATTTTTGGCCAATTATGGATTTTACAAACTTGGAATTGAGGTAAATATTACAAGGGTCAGTAAGGCTATTTTTGTAGTATAAAGTACTCGATAAAAAAAGAGGAAGTGCATTTTTAGCACCATTCCTCGGTCAGAAAATACTAGCGTAATACAACCTTCAGATAGTGCGCCATAAAAAAAAGCTATTGAAGCTAAACACTAAAAAAAGTTTTTGGTACTGATAGAATACCTGCTATAGTAATAAAAATGAACTGACTAACTTACACCACTGCACTGACTTAGCCATAATAATTAGGAATAAAAATTTAAATAACTGTTTCAGATCATCACTTATGTTTATTATATTATTGCTGACAATTGTTTCGACACACTGGGTCTTCTTCTGGAGCACGATGTAAATTAACTAACAAAGAATGTTACAGAATATATAGTTTACCTAATTACAAGTACTAAATTCTTTAACAATATTTACCTTAATACCTAGAACAAGTTCAATAAAGGAGACCCTCCCCTATCTAATTGATCGTTGGGTAATAAACCTGAGGATTTTTTTTGGTTAATTTCTACCTGTTTTAAACAATTCAGTAATTTTCCTTTCTTTCCATTATGCAAAATTTTGAAATCTTCATTGAACGTATGATTTTCATCTGTTAAATGTTTAGCGTAACGAGATTTGTTATTTTTCATTCTATAGCTTTGTTTGTGTTCCTTTATTCTTTTATAAAATAATCTGCCTGTTTGTCCTATATACGTTTTATTGCAAGTGCCACAGCATAATTCGTAAACCCCCGTTTTATTTTCTTTTTTCGTTTTACTTTTATTATTTTTAATATGTCGAGCTAATGTGTTATTTGTACGGAAAGCGAAGCTTACATGATTTTTATGGAAAAATTTTTTAATTTTTATTAGTCAATTTTCCGGTATAAGTGGGTGTATGAAATTTTTCTTTGTTTAGTTGTTTGTACGGGTACATGAATCCTATTGCTTTTTTAAATTGTTTTTTCATTAAAATATTTTCTACGAAATCGCTCCTGTACCCATTGTTTATACTCATTTGTTTTATAATATTTAATTCTTTATGAAAATTTTCTTCCGTTAATGGTGTATTTATTAGTCTATGGATGAAACTATTATAAGCCGAGATCTTATGTGTGAACGGGTGGTTAGAATTAGCGTGTATAGTTATATCTGAGTATGTTGGTTTATGGAAGATTTCATAATCGTGTTTATTTAATTTGTTTGATATTTTTAAATCTAGGAATTTAATAGATTTATTTGTTTCTATTTCTGTTGTAAAAGTAATATTATTATGAAGTTGATTAATATACTCTAGAAACAGTTTTAATTGTCGATCTGTGCCTGTAAAGCAAGTCAATATGTCATCTACATACCGGTACCAATAAAAGAAATTTTTAAAAATATGAGAATTACTGATTTGTTATTCTAAATGATCCATGAAAATCTCGGATAAAATTGGACTAAGAGGGTTTCCCATTATTAAATCTCTCTTTTTCTTCTTCTTCTTTCTACGTTAGGACCATGTCCTGTGTTCACTTCAAAGGTTGTGCTCATATATTTGTTTCTTCAAATTATATCTCTTAAATATCCTGATATTAATGATGCCTTTGTTGTTTGAGTTTTTACCTTTTTAAAACCTTTCTTACTTATATAAATCTTATCGTTAAAATCGAAATAATTTTAGTCTAAACACAATGTTAAGATATCCAACATTTCTTGTTTGGGCCGGGTCAACATTATTTTTATTGAGTAATCTTTGAACCAAAATTATAACGTCTTATGGTGGTATACTAGGAAAAAAAGATACATGAGATCGCTAACCAAATAAATAACAAAAGTAATGAACATAACATAATTTTTAAGAGAGCAGATAAAGGAAAAACTGTAATAGCTATAAAGAAACAAACGTACGTTGAAAAAACAATAGATTTCCTAAAACCAGATGTATTCAAATCCATCAACTTCGATCCAACAATAACTTTCCAAAAATTAATTAAAGATGTGCTAAAAGGCATAAGCATTTTCACAGAGAATGAAAAATTCAGACTCGTCTCGATGAACCTTCAAGTTCCAAAACTATATTCTTTTATTAAATTACATAAAAATAACTCACCAATTCGCCCCGTAGTTTCATACATAACAACGCCAGCTTTTTCTCTATCAAATAAATTGATTGATGTTTTGACAAAATATTGTAAATTCACACCTAAATATAGTATTAAAAATAGTAATGAATTGATAGCAAAAATTCGTCGATTAATTATACCAAGGAACTCCAGATTTATATCGTTTGATGTACAAAATCTTTTTCCTAGTATACCACCATCAGAGGCTATAATTTTGGTTCAGAGATTACTCAATAAAAATAATGTTAACCGAATAATTAAACAAGAAATATTAGACATCTTAACATTGTGTTTAGACCAGAATTATTTCGAATTTAACGATAAGATTTATATAAATAAGAAAGGTTTAATAATGGGAAACCTTCTTAGTCAAATTTTATCCGAAATTTTCATGGACAATTTAGAAGAACAAATCAGTAATTCTCATCTTTTTAAAAATTTCTTTTATTGGTACCGGTATGTAGATGACATATTGACTTGCTTTACAGGCACAGATCGACACTTAAAACTATTTCTAGATTATATTAACCAACTACATAATAATATTACTTTTACAACAGAAATAGAAACAAATAAATCGATTAATTTCCTAGATTTAAAAATATCAAGCAAAATGAATAAACACGATTTTGAAATCTTCCATAAACCAACATGCGCAGATAAAAACTATACACGCTAATTCTAACCACCCGTTCACATATAAAATCTCGGCTTATAATAGTTTCATCCATAGACTAATAAATACACCATTAATGGAAGGAAATTTTCAGAAGGAATTAAATATTAAAAAACAAATTAGTATAAACAATGGGTACAGGAACGATTTCGTAGATAATATTTTAATGAAAAAAACAATTTTAAAAAAGCAATAGGACTGGTGTACCCGTACAAACAACTAAACAAAGAAAAATTTCATACACTCACTTATACCAGAAAATTGACTAATAAAATTTAAAAAATTTTCCATAAAAATCATGTAAACATCGCTTTCCGTACAAATAACACATTAGCTCGACACATTAAAAATAATAAAAGTAAAACATAAAAGAAAATAAAACGGGCGTTTACGAATTATGCTGTGGTACTTGCAATAAAACATATATAGGACAAACAGGCAGATCTTTTTATAAAAGAATAAAGGAACATAAACAAAGCTATAGAATGAAAAATAACAAATCTCATTACGCTAAACATTTAACAGATGAAAATCATACGTTCAATGAACATTTCAAAATTTTGCATAATGGAAAGAAAGGAAAATTACTGAATTGTTTAGAACAGGTAGAAATTAACCAGAAAAAAATCCTCAGGTTTATTACTTAACGATCAATTAGATGGGGGAGGGTCTCCTTTATTGAACTTGTTCTAGGTATTAAGGTAAATATTGTTAATGAATTTAGTAGTTATAATTAGCTAAACTATATATTCTGTAACATACTTTGTTAGCTAATTTACATCGTGCTCCAGAAGAAGACACAGTGTGTCGAAACAATTGTCAGCAATAATATAATAAACAAGTGGTGATCTTGAACAGTTTAAATTTATATTCTTAGTAACTTAAACCAGTTTTATGTAGAATTTTCAACCTTTTCTACAGAAAGGAAATATTTTGTTCCTACTGGAAATATGCTAGCATTCAGCCGATACCCCAAAAAAGCAAAAATACCTTTCAAAACAAGTATCTACCACTCACACTGCTTTCAATAATATCAAAAGTTATGGAATAAGCTATCAGTCAGCATCTCTTAAAATATCTAGAAGGATTCAATATTATTAGCGACCATCATTGTTATCCCAGTCGCCAGGGGTTTTGACCTATCATTAAATGTTAATAGAGTGCATTTTGGCATATAAGTAGTTTTTTGGATTTAAAATACGATAAAAAAAAAGTTAGATGTAGGCTAAGCCAACAAAATCCAAAATAAAATAAAAAATTAGGTTTTTCGGTAATATCTCGAAAAATAAAAAAAATATTGAAAAACTAATAGCATCACGTGAAAGAGCGAGAAATTTTACAAAAAACATTATATAGCTTTTATTCGGATTTTTTTTATCAGCGTGATAATTTATTAAAAATTCGGATAGGAGATTAAAAAAGTGTAACGCACCAAACATATTAATTCGAAAGTCTGCGCGAACCGTTCGAAGGTTAATCGATATTATTTGTTTTCAGAGTGTAAAAAAAACTATAGATAGCTTTCTGAAGAGAAGACTTTCAGCTTTCCGATGATACTAATTGTTTTTAGTTTGTTGTTGTATGCATGATTCGACCGTGTTTGACACGATGGACTGTTGGCTAAGCTACGCTCTTATGGTATGTCTGAAAAGTTTTGTTTGTGGCTCTCATGTTTCCTTAGAGAGCATTCTTTACGAGTCGCAGTCGACGGATTTCTTTCTAACACCTTTACTCTTAACGCCGGTGTGCCCCAAGGGTCCATACTGTCTCCTACTCTCTTTCTTATTTACATTAACGATCTGCTGGAAAAGACCGGGAATACAATATACAGCTTTGCAGATGACAGTACGCTTATCTCTTCATTCCCTTTGAATGCTCGGACATCGGCTGCTCAGGCGAATATCCGCAAACAGCAGGAAGTCATTCAACTTAACAAAGACCTGGAAGAAATTCTATCTTGGGGTGACAGTAACCGAGTGGAATTTAACGCTACAAAAACCCAGGCGGCAGTTTTTTCTAAAAAACTTGCTGAACCCGACATAGTTATGTCGGGGCACTCCATTCCCCTAGCATCGTCTCTCAATTTGTTGGGCGTTAATTTGGAAGCAAATATGTCCTGGCATGAACATGTTGAAGGCATAGCAAGGAGAGCGGTTGGCGATTTGAGTCTATTCTACAAGTATTTTCATGGGGAGTGTTCTAAGGATGTAGCCCGGTTAATTCCTCCTAGAGCGGTGCATGTTAGAAGTAGTACACGTCGCACAGTGTCTCGACTAGTACAAGCTAGCGGGACAATATTATTTCTTCACTTATTTCAATTGTTTATGTATATTCCAGGTATCTTAAGCTATTTTAAGAAAAAAAAAGTTGAAAAATGTGTACTGTATGTGTATTAATCCAAATATGTAGCAGCAAGACGGAAGTGGTTTACTAATGTGTCTCATTTGTTCACTATTGTCGCTAATTGTTCTTTAATTAGCTACATACGTCTACCTACTCATTATGTGTGAAAAGCACAATCATGTTTGTTTACAAAGAAATTTCTAGGAAAAAAATAAAAATCATAATGATAGTACCCACATTTATTAATTTACAAAATATTATTTCTTTTAAAATAAATTAGTACAATAACAGTATCTATATATCAATTATTTAAAATAACAAGGTGTATAAGTAAAAGAAATATAATATTAAATAACTTATATACTAAGGCATGAATTATAAGCAACTACAACACACAATAAAATAAGAATAATAATTACAATAAAAAATACTTAAACCTACTAATCACCATCAGATGAGTCGTCATCACCGCTCTCCCATTCAGTAGAATATTCAGAGAGTAAATAATCCTCCTCATTTAATTCGTGATGATGACTTACTGATGGTGTTTCGGATGGCAATGAAGGTGGGATAATCAACTGCAGAACCTCCGATGGCAAAGAAGTAAATTTTCTTCGCGGTAATTCTCTATACGAGTTGATAACAGGATCAGAAGTAATTAAAAGCATTCTCAAAAGATCAGTATTTGTGGCAATACGTGACCGCTTCTTGGTGTGCTGTTCACGGAATCTACGACAGTCTTTATTTCTTGCCTCCTGGGCTTCTTCGGAGAGTTGTCCAATGGGAAGAAGAAAAGACTTTATAACTTCCGCGCTGTGTACAAGAATTTTATGCACAGTAACGGGCATGGAATACTGTAGCTGACTTGATTCCTCCGGCATAGCCGAAAACATTTTTGCGCTAATACATCACAGCCGCGTTAGCTTCACTCATCGTACCGCCCTTTTAAAGAGACCTTTTCTATGGGAAACGTCCTCTCTGTTAATTGAACTTGCAGACTGTATTAAATATCGAGTGTAAATTGCAGCAACTGAATCCAATGTGAATCGACCCTACCACGTACGCGCGGCTTTTGTAGCTAATAAAGAATTTTCCGGCAGCACGTGTTTTCAAAAAATTAACACCTTCTTGTGTTCTAAAACGTTTAAGTTGATTTTCACCAGTTTTTCAGATTCGAGAACTTACTTTCTTCAGAGATTTTATAGATAAAGTCTCTTGACCCTAACGTAACTTTGCTTGAATTTTTCTCGAGTTGTTAACTCTATTCGAGTAAATTACTTTACAGGAATTTAATCTATTCACTGTCAAAAACGAAATAGCAGAATCCATTGAACTTTCCAAAGGAATCAGCTGCATTGAAAATTTCATGTTGTAATTACTCGCACAATATAAATATTCTAATATAATTTTCCGTGGAATATTCACGGTATTTATTGAAAATTTAATTATACTTAATAATTAATTTTTCAGTAATATATTATTTAATCCTAATATTAATGTACTGATTAGAATGACTCAGTAAACGCGCTTGCTACAAATGTGTTATTTATTGATTACCTATAACAACATTTAAAAGATATGCAAAGCTACAAATAGCCTGAAAATTTTAAAATTTCTATCAGAATAAATAAAAAAATGGGTAAAGTTTTTTACCCAGTACTTTCCTTTCAAATATACTGGGTGTCTCTAATAGGTGCGGAAAAATTCCCACCACCACCACAAATTCCTGAGGTCAAAATATGACTATCTAACTCAACTTACCTCTGTCCAAAAGTGGATAATTTCGGAGATACAGAGTGTCAAAAGTCAAGTCAATTTGGTTTTAGTTTTCCATAAATATTTTTTTAAATAATTTGTGTATTGTCACAATTTTCAGCTAAAGGGGGTTTTTTGAGGTGAAAAATTGAAATCTGTATTCATTTTCATTGTAAAATTTAGAGGGCGCCACCTGCGGTACTTTGCACACATTTAAAACGAAATAACTTTTTTGAGCCACACTGTACTTTACTTTTACTTCAAATTTCTTATTCTCCAACGTCTTTTACCTAAAAAAGGTATACCTGGTAAGAGTTGATTTGAGCAGCCGTTTTTGAGATATCTGGATTAAAACAATTCATTTCGTTTATGGCTAGGTCTAAATTATTGTGATAAATGAACATAATTTGAAGCGAAAATTAACTGTCTAAATTTTGAATAAAAATTCTTCTTTTCCAGCTTTTAAAGATATACCTGGTATGAGCTGAGTTTTTGGGATATTTGGATGTAAATTTTTGATTTCTTACCCAAACTCACCATTGCATTGCATTGCCACAAGGATAACACCAAAAATTAAAAAAACAAGTAAATGTGTTGTTAATTTTATTCTCTAGTAAAAACAGTCAATAAGATTTATCAACAACAAAAAGTTAATTAAAAAAAATGCTTATAATAATTGTTCAAAATGCCTTCCATTTTCATGTGTACAAAAATTAATACGTCAAAAAAAATTAAATTGGACTCTCTGGAGCATTTCGGCATCATTTCTCAAAGCCTCAATTCCAGTTTGAATACGTCTCCTTAATTCATCTTCTGTACCAACTGGCCTAGAATACACCAGGGTTTTATAAGTTCCCCATAAAAAGTAATCCATCGGGGTTATGTCAGGGGATCGAGCTGGCCAATTTGCGGGTGCATCATTGCCTCTATCTATCTATCTATTTGGATACTGTTCGTTTAAATAATTACGTACGTTTAACGTAAAATGTGGAGGAGCACCGTCGTGCATAAACCATATTCTTCTTCGAAGTTCCAAGGGCAGGGGATCTAATAAGTATGGTAGTTCATTTTGCAGATGTTTCACATAATTTTCGCCATTTAGTCGAAGTGGTAAAATAACAGGACCAATTATGAAAGTGTCTATGATTCCTGCCCAAACCTTGATCTTAAACTCATGCTGATAATGGGTTATTTTAGTCGCATGAGGATTTTCTTCTGCTTCATTGTGCAAATTAGTTATGCCACTTCGCGTGAAACAGGCTTCATCTGTGAATAAAATTCTTCGTGTAAAATTCCTATCTTGATTTCTGTGTTCTTGGATAAACGGCAGAAAGCTAGGCGTGGTTCAGAATCATAGGGCTAAAAGATCTTGTATCTGTTGAACATGAAATGGATGTAGTAATTGTTCTCTGATCACCCTACTAATACTATCTTTGCTTACCCCTAGCTCTAAGCCTAATCGTCTGCTGCTGAGTTTTGGATTTTCTTCAAATCCGATTCAGAATATCTTCTCTGGAGTTCTTACTGTACGTGCACGACCATAATTAATAGAAACAGGCACAAACCTACCTGTTTCACGAAGACGTCTTTCAACTACCGCGAAGGTTTTATGGTTCGGTAAACGACGATTCCGAAATCTTTCACTGTATACTCTGCAAGATTCTAAACCATTTCCTTGGCAATATCCAAAAAACCAATAACATATTGGTCATTTCTTCATTGGTATACTGTACAGCCATGACGAAAATTAAATTTGTAAATTGTTTGACAATTCACCGGTGCTTGCTAATTCTCTTTCACGATATTTCAGTACTACTCGCAATTTAAAACATAAACACCGGAAAAAAAGCGACAATGTATCAAAAACATCAACAACAACAACACTGCTCACAATCAGGGGCCTTTCAGGAATTTTACGAATTTGACCTACTAAAAGACATGCCGTAATTCATCCTATTCTGATCAAAATGTAATCCTTGAATGGTTTTAGATTCGATTTAACACCAGTCAGTTTTTAGTGACAGTTAATTTATTATAACGCCTTCGCTTCAAATTGTGTTCATTTATCACAATAATTTAGACCTATCCATAAACGAAATGAATTGTTTTAATCCAGATATCTCAAAAACGGCTGCTCAAATCAACTCTTACCAGGTATACCTTTTTTAGGTAGAAGACGTTGGAGAATAAGAAATTTTATGTAAAAGTAAAATACAGTGTGGCTCAAAAAAGTTATTTCATTTCAATTGTGTGCAAAGAACCGCAGGTGGCGCCCTCTAAATTTTACAATGAAAATGTATGCAGATTTCAATTTTTCATGCCTTACATCTTGAAGTTTGAACGTGGTATTTTCTCTTGCAACCAAACCTTCCATTTGTGCCTGAATTACTTCTATGGGATTCAATTCGCAATGATATACTGTGATATTCCGTTCCTTTGCTATCTCATCGATTGCGTATTTCACTTTTGGACTGAGGTAAGTTGAGTTAGATCGTCATATTTTAACCTCAGAAATTTGTGGTAGCATTTTTTCCGCACCTTTTAGAGATACCCTGGATGTTTTAAAATAAATTCTACATTTGATTTACTTACACTAAAGACAGACAATATGTACTGCCGGTATTAACATATGGCACTGAAACGTGTAGTGAAAGTATAATGTATAAACTCCAGGTAACCTAAAGAGCAATGGAGAACAGAATGCTAAATATTAGACTCCAAGATCGTATTCCTAACATCGAGATACGAAGAAGATCAAAAGTGACAGATGTAATACAGCGAATATGTATATGAAGGTGGAATTGGGCGTGTCATATCGCAAGGATAAATGATAACAGATGGACAAGCCATATGGTTGAATGGAGGCCTAAAAGACATAAAAAATGCAGAGGTAGACCATAAACAAGATGGACGGACGACATAAAAAGATTAATGGGACACGATTGGATGCAAAAAGCAAACAATAGAGCTCATTGGAGGCTTCATCCGACTTTGGATGGAATAAGCTAATAATGATGATAAAAGGCAGAGAGGGTTGTATTCTTTCGCCTCTGCTCGGTAATTCATATGCGGAAAAATATTTGATCCCTGAAAGAAACCGATATTGGTGTATTAATTAACAGAGTAAGTATCAAAGGCTTGAGATACGCTGATGATTCAGTTTTATTAGCTACTAGCCTAGAGGATTTGCAAACATTAACTAACATGGTTGCACCAAAAGTGCAGAGTATGGACCCAAAGTAAATATTAACAGGATAAAATAATTGGAGATCGCCAAAAAATATTCTTTAAATTAACCTTAAAGACTACTCACAACAGGCAATGCTACTGTGGATAGGGTCAAGATTTTTAAATATCTGAGTTCAGCACTTACTGCGACAACAGGCAGGAGATTATATGCAGAATCGAACAACCGAAGCATGCATTTGTGAGGATGAGCAAGGTCTTAACCAACCGTGACATCAAAATACCACTCCGTGCCCGCTCATTGAGATGGTATGGTTTTAATATCCTTTTTTATGATGCTGAGGCATGGCCTCTTATTGAAACTATGTTTAAGAAACTGGAAAAAACACTTTTCACGTATTACACAAACAGACTGAGATTATCAGTACGATCAAAAAGAGAAAATTGGAATATATATATATATATATATATATATATATATATATATATATATATATATATAAAATTATATAAAAAACAACACTATGTTTTAGTAAATCAGAATTTTCAAGAAGCCATTTTATGGTGAAACAATTGTCAAGTGACTTTAAATATATTGGAAATTAAAACATAGTGTGGTTTTTATATAATTTTATTATGAATTTCCAACAAGTATCGGCTAATACAATCAAAGATATATATATATATATATATATATATATATATATATATATATATATATATATAGTACAAGAGTTTTATGAACAACTATGTAGCTCAAAATTCCAAGAAAATTATTACACTAGATCTAAAATAAAAAATGTAAGTTCAGAGAAAATCCTTGAAATCGATAACTACGAACTAACAGCAGTTCGTCAGCTCATGAAAACTAATAGAAGCCCAGGTGAAGCTCGTTTTACTACAGAAATGTTAAAAACGGGACACGAGAACTTAACAGAAAGTGTAAGGATATTATTATTCAAGTGCCTATTACTGGGTAAAATACCGAAAAAATGGGAAAATATTGAGGTTATTGTATGGAAAAAAGACGATAAAGAAAAAATAGAAAATTTTCGTCCAATTAGTCTACTGTCCCATTAATATAAATTACTTACAAAAATAATAATTTATTGACGCACAAGATGGATTTATATCAATCTCCGGAACAGGCAGGATTTCGAAAGAGAATCAGCACAATAGACCATCTACAGACACTTCGTACGCTCACACCAGCAGAATCAGTTATAGTATTGGACAATGCCCCATACCATTCTCGATTATTAGAACGACTCCCGACACATTCATGGAAGAAAGTGGATATTCTTCAATGGATAAGAGACAAAAATCTCAAACATAAAGGTGGTATGTTAAAAGTGGAACTTCTCAAAATTGCGAATCAAAATAAGGCACAGTTCAAGAAATACGCAATCGATGAGATGGCAAAGGAACGGAATATAACAGTATATCATTGCGAATTGAATCCCATAGAAGTAATTCGGGCACAAATGGAAGGTTTTGTTGCAAGGGAAAACACCACGTTCAAACTTCAAGACGTAAGGCATGAAAAATTGAAATCTGCATACATTTTCATTGTAAAATTTAGAGGGCGCCACCTGCGGTACTTTGCACACCTTTGAAACGAAATAACTTTTGAGCCACACTGTATTTTACTTTTACATAAAATTTCTTATTCTCCGACGTCTTTTACCTAAAAAAGGTATACCTGGTAAGAGTTGGTTTGAACAGCCGTTTTTGAGATATCTGGATTAAAAACAATTCATTTCGTTTATGGCTAGGTGTAAATTATTGTGATAAATGAACACAGTTTGAAGCGAAGGCGTTATAATAAATTAACTGTCACTAAAAACTGAGTGGTGTCAAATCGAATCTAAAACCATTCAAGCATTACGTTTTGATCAGAATAGGATGAATTACGGCCTATCTTTTAGTAGGTGAAATTCGTAAAAGTCCTGAAAGGCGCCTGATTGTGCGTAGTGTTGTTGTTGATGTTTTTGATACATTGTCGCTTTTTTTCCGGTGTTTATGTTTAAAATTGTAAGTAGTACTGGAAAATCGTTAAAGAGAATTAGCAAGCACCGGTGAACTGTCAAACAACTTACAAATTTAATTTTCGTCATGGCCGTACAGTATACCAATCAAGAAATGACCAATATGTTATTGGTTTTTGGATATTGCCAAGGAAATGGTTTAGAATCTTGCAGAGTATACAGTGAAATATTTCCGAATCGTCGCTTACCGAACCATAAAACCTTCGTGGCAGTTGAAAGACGTCTTCGTGAAACGGGTAGGTTTGCTCCTGTTTCTATTAATTATGGTCGTGCACGTACGGTAAGAACTCCAGAGGTTGAGGAAGATATTCTGAATCGGATTGAAGAAAATCCAAAACTCAGCAGCAGACGATTAGACTTAGAGCTAGGGGTAAGCAAAGATACTGTTAATAGGGTGACCAGAGGACAACTACTGCACCCATTTCATGTTCAACAGGTACAAGATCTTTTACCCCCATGATTCTGAACCACTCCTAGCTTTCTGCCGGTTTATCCAAGAACACAGAAATCAAGACGAAGAATTTTATTCACAGATGAAGCCTGTTTACGCGAAGTGGCATAACTAATTTGCACAATGAAGCAGAAGAAAATCCTCATGCGACTAAAATAACTCATTATCAGCAGGAGTTTAAGATCAATGCTTGGGTAGGAATCATAGACACTTTCATAATTGGTCCTGTCATTTTACCACTTCGACTAAATGGCGAAAATTATGTGGAACATCTGCAAAACGAACTACCAGACTTATTAGTTCCCCTGCCCTTGAAACCTCGAAGAAGAATGTGGTTTATGCACGACGGTGCTCCTCTACATTTTACGTTAAACGTACGTAATTATTTAAACGAACAGTATCCAAATAGATGGATAGGTGGAGGCAATGATGCACCCGCAAATTGGCCAGCTCGATCCCCTGACATGACCCCGATGGATTACTTTTTATGGGGAACTTTGAAAACCCTGAGGCTTTGAGAAATGATGCCGAAATGCTCCAGAGAGTCCAATTTAATTTTTTATGACGTATTAATTTTTTATACACACGAAAATACATTTTTTTTTTAATAACTTTTTGTTGTTGATAAATCTTATTGACTGTTTTTACTAGAGAATAAAATTAACAACACATTTACTTGTTTTTTTAATTTTTGGTGTTATTCTTGTGGCAAAACAATGCAATGGTGAGTTTGGGTAAGAAATCAAAAATTTATATCCAAATATCCCAAAAACTCAGCTCATACCAGGTATACCTTTAAAAGCTGGAAAAGGCGGATTTTTTATTCAAAATTTAGACAGTTAATTTTCACTTCAAATTATGTTCATTTACACAATAATTTAGACCTAGCCATAAACGAAATGAATTGTTTTAATCCAGATATCTCAAAAAACGGCTGCTCAAATCAACTCTTACCAGGTATACCTTTTTTAGGTAAAAGACGTTGGAGAATAAGAAGTTTTATGTAAAAGTAAAATACAGTGTGGCTCAAAAAAGTTATTTCGTTTTAAATGTGTGCAAAGTACCTCAGGTGGCGCCCTATAAATTTTACAATGAAAATGAATGCAGATTTCAATTTTTCACCTCAAAGAACCCCATTTAGTTGAAAATTGTGACAATACATAAATTATTAAAAAAAAATATTTATGAAAAACTAAAACCAAGTTGAACTTTTGATACTCTGTATCTCCGAAATTATCCACTTTTGCACTGAGGTAAGTTGAGTTAGATCGTCATATTTTGACCTCAGACATTTGTGGTAGCATTTTCCCGCACCTTTTAGAGACACCCAGTATATTGTGAACCGTTAATTTGTATATATACATAGATCTATAGATATATAGTAATAAATCTTATATTTCTATAATTTTATTTATTAAATACTGAAAGTACGCTCGGACGGATATGCTACCGATGAACCCTCAGTTACATTTTATGGCTCCATTGTATAACAGATATTTTCTGCCTAAAACAGGGTGATTCCTTAAAAAATTATTCAAAATAGGTAGCAAAATCCGGTAAAAATGCATAAAAAACATCTCTTTTTTTGGGGCGCACCCCAACATGTATTTGCATCTACAATGAGAGAATTCTGCTATCAACTCCAAACAAATACACTATAGCTTTATTAAACTATGTTTTATGATACGCTGTATGAAGAGAATATGGGGCATCCTTGAATGCACTATGGGAATAGTAGGTGGTGTTTTACCTTGAAAATCGACAGTAGAATGCGAAGCAAAGAGTTTAGCTAACAAGGTAGCTTTTTCAACAGGTGTGATTACAATAGTTCTATCTAGCCGTGTGAGTGATGGTATAGTGGATTTGGTGAAATATTGACTCAGCTACTGATCAAAAGAACCTGCAATTGTTGAGGCAGGCAAGAAGTTTTTTTTTTTTAATTTGTTGATTGTATGCCCCTTTGGTTTCGTTGATAATTTCTTTGCATCTGTTCCAGGCACAAATTTATGTTACGATTTACGACATTAGGATTTTCATACCATTGTTGGTAAACAAGATGATTAGAAGCAACAGCTCCTTTGCAGTTTCGATCGAACTAAGGCATGCTGTAAGTCTTCTTGATCTGTTTTTAACCACCAATCCGGAGATTTACACGGTTACCGTCAATCCGCCGTTAGGTTCTTCCGACCATAAACTGCTTTCAACATCGAGTATCCTGCCAATCAGTGACAGAGAGGCACCTAGGCCGCGCAAGATTTGGCACTACAAATCTGCTAAATGGGAAGATCTTATGGAATACTTTCGAACTTTCCCTTGGATGGACATTTGTTTTCGATCCGATAACCCATCTGACTGCGCCAGGGAGGTCTCCGATGTTATTTTGGCTGGTATGGAAGCTTACATCCCTTTTTCGAAGAAATGCTCCTCCAACGGCAAGCCTTGGTTCGATCGAAAATGCAAAGAAGCTGTTGCTTCTAAACATATTGCCTATCGACAATGGCGTGAAAATCCTAACACCGTAAATCGTAACATCTTTGTTCATGCCCGGAACAGATGCAAGGGAATTATCGACGAAACCAAGGAGGCACACAATCAACGAATTAGAAACAAACTTCTCGCTTGTCCCAACAATTCCAGGTCCTTTTGGGCAGTCGCTAAGGCAGTTAGTCAAAATTTTACCAAATCCACCATACCACCACTCACACGGCTAGATAATTCCATTGCAACCACACCTGTTGAGAGAGAGAACTTTTTGGCTGAACTCTTTGCTTCACATTCTACTGTCGATTTCCAAGGAAAAACACCACCTACTATTCCCATATTGCAGTCAAGGATGCCCGATGTTGTCTTCAGACAGCGCATCATAAAGCGTATTTTAATGAAGCTAGACACCAAGAAGGCTTCTGGCGCTGACGGAATACCTGCCATAGTTCTCAAAAAACTGTGCAAGGGAACTAACACCAGTTTTTTGTAGACTTTTTAACCTATCCTACAGAAAGGGAATATTTCCGTCCTGCTGGAAATGTGCCACGGTTCAGCCGATACCTAAAAAAGGCGAGAATAACTACCGACCAGTCGCACTGCTTTCAATAATATCGAAAGTCATGGAAAAGGTTATCAATGAGCATCTTCTAAAATATCTTGAACGATTCAATATTATTAGCGATCACCAATATGGTTTTCGTAAACATAGATCAACAGGAGATCTTCTGACTTATGTAACACATGTTTGGAACAACGCAATTGAACATTTTGGAGAATCTCGAGCGGTTGCTCTTGACATAGCCAAGGCATTCGACCGTGTTTGGCACGATGGACTGTTGGCTAAGTTACGCTCTTATGGTATGTCTGAAAGGTTCT
This sequence comes from Pachyrhynchus sulphureomaculatus, assembly GCA_019049505.1. Lineage (NCBI taxonomy): Eukaryota > Metazoa > Arthropoda > Insecta > Coleoptera > Curculionidae > Pachyrhynchus > Pachyrhynchus sulphureomaculatus. The sequence continues at coordinate 98,396,242 of CM032451.1, forward strand.
GTTTGTGGCTCTCATGTTTCCTCAGAGAGCGTTCTTTACGAGTGGCGGTCGACGGATTTTCTTTCTAACACCCTCACTATCAACGCCGGTGTGCCCCAGGGCTCCATACTGTCTCCTACTCTCTTTCTCATTTACATTAACGATCTGCTGGAAAAGACGGGAATCCAGTCTATAGCTTTGCAGATGACAGTACGCTTGTCTCTTCATTCACCTTGAACGCTCGGACATCGGCTGCTCAGGCGAGTATCCGCAGACAGCAGGAGGTTGTTCAACTTAACAAAGACCTGGAAGAAATTCTATCTTGGGGTGACAGTAACCAAGTGGAATTTAATGCTACAAAAACCCAAGCGGCAGTTTTTTCTAAAAAAGATAACGTTGCTGAACCCGACATATTTAAGTCGGGGCACTCCATTCCCCTAGCATCGTCGCTCAATTTGTTGGGCGTTAGTTTGGGAGCAAATATGTCTTGGTATGAACATGTTGCAGGCATAGCAAGGAGAGCTTCTCAAAAGTTGGGAATACTATTTAGAACCAGAAAGCTTTACACCCCACAGCAACTGTTAATTCTTTACAAAGCCCAAATTCGACCAACTATGGAATACTGCTCCCACGTTTGGGGCTCCGCTCCCAAACATACACTGCATTTGTTGGATTCTGTTCAGAGAAGAGCGGTCCGTCTGATTGGGGACCCGGAATTGACCGGCGGCCTTGATTCGCTGGAACATCGAAGAACGGTTGGCGACTTGAGTCTGTTCTACAAGTATTTTCATGGAAAGTGTTCGAAGGATGTAGCCCGCTTAATTCCTCCCAAAGCGGTGCATGTTAGAAATACACGTCGCGCTGGTGCTTCGCATCCGTATGAGGTTCAGCTTGTTACTCCGCGTACAACGCTTTTCAAGCAATCTTTTATATGGAGAACGTCATCCCTTTGGAATAATTTGCCCAGCGCTGTGTTTCCCACCGAGTACAATTTACAGCGATTCAAGAACAACGTGAATCGCTTTTTCCGCACTCGTGCCGCTCCTGGAGCGCTTTAGGGACTTCCCTGCAGCACGTGTGCTAGACCCATAAAAAAAAAAGAGCATTTCTTAGGGGTATACGCTTCCATACCAGCCAAAATGGCATCGGAAACCTTCTTATTGATGTAATAGGGCGTCGAAGCTAGAACAATCACATGAATTACTTTGTATCAATAATGGTTAATTAATTTACTTTTTTAAGTTTAACGTCATTTGGCAAATAACTTGAATTACTTCTAGAAGTAATGAGTGTCGTATTTGAACTATTTTTAGAAGTAATAGACGACTCTTCTGGGTAGAATATAATTAAAATTACGCAAATATAAAAGTGCGTTAATTACACTGGTCTACAATTTTTTTTTCACTAGGGCTAAATTAACGGAATATATTTATCTTTTCCATGCTGAGTTTAAATATGTTCTCAGATTTTATCCATCAGGCAGGGTTTTTTTTGTGGCACGTGTGTAAAGTTTTAAAATAATTAGTACTTACAAAACGCTGAATAATAAAAACACGGCTAATTTTGTCTAATTTTCGGTTATATTTTGTCTTCGGGATGTCTCTTTTCATGGTCCAGCAGTAGTCGGCCAGCATACTGGAACCTCTTTTCCATACTAGAAATCTGCTGATGAAAACGAAACGCTCACCATGCTCATCAGAGACAGACCCAAGATTTTCAGGGAAAAAGTCTAAGTAGAAGTCCAAGAAGTGAATTTTGATGACTGTCACAAGAAAACTATGCCTGATAGAAGAAATCTGATAACATATTTGAATTCAACATGAAAAACTGAACTAAGGTCTCTATTAAGTTTCCTTGTGAAAAAAATCATGTTGACCAGTGTTGTTAGAGGTATCGCCTAACTAGTTTATGAAAATATTCATAAATAAAAGTTCTTTCTAAGGTAATTTTGCTTATTTCTTACAGTTAACATCTGTAGTGGCTGCCTTAATAGCAATGAGAAGAATGGATTTTATAGCCCTACTAATATCAGTGTCTCAACTTCTCACGTTTGCACTTAGCCGAAAATGGATGGAACGTGTGTTGGTACCCTTAATGATAGTGGTAGCTGTGCTCTTACCTTGTCAGTATGTGGCCGCTTTAGGATACTGGCCGACCAATTGGAACAGTAAGTTATCATTTGAATTTGTGTAGTACACACACGATCAAAAAACTAACTTTTGGATATGAATCATACTATAAAAATGAAAAATTATTCTAAGGAGTATCAATAAAATGACATTACAATTCGTAAAAATTACGAAGTTTCAGGGCATTAACTAGATATATGAGATAATTGGAAGTTATTAATTATTAAAGTTTAACCATATCAATCGTGAAAGCATGTTTTTAAACTAGATTTCCGCATTTCTTTTTTAGTTCACATCGAATCGTAAACTATATAAAATTCTTATAATGCAAGTGCAGCAGATGGATGTATGGCAGAAAAGCACAAGCCCAAAAAGAAGCGTAGAGAATATTTTCTCTGTTAATATTCATTATATATTTGCTTCTTCAAAAAAAATAACTTCTTAGCTATTTTAAACTTTTTTCCACAGTTATAGTAGTAATTTTTTTTCAATGTGCTTAGTCAAACTGAAACTACTGTATTAACATTTAAACCCAGTTACTTTCTTTGTTTAGCGCCATACAGTGACATCTATTACACTCGCGTAATACATACACATATACATATTATGATGTAAATTTCGCCCCGCATTGACAGCGTCAATTTGTACCGTGCGAAAATGGAATGCCTCTCGTTTGGGCACAAATTTGTAACATGTGAATTTCGCCCCGCATAGACAGCGTCATTTTGTGGGGTGTCAATTTTCACTTCGCCCGCACCTTGAGGCGCACCTTTTACAGCCCCGTTTTAATTTCTGAGAATGGATTGAGTGAATACTGACTTTAAAAGAACTAAAGAAATTAAACATACACTAGCTCAGTTTTTCTTGATAGAGTAATATGCGTTTTAATTTCTGAGAATGGATTGAGTGAATACTGACTTTAAAAGAACTAAAGAAATTAAACATACACTAGCTCAGTTTTTCTTGGTAGAGTAATATGGGTAAGAGATAATTTTTTACGTCTTTTTGGAAATAGTCTCTATTGTTGTGTAAAAAATTTGGTTGTACAAATTTTGGGCACCATTCATTTTAAAATAGAAAGGATCTATATATATATATATATATATATATATATATATATATATATATATATATATATATATTATTTATATATATATATATATATATATATATATATATATATATATATATATATATATATATATATATATATATCAATCGGTTTTATAACGTATTCCGTCTTCCGATGCCTAATTTCCACTCCTCCCAGTTTCTCATCCCTCCTCCTCCAGATCTCTCTCTAGTACTTCCTTGTTGATTCCTGCTCTCCAGCTTTGGCGTGGTCTTCCTCGCTTTCTTTTTCCATGAGGGTTCCAATTTAAAATCTTTTTAGGTAGTCGGTCTTATGACATTCTCTGTACATGTCCGTACGATACCAACTGTTGAGTTCTGATTTCGTCCACTATATCGTGCTTTATTTTTAAAGCTCGTCTTATCGTGTCATTTGGTATGCGGTCTTTTCTGGATTTTCCGGCTGCTCGTCTCCAGAAATCCATTTCTGTAGCTTTTAGTATTTTTTCTGTTCTTTCCTTCAATGGCCACACCTGGGAGCTGTAAGTTATTATACTTTTCACTATTGAGTTGTAAATTCTCTTCTTATTTTCAGTGGTTATGTTTATGTCCCATAATATACTATTAAGCATTGCAATCGCTTTTCTTCCTTGGATATTCCTCTCGAATATTGCTTCTTCCAGTGTTCCGTCCCTAGATATTCTCGTTCCCAAATACTTATAACTGGCACAGTGTTTGATGGTGTGTCCTGTGGCCAGTTTCAAGTCCTGCTGTTGTCCTCCGACGCATATATACTCGGTCTTTTTAATATTGACTTCTAGGCCCCATTTTTCATATTCCTTCATAAGTTTTCGTGTCATGTATTCCATATCATCGATGTCCTGAGCGACTACTACCTGGTCGTCTGCGAATGACAGTGTACACAATGTAGTATCGTCATCCAGTGGTAATCCTATACTGCTGCATTTCCTTTTCCAGTTCTTCAGTGCACTCTCCAAATAGATTTTAAATAGCGTTGGGGATATACAGCAGCCCTGTTTGAGGCCCTTTGTGACCTGGAACCCTGTTGTTATACCATATTTGGTTTTCACTCTACTTCTTGCGTCTTGGTATAAGGATTTTACGGCTTTAATTATTTCGGTGCTTACATTACTCTGTTGTAGTGTTTCCCACAATCTCATTAGGGGCACGCTGTCGTAGGCCTTTTTTAAATCAACAAACAAGACATGGACTTCCTGATCAAATGCGGTTTTCTTTTCTAGGATTTGTGTCAGTGAGAAGATATGGTCTATTGTGGATCTTTCTGCTCTAAATCCTGCCTATTCTTCAGCTTCTACGTCCGCGTATTCCGTTTCTATTCTATTTTTAAGTATTTTTTTCCGTATATTCTGCTAATAGATCCTGTAACCGTTATTCCTCTATAGTTATCGCAATTATTTTTGTCTCCTTTCTTATGAATTGTTGATATGTATGATATTTTCCATTCCTCAGGTACTTCTGATGTGTTAATACATCTTTGGAATAAGTTCCTCAAAGCGCTAAATAGCTTTTCAGTTCCGTATTTTACTATCTCTCCTGGGATGTTTCCTGGTCCTGGAGCTTTACCATTTTTTAGCGTTTTACATACTTGTTTAACTTCTGATGTTGTTATCCTTATTTGGGATCCTCGTATAACTATATTTGGGTTTCCATGTTGGGTACTTTTGAACTCTGGTCTATCTTCTGTTAGCGTATTTGTAAAATATTGGTTCTATTTTTCTGGTGTTAGTGGTGAGAAGATTTCTCTTTTCCGTTCTCTTCTCATATTTTTAAGAAGTCTCCAGCTTTCTGTGCTTTTTCTTCCTCCTATGTAAGTGTTGAGTCTTGAGCATGTCTTTTCCCATTGGTTGTTCTTTTTGTCACTAATTATTTTGCGTACTCTAGCTTGGGATTCTTTGTATTTTACTTTGTCGTTTGTGCTCTTTGAACTTAAGTATTTGTGATAGCTTTTCCGTTTTTCTTCAATTTCGTATTTAATTTCTTCATCCCACCAATATGGTTTTTGCTGTTTTCCCCTTTTCTCTTGGTACCCTAATGCTTCCAGTGCGGCTGCGTGTAGGCATTCCTTTATATACTTATATTCTTCTTCTATATTAACAAATCCCGTCCGTTGTATCTTTTGGTCCAGTCTACTCTTGTATAGATTTCTGATACTTTAATTTTGTAAGGTGTCTGTATTATATCTTATTGGTGTTTCACTTGTTGTGTGCTGTGTACTTGTATCTTCCAGTTTGCTTTCCCGTGTTGTTCGTGAGGTTATCTTTCCTTTCACAAGGTAGTGGTCGTTGTCACATGAAGCCCCTCTTCGGACTCTTACATCTAGGAAGTTTAATCTAGATCTCTGTCGTATTATCATATAGTCGATAATACTTTTTAAATCTCTTGTTGTTTGTCTCCACGTATATTTATGAATATCCCTATGCTGGTAGTGTCCGTTTAATATTGTAAGGTTGTTTTGTTCACATATCTCTATAATTCTTCTTCCGTTGTCGTTAGTAACTTCTTCGCCATATTTTCCTACCACTTTATCGTGTTCTTTCCTTCCTATTCTCCCATTTAGATCACCCAAAAGTAATATCTCTCTTGATGTTCCAATTTTGCGTATTTCCTCATTTAGTTGAATGTGAATCCTTGTTATTAGCCAGATCGTCGTCGTTGACAGCGTATACCCTCAGTAAGGTTGTGTTATTACCTAGTATTTTGAGATTCATCTTTATGATTCTTTCACTAATCGGTTCCCAGGTGGTTATGAATTTCCTCAGTTTTCTGTGTATTAGTATGGATGCGCCTTGTTTTGCTCTATCTTCTTTGGGCACTCCACTATAAAAGTGATCATAATGCCCCCAACTTTCGGAGCCTTTTCCTTTCTTCTTTGTTCCTTTCAGTACTGCAATGTCGACTCGAAGATTTTCTAATTCATTTACAACTTCATTCACTTTCCCTGGAGAGACCTTGTATGTTCCATGTACCACATATCGTTGTCCTTCTTCTTTGCTGTTTTCGTCTTCTTATATCCGTTCGATTCCGAGGCTTTGGATTAGGATCTAACTTCAGCTAAAAAAATGAAAAAATACTGAAGGGTTATGCAGTTGTTAAGGAAAATTTTTTTTATCTGGTACAACCCTTTTGTCTTGAAAAGTAAGATGGGTGTACAGTGAGACACTAGCTTTAATCAACAAAAAAAAGGTTTATTATTGATTTAAATTAAAAGTTCTAACTTTTGCAGTTCAGTAATTACAAAAACTTTAGCCTAAAAGGTAGTTACTACTAAATGGAGTTCTTAAATCAGACATTTTACTTTTAAAATTTTGCTACACCCGATATTGAAGATTCGTGACGTTCACTTCACGATTTATCAGTTCAATTCGGTGTTAAATCACTTATCTGCGAGAAATAGGTCTACTGATGTATATTCTGGTGACTTACGGTTTTCCTAAGGGCTTCTAGGCCTTAAATTGAACACTTAAAACCGCTTTCTCACAGATTCCATCACTAATTTATCGGTACTGCTTCATGACGAGAAGAGCCTACAACTGCTACTTCATGTTAAAAAACAAAGCCCACTACGGCTTCACGTTGATAAAAACCTCGTACTCGACTTGGCTCTCGATAAAATTGAAGAAGCCTCTACTGCGGCTGGATGGACAAAGCCTGACTGCGGCTTGATCGGAGAAAAAAGCCAACTCTGGCTACTGGTTGCAGAACAGCCTTCTGCCGCTACATGTTGGAAAAAAGCCTCGGCGGCGGCTTGATGGGAAAAAAGCCTCGGCGGCGGCTTGATGGGAAAAAGCCTCGGCAGCGGCTTGATGGGAAAAAAGCCTCGGCGGCGGCTTGATGGGAAAAAGCCTCGATCTGCGTTCTGCAGACCCTTAAATAATCCGTGAGAACTACGTCTCTAAGATGGCTACGCCGGAAACAAACTCCGGAAACAAACATTCGACGCGTTCCACAGATTGAATCAAATCGGTCGGAAACCCGCAATGCATATTGTAATATGAGCGGCTTAGCAATTCAAGCGAAATACACTGCTGAATACAAAAATAAAGAAAATGTAAATTATAAGGCTAAAAACAGTAACATTACATGTTCTTAAAATATAGAAAAAAATGTATGTTACAATAAATATATATATATGTATATATATATATATATATATATATATATATATATATATATATATATATATATATATATATACACTACCGTTGGAAAGTATTTGCCCACCTAGTTATTTCAGTCCCAAGACAACAAAAACCCAGATAACATTTTTTTTTTTTAAATTTTAAGGATTCATTATTTATTTTCACATTATTTACAGTCTAGAAAATCAGAAAATATTCATGATTTTCCAGGATTTTTTTCATCTATGTGACCTCTTTTTTAAAAACAAAGGAGCTTCTTGCTTTCAGTCTCAAAATTCTCGGCTCTTTCTGTTGAAATTTTCTCACTGCGTAAGCTTTGTAAAAGTTAACCCACTGCGTGAGTGTTTCGAAAAAGAAAAGAAAATTTGGTCCTGTTGTTCTCACTGCGTGAGCCTGTAAAAGTTGACCCACTGCGTGAGTGCGCTTGTGAAAAAAGAAAAAAATTGCTTTAAAAAAAAAATTGCTTCTCCACTGTGTGGAATTCTGAAAAACGTCAATTTTTTCATTTACAGATAAAGGATCTGCAGTTTCATTTCTTGTTTCTGAAATCTTCTTGTTTCTTGTTTCTTTGTTTCTTTGTGGCTCTTCCAACAGGATGAATTTCTTGCTCTTCCCTGGATTCCAACTATGACTCTTGAGCGATGTTTGTCCCGTTGAGCCGCGCCAATAAGAACTTTTTTACCCTGATTCGAGTCTTTTGAGCGATTTTGTCTCTCGAGACGAATCAATAAGAACTTTTTGTTACTCTGGCCTGGAGGGCTGAGGTCTTGTCTAATTTTTCGTTTCCCGTTTTGCGCGATGCAATCCGTTGACTCTGTCGAAAATTCGCACTGCGCCGGTTGACTCTATCGAAAATTTCCTTCCGCACTGCGCCAGTTACAATCGTCGGGCCGCTTATAACGTTTTTAAAAAACAATTCTTTTGCTTTTCAAAAACTTTTATTTTTGTTCGTTTACGGAAAACTTTGTTAGAACTTCGATACAACAGACACACTCGTCCTGCACTGGTGTGCGACTTATATTTATAAACTTTTTATGTCTATTATGCAGAACGGTGTTTTTAGATAAAGGAAATCTATATCAGTATATTTTATGCATTTAAGCATATTATTAGAATGTAACTCTGATAACATTCTTAAGTATTTTTATTCAATTACTTTCGTTTCCACATAAAAAAAATCGCAAAAAAGCTTGATTTTAACTAGCCACTGTGGTGTTACCACATAAACACATTTTCTTGTTTTTTTTTAGTTATGCTGTATTGTCCCTATTTACATTGTGTCCACCCTAATAATATTATTAATTTCGGCTTACCTGTTATTTATTTTAAAATACTGGATACATATAAATTAAAAATAAACTAAAACGATACATGAGAACATCACATAGAACCTTTTCCAAGGATTTGAATATGCTATTAGTATTAAGATTATACAAAATTCTGTATATGTGATATGTTTCCTTCCTTCCCTTTCCTTTTATTTTTTTTATGTTATTATTATTTTTGTTAGGTTTCATTTTTTATTTAATTAGGAATATCAATGTATTTATGGTAGTATAGCATTGGATTTATTTTGTTTTAGTATATGCTGGTGTAGCATCATGTAATTTTGGTAGATGATAAAATAATAAAAATAGCGAAGGAATACTACAAGGAACTATACGCTGCAAAAACAATAAAACCAACCACAAACATCAACACCGCAAAAGTAGTTAACGTGGGATCCGAAGATATCCCGAAAATCACAAAGGGATTAAACATGCTCTGAAATCACTAAAGACTAATAAAGCTCCAGGAAACGACTAATTCTGTCTGAAATGATCAAAGAAGCACGAGAAATAATATTACCAACATTAGAACATTTATTTAATGAATGTTTAGAACAACAAACGATACCCGAAAATTGGGACGAAGCGATAACAATTCTGTTCAAAAAAGGGGATAGAACACTTCTAAAAAACTATAGACCAATAAGCTTACTATTGCAGTTATACAAATTATTTACTCAAATAATCAGCAACAGAATAGAGAACAAACTGAATCTCTACCAACCTGTTGAGCAAGCGGCATTCCGTAATGGATACGGAACATGCGATCACCTACTAACTATGAAACTACTGATAGAGAAGACGGTTGAATTCAACCTCCCGCTGCACATGGCCTTCGTGGAATACGAAAAGGCATTTGACTCCATAGAACACTGGGCTATAATGGAGGAACTGGGAAAAGCACGCATAGACCATCGCTACAAAAACATACTAGATAGTATATACAAACGGGCCAAATCCACTATCAGACTACATGAAGATACGAAACAGATACCAATCGAAAGAGGTATAAAGCCAGGGGACACAATATCACCCCAATTGTTCGATCTGGCCCTAGAAGGACTCTTTAAAAAATTGAAATGGGAAGCGTTTGATGTAAATATCAATGGACAATGACTCTCCCACCTCAGTTTCGCCGACGATATCGTCGTAATATCGGACAATGGAGATGACTTAAGAAAAATAGTAACGGATCTAGAAAAAGAATCAAAAGCCATTGGAATGAAAATGAATTTAGATAAAACAAAAATAATGAGCCAATAACAAATAGGAATAATAATAAACAGAAAGCCAATAGAGAATGTCAATAAATAAATAAATATATATATATATATATATATATATATATATATATATATATATATATATATGTATATATATATATATATATATATATATATATATATATATATATATATATATATATATATATATGTATGTATATATATACCTAGGATAGCTAGTGGAGATAGGAAAAGAAAACAAAGAAAATGAACTAGAAAGAAGAAGAAAATTGGGATGGGATGCATTTGGCAAATTAAGCCACATACTAAAGAACGAGAAAATTCCTCAATATCTCAGGACCAAAATATTTTACCAATGCGTAATACCAGTGCTAACGTATGGTGCGCAAACCTGGACTCTCACAAAACAAATAACAAACAAAATGGCAACCACACAAATAGCAATGGAGAGAGCGATGATAGGCATTTTACTGAGAGATAAGAAACGAAATGAATGGATAAGGCAAAGAACTAAAGTCACCGATATCGTAAGAAGAATAACTCAGTTAAAATGGGACTTTACCGGACACGTAGCACGAATCACAGATAATAGATGGAACAACAAGATCATACAATGGAGACCATGGGACGGACGACGAGGAAGAGGGAGACGACATCAAAAGAGTGGCAAGATTGGGATGGATAAGAACAGCACAAAATAGGGAATCCTGGAAAAATAAGAGAGCTGAATACTGGGCGCAACAGAGGCTAATGTGATGATGATAATGACTGAACCATATAAATTAAAAATAAACTAAAACAATACATGAGAACATCACATGGAACATTTTCCAAGGACAATTACATTTGATTATGGTATTAGCATTAAGATTGTACAAAATTCTGTATATGTGATATGTTTTCTTCCTTCTCTTTCCTTAGTTTTTTTTTATTTTTTTTTATATTATTATTATTTTTGTTTGGTTTGATTTTTTTTTATTTAATTGGGAATATCAATGTATTTATGGTAGTATAGCATTGGGATTATTTTGTTTTACTATATGCTGGTGTAACATCATGTAATTTTGTTATGAATTAATATTGGTAGATGATAAATATATTTTTTTTCCCAAACTTTTGATATCTTTTCTATCATTCTATCATTTATGGCGTTTTTATTATTTTTAATATGAATCATTTCCACGTTTATGTTGGTTTGGTTCAGTTTTTAATATTTTTACATTATCAAAATCAAAAGATTGTTTTTTTATGTTTTCATGATTGCTCATCGCTGTCTTATCGCTTAGTATTTCGGTGACATGTTTCAGTATATTAACATCCGTCAAATTCTTCAACCATTCTTTCTTTATGTTAGCTACATTACATGAATTTTGATTGTTTTGTCTTCTAAGTTTTTTAATTTTTGTTAATGTTTGTGTTTTTAACATTTATAATTTTTTTCAGTTTTATTTTGTTCGAGGCTAATGAAAGCTTGTTATATGTTATTTGGAATTGTGTGTTAAAGTTTATTGTAATTTTTAGTTATACTACTTTTTATTGTATTGATTTTCCTATTTACATCATTAATTAATAGATTAATGATCCATCTTTAAATCTCGAGATTAAGTCCTTTCATTAGATTCATGTTCAAGAAAAAAGGAAGGAATATATATATATATATATATATATACATATATATATATATATATATATATATATATATATATATATATATATATATATATATATATATATTTTATATATATATATATATATATATATATATATATATATATATATATATATACATATATATATATATATATATATATATATATATATATATATATATATATATATATATATATATATACGTGGGTAAATCAAATATAAACGATAATTTTGCTATTCTTCTTAGAATGCAGTTCTTAGCTAGATGATGTCGTGTGGAGTAGATGTTTGGTTTGTGAGGAGTGGGGGAACCGGATGGGTGCGCGCGCCAACTCGTCTTTGTCGTCAGTACAGCCATGACCGTGCAAGAGGTACCTTTGTCTGTTGCGCAACGTATTATCATCAAGTTTTTAACCATTGAAGGCGTTAAACCGTTAGAAATTTTAACCCGTTTGAAGGCACAGCTTGGGGACAGTACACTGTCTCAGAATCGTGTGTATACGTGGGCGCGAGAATTTAAGGGCGGACGAGAACGGGTTGAAGACGAAAGTCATGATCGACGCCCTAGGTCAAGCCTTACAGATGACAACATCAGTGACATTAGACACCTTATCAAAGGTGATCGCCGTTTAACCGTTGAAGAAATTTCCTCAGAAGTGGGTATCTGCTATGGAAGTATTCAATCCATAATTAATGATCGACCCGGTTCCAGAAAAATTACTGCTCGATGGGTTCCAAGGTTGTTGACTGGAAACCAAAAACAGGTCAGGTCGGAGATCGCTGAAAGGCTTCTGAATCGATTTCAGCAAGAAGGGGAGGCCTTTTTAAAGCGCATAGTAACATGTGATGAGACGTGGGTACATCACTACACTCCCGAGTCCAAAATGGTTTCCCAGTGAAGGCCAAAATTCGTCTCTCTACTGGAAAAGTCCTTGCAACGATTTTTTTTGACTCTAGGGGAATTTTACTGATCGATTTCTTGCACGATCAACGAACGGTGAATGCGGCTTACTACTGCCAGTTATTACGGTTGGCAAAAGCCGCCTATCGAAAGAAAAGACGGGACATGCCTATCAGAGATGTCCTCCAGGACAACGCCAGGCCTCACACTGCGGCTTTGACAAGGGATACACTGGAAGAAATGGGCTGGGAAACCCTCGAGCACCCTCCTTATAACCCTGACTTATCCTCCTCTGACTATATATACAGCAATAAACCTTTTCGTCAATAAATCATTTTTTGACGTGTTAAGTCGTTACCTGACAGTAAATGTTTGACACAAGGAAGCTTCAATTTTTTATTTTTTTTTATTTGATGTCCTTAATTTCAAATATCAATAATTCCAAAACAGTTCAATTTACCCATATGGAATGTTAGACAAATAATATCTAGAATTGTCTTCGAATTGACAGTTCAAAACATTTTACTGTCAACTGTCACTGATTAATAAATGCTGTGGAATCAATATTCCATACATATGGGGCACCCTGTATATATATATATATATATATATATATATATATATATATATATATATATATATATATATATATATTTCTAGAATAGAAAATTGAAGAGAAAAAAAATATTTTAAATTAAATTTGCCATTGAATGTTACAAATTTTCTAGAATCCAACGTTCTATTCTGGAACGAAAACGACTTGAAAGTAAGATTCCAACAGTTGTGTTTCTTGATGAACATGGCTCATCCACCAGCAAAGGAAAGAATTTTCTACGATTTTATCTTACTTTTGTGTCTTTCAAGAAATTGGAGGACCTTTAGAGTAGCAAGAAAGTTTAGAGGGCAGGAATTTGGAGCGGGTAGTAATGATTCTGTAGTGCATTTAGTTGATGAAAAAGATGTCGATAATCCGGTTCCTGATTTTGTATCTTATGCCAGGTAAGTAATCATAACAGTTTACTATTTGTCAATCTTTAAAATTTTAAAATATACATAATTACAGTTATTTATTTTTCCATACTCAAAAGGCAAGAGGGAGGTTCACAATCCATATAAAAACGATTTGGGTTTAAACTCGGTGAAAAACTAGAACAAGTTAATTACTATTCTATTTTACCAGTTTTGCATACGATTCCATCTGCCATGCTCAAGAAAGTAAACTCGTCATTTCATTTTCTGAATTAAATCGAAAAAAGCAGAGTTCCCCAAAATGTATGCGAAGAAAATTTGTCATTTGTCAAATTTAGTTTACCAGTTGTCAAATTTGATATTGGTATGTTAAAAATTTAAAGAATTGTCCATAAAGGATTATTATATACTCGATTATGTATGCTGAAAGAGAAAAATATGAAACACGTTTAGTAAATAGAAATCGGAAGTTTCTTCCCGTTTGTTCTTAATGATATGTTTCACAAAATATTTTGACAGAGAATTTGTAAGGCAATTTTCTAAAAGGTTGCGTTCCTAAATATCGAATTATTTTATTATGTATAATATACCTACAGGGTAGTCCAAGTAAAAACAAGATTACACTGTACACATACCTTATCTCGGAAAGTTCTAAATACTAACAGTTTATAGCAGATTAATAGCATTTAGCATATTTATTTGAAGAAAGGGGGACACTTTTAATGATGTTTTTTTTTTCGCGACACCCTCACCCTTCAGAAGGGGTCACCTTCAAAAATTTAAATGATTATACTTTTTTTTTCTAGAATCGATAATCGATACTATTAATCAAAAAGTATATGCATGCCTTTTTTAGTGTTCCGTACGGAACACTTATAAGATCACTTCGGTGTCTGTCCGTCTGTCCGTCTGTCACACCCGATTTTCTCCGAAACTATTTGTCGTAGAAAGTTGAAATTTTGTAGTAATATAGGAATTGATGGCCTCATCAGAGCCATGTAGTTTTGAAAGTTAAATTTTGACTTAAGGGGTTAGTTTTGGGGGGTGAAATCGGAAGCGAAAAAAAAAATTTTTTACTAGGTAATCGAGTGTGGTGTCAAATGAAAGCTTGTGAAAACACGAGTAAAAATATATATATAATGTAATACTTACGCGCACTTTTCTTCGTATTATTTTTAAAAAATCTCGAAAAATCGCTGTCCACCCGCCTTATCTCGGAAAGTACTTATCAAAAATTTTTGAAAAAATTCTAGAATATTCTCCACGGGGTGTAGATTCAACGAAAATTATCACGAGTGCATTACCTGTAATAATTTATCTGGTATATAAAAAAACAGATATTTCAAGGTCATCAATTTTCAGTAAAGATTGGAAATAAACTTTGTTGAAAACTTATTTGGGGTGTGTTTTGTGAAGTCACTGATCATTTTATATCACCGTAACATAAATTCTGACTTAAGGGATTCGTTTTGAGGGGTGAAATCGGAAGTGAAAAAAATTTTTTTTACTAGGTCATCGAGTGTGGTGTTAAATGAAAGTTTATGAAAACACGAGTAAAAAATATATATATAATGTAATACTTGCGCACACTTTTCTTCGTATTACTTTTAAAAAATCGTGAAAAATCGCTGTCCCCTACCTTATCTCGAAAAGTACTGATCAAAAAATTTTGAAAAAATCCTGGAATATTCTCCACGGGATATAGATTGATCGAAAATTATCATTACCTTTAATAATTTATCTGGTATAGAAAAAAACCAAAATTTCAAGGTCACCAGTTTTCAGTGAAGACTGGAAACAAACTTTGTTGAAAATTCATTTGGGGTGTGTTTTGTGAAGTCACTGATCATTTTATACCACCCTAACAAAATTTTTTATTTTAAAAACAATCAACGTACGGAACACTAATTGTGCAAGTTCAACTTGCACTTGACCGGTTTTTTTAAATCGATTTAGTATATAGTTTTAATTTTAATTTGAACGAAAATTGGCAAAAGTATATGTTTACTGCTTACTTAGTAAAGCAACGATTAGCCACATTTTAATCAGGCTCGTTAGACACAATATTTTTTTCCTAAGAAAACCCTTATTTTATTGTGGTGTTTTATCCCCACCCCTTCTGGCAACTTACAGTTTTTTTTTTTAAGTTGAATTGGATTATTGCATATTTTTAGAACACTCTCTATTTTTATTTACTTAACAAGTAAAAAATTTTCATGAACATTAACTTTTTTCGTAAAACTTAAAGGACCAAATTTTCCATTTGACGGCAAGAAAAATCATTCACACGCTGCGCGCTGTGTGTACAAGCTACACACAACTTATGCATTTATTACATATAGGTATGTAGGTAACAATGGTGCTTAATTTATTAAGCTACTCTAAAGAGGAACAAAGAATACCTTTAGAAGGTGGTAACTTAATAAATCCGAAGTCCACGCAGAAAGAATATATCAGGAACATTAAATTTAAACAGAAAAACTGAACAAACGGTTGTTAAAACAAAAAGAAACTATAATGCTACGTTAAAAACAATAATAAAATTAAAAAATTAAAATCTGAGTCATCAGAGGTATCGCTATCATTTTTAGATAACAAGATAACTACAGGGTTTACTTTTTTCTCTATCCCACCATTCCAAAATTATTTTTTTTTTGTATCTTTCATAAGTTTGTACCAAAATTGCAAAAATACGCTAAAAACCCAGAAACGAACCAATTCTCCCCTGTTTGAAAATAATAATTATGAATTGTTACTTTTCAGCACCAACTTAGACATCTACAAGAGAATATTGTTCTATAGTTGGTTCTACTTATCATTGCTGACCACATTTACGGCAGGTACGCTGAGACCAGCAGTCTATTCTTTTGGGTACATTTTAGCAGCTTTCTACTTTATGTGGGAAGGTTCAGATTTATATTTGAGACCTCCGAAAATAATATTGCGAAGGTTAGTATTTCGAATACTGGACAGTATGTAAAACGTTAGGAAATATTGAATTTTTTATACCTGATTTCAAATGCATGTACAACGAAAAGTAAAAAGAGATTTCACTGTAGCTGAAGTTTAAGCAATAACACTTGTTATTAGATACTAGCAACAGCTCGCGACTTCTTTCACGTGGATGTGTTATTTTTTCAAATGAATTGTTTTTTTTTTAATTTAGGCACCTATTTTAATTAGTTAGAGCTTCTCTGTATACTATCTTTGATGTTTTATTATATTCTGGTAGCAAAATATATTGGTTTTCTGTAGTTCCAACTCACCATAACCCAACATATAATTAGCCAGGGGAAAAATATTCCTGTCTCAAATCGATTCCCATGAGTTTAAAAGTTTGTCCCAGGGACTTGTTTATTGTGAGAGCAAACGTTCCATTCACCGGAAACTGTCACAGCTTGAAATGAATCGGTAAATCCATTGGGATCATAAGAGTATGAGAAATCGACGCTATTGTTCTTATAGACTCTCCAATTAGACGTATTCTAGCCGCCCTCACCTCAGACTTATTTCTAGAAAATTTTTTTTTTAGGCAAAATGTTGTCTTTAGATATTCTCTCTCTCTGCAGTATTTTATCCCATATGGAATGTAGTGGCCTCTGATATATTCTGCGTAAGTTGCTGCCAGTTCGTTCTATCCTGATCTTCATCTACAAGGTCATGCATTGGTCTTCCTGTTAATGATTTTAGCTGGTCTATGCACCTTGTCGGAGATCGACCGCATTGTCTCGTTCCCTCCACTTTACGTTGGATGCCCAGCTTTTCCAGAATTTCTGGCCCTTTTCACATAACGTGTCCAAAATATTTGAAGGTTCTAAGTTGAATGATACTGAATAATCTTCGTTTGATGTTTAATTCTCTTAAAATAGATATATTCATTTCATCCCATGTGATATTAAGCATTTTTCTCCAGCAAAACATTTCTTATGCTTCGATCTTTTTCCTCTCCTTTTGTCTCAATGCCCAAGATTCGCACCCGTACATCAGTATTGGGAAAACCAGACAATTCTTCAGTCTCACTTTAACTTGTTTGGCGATTTTTTTCACTTCCATTGTCATAATCATAGATCCTAAATATACACCACTTCAAAACCTAAATCTAGTTGTTGTACCTTTGGTCTGTTTTTATTCCCTCGGTCGATAATCATTATTTTGTTTTCGATATGTTCAGTTCAAGGCCGAAATTATTACGTTCCTTTTCAACTCTGCGAATGAGGTCTAGAATTTCCTCATCGTCAGTACTCAGGTGGACAGTATCGTCAACAAATCAAAGATTTGTTGATGGAAATTCCATAGTTAGCGTCTTCAAAAAGTTATGGAGCTAATATACAGCCCTATCTTACACCTCTTTTGGGTTGAAACTCTTAACTCTTAACTTAAGGGTGATCAGGTGCTGCGGTAGTGCAACTTCTTTAAGAACCAACCACAATTTATTCCATTTGACTCGATCGAAAGCCTTCTTGAAGTCTATGAAACGTACATACATTGGGATGCTAAATTCTCTCGACTTTTCAGTGAGATATTGTAGGTTAAGTTAGTGCTCCCTTGACCCTCTTCTTTTAGCAAATTCAGCCTGTTCTGCCGCTATTTGTGATTGAATGTAATTTCTTAATCTTCCGTTGATGATTTGTAACAATATTTTACTGGCAGGTGATATTAGCGTGATTGTTCTTCAGTTGTCGCATTTATGTATATATCCCTTTTTGTGGATTGTTATTATTTCACTCTTTGTCCAGTCATTTGGTCACTGTCCAGTGGACCATATTTTGTTGTCTAAATGGAGAACTAACTCTTTACCTTCTTCTGCGCTAGCGTCGAGTATTTTGGTGGTGATTCTGTCTGGTCCTAGAGCTTTATTGCGGTTTAATTTTTTAAAGGCGTTATCCAGTTCGCTTCATATAATGTCTGATTCTCTCTCGAAATTGATTTCTCTTGTTTGTATCTCTTGTTCTTGTTCCTCACCATTATAAAGTCTTTCACAATATGTTCTCCATGTTTCCGCCGCTTCCTCCATATTTGTTTTAGGGGCTCCATTGCTATCTTCGATACTTTAGATACTACCTAATGTTTAATAGCAGCCACACATGCACAGTTTCCTAAAAGTAAAAAAAACGACTTAATAAAAATTAAACAATTACATCATACACCTCAAGCTGAAATTAACTACGTAATAATTATAAAAGGAAATTCAATAATTGCACACAATTTTTAGTAGATATTTCAGAACTAGTTTACTAAATAGCAAAGAACTCAGAACTAGATGAAGTAGGCACCGAAGTGACAATAAAATAGTAGATATAAATAAATTAAGGAGGATTACTAAAATAATATTTGTTGCCTAAATTAATCTCACATTATTAGGTATTTATTGAAACAAAATACACTAATAACAATAAAAAAATGTAAATAAATGTTTTTTTAAATTTTTTTAATACCTATTGACACCAAAAAAGTACCTGCAAAGTGCCTATAAAAAAAACTAAAGAATCATAAAATTACGACTAACAAAAACTACAACAGCAAACCTTTTCGTCTTCAAAAACATAACGTCAAGAAATGAGAAATGAAACAATAATTATTCACAAACAAGATACTATGTATCAAATGAACAAACTATATCTAGTTCTTGTCATGTAAACTTCCCAAACGAAGTCAACTCAAAAGAAAAAAATCGCGCGAGCGCATCGCTAGTCTATTTGTGTCATCCGGCCCTCGACGCCGATTTCCTCCCGCAGGTCGCTCGTTCTTGGCCCTTTCTTTCCTCATCGCGTCAGCTCCTACATCCTAGTAAAAGATTTTTTTTAATCTGATTGGTAGTTTCAGAGATTACCTCAAAAAAACATGCACAATTTACTTCTTTATTATATTATTATAGAATATCGATTATTATAATCGATTGTCAATAATAAAAACTATTTTGCAATTTCTTTCTTTAAAGTTGATTGAAGATATAGGAAAATTTATCCAGAACATAATATTTGACCAAGTAGAGCGTTACCAAAATTCTAGTTTTAGTTAAAAGAGACAACTTGTTTGGCTTGAACAAATTTTGGGAAATATGTACAGAATGTCCAAAAAGTAAAAACAAATATGTTAAAAAATATTAGAAAAAATCAAATATATCTGAAATTTAAATTTGCACTACAACAAAACTCAAAGTAAACAAGTCTTTCAAGGTTCTTATCTAATAATTACGGCTTTTGAGTACTTTAAAAAGAAAAAAAAAAAAAATACATAATACATTCTATATAGTTTTTTCTAGATTTCTTCGGGTCAAAGAACGTTTTTCTTGATGCACCGACCAGTAATAAAAGCTGGAGGTCTAGAAATTAATAAGTTTTCTATGTTTTTGGTCGCTTTTTAGGGGAATTATTTGGTAATCGTAGATGTGTTATAGTCCGGAATTAACTACTATACCAAACACACCAAATTATATGAAATAAGTAGGGGCCCTCTAAAAATATTTGCAGCACGACTATTTTTTCTAAAAGCTTAAGTATAAAGTCCAGCTGCAACATCACTTTTCGTTTATACTGCATACAAAGTTTTTGTTTATTGTGTAAGTTAAAAAATGGAATAAAATAATTATTTAAATATCGGAATTTTTATAGTAGGTTGTCTTAGTAATATTATGCTAGTTCATACTTTACTTTATCGGCATTTCTAGCCTGATGACTTGGTGAAATGTTAGAGAATTATTTTAGGTTATAAAAAATTTCCGATTAACAGAGCCAAAAAATAATTACAATAGATCTCATCCATTTTTTATACTAGTCCAGTCTTATGTTGAGGTGTAATACTAAAAGTAACAGAGGTAAAATTTTAAATTCTTTATTTTTTCAGGTGGAATTTGCTAATTTTTTACAATGTTTTGATTTTGGTGTTCCGGACTCTGAGCCAAATTTTTGGGTGTATATTAATATATGAGTGGCAGAACGTCAACTGCAAAATTTTAACGTAAGATTCTATAATATTCAGTAATAGTTATGAGAGTATTTTTTCAGGGATAATTGAGAGAAAACTAATACAAAAATAATTGTGAAGTAATTTACTCAATACTTTCATTGTGCACATGCCGTTTTAAAATAAACACTTAATTCTGGCTTTCCTACATCAAATAATAACTTAATCCTAGCATTACAACTTTATATTTTAAACAATAGGTACTTTATAGCGAGATAATAATATTAAAAAAAAAACATATAGGGGGATCTAATATATTTGAAAATAAGGAAAAATAGTTTAATTTTCAGACTCATCGACTATAAGAATTCTGAACGCACGTGTATTACGAAATATATGCGACCGTTCCGCTGATCCATTCTGTCATCCCTTTTCCCTATATATATTCCAGTATAAATAATTATACTCCAATTTTGTCCAATATCTTATACCAAAAATGAGGAAAAATTCTCATAATACTATTGAAACTATATAATATTTAACATCCCCTACTTCTTTCACGTCTCCTCCCTCATCTGCTAGAATTGGGAATAAAGGAAAACTCATAAAATTTTCCTCGGATCTAAAAGTCTTATTATATATTATATTATTATTTTACATAATATATGTAGGCTTAAAATTGTTCCAAAAATTAGAAAAATATCATAATTAAGCAAAAAATTTGATTACTGTCTTAACAAAAACCATCCCAATAATAATATGAAAACCAAATACAATTTATCAACACTTACCCCTTGTACCACCTACCTTTTAAACAATAGTACTCAAAACCTACAGGTTTGAGAGTTGCCATATTAACGGATCAACGAAGATAAACCACTATGTTTTTCGTGATTTAAGAAATCTATAGCGTGAAGAAAAACAAAAAATGTCAAGGGTGATTTTTTTCATACAGTCATATAGTACTTCCCTTTAGCAAAAGAAGTAAAACTACTAAAAAACTTTAACCCGACGCCAATGACGCTGGGTCATATTGACCCGAGGCGATTTAAAACAGACTTTTTTTTACGCCGACATTGCAATTTTAACGTTTGTGTGGCTGAAGATACAGCCTCCCTCTAACAGAACCGCTGGTGGACTCAGTGCGACGCCTCCTGTACAGCGAGATACAGAATATTTGATACCGTACTGCAGCGTTTCTCAACCTTTCAGTATTTGCAACCCAATTTTCAAACATAATTTTTATCGCGCCTCCCCCCCTCTCATACAATAACAATGCTTGCAATAATAATGTATTTCTAACAGCTTCACTATCAACGCCGGTGTGCCCCAGGTCTCCATACTTTCTCCTATTCTCATTTACATTAACGATCTGCTGGAAAAGACCGGGAATCCAATCTACAGCTTTACAGATGACACTACGCTTGTCTCTTCATTCATCTTGAACGTTCGGACATCGGCTGCTCAGGCGAATATCCGCAGATAGCAGGAGGTCGTTCAACTTAACAAAGACCTGGAAGAAAATCTATCTTGGGGTGACAGTAACCAAGTGGAATTTATCGCTACAAAAACCCAGGCGGCAGTTTTTTCCAAAAAAACTTAACGTTGCTGAACCCGACATAGTTATGTAGGGGCACTCCATTCCCCTAGCATCGTCCCGTAATTTATTGGGCGTTAGTTTGGTAGCAAATATGTTCTGGCATGAACATGTTGCAGGCATAGCAAGAAGAGCTTCTCAAAAGTTGGGAATATTATTTCGAACCAGAAAGCTTTACACCCCACAACAACTGTTAATTCTTTACAAAGCTCAAATTCGACCAACTATGGAATACTGCTCCCATGTTTGGGGCTTCGCTCCCAAACATACACTGCATTTGTTGGATTCTGTTCAGAGAAGAGCTGTCCGCCTGATTGCAGACACGGAATTGACCGGCGGCCTTGATTCGCTGGAACATCGAAGAACGGTTGGCGACTTGAGTCTGTTCTACAAGTATTTTCATGGAAAGTGTTCGAAGGATGTAGCCCACTTAATTCCTCCCAAAGCAATGCATGTTAGAAATACATGTCGCACTGGTGCTTCACATCCGTATGAGGTTCAGCTTGTTACTCCGCGTACAACGCTTTTCAAGCAGTCTTTTATATGGAGAACATCATCTCTTTGGAATAATTTGCCCAGCGTTGCGTTTCCCGAGTACAATTTACAGCGATTCAACAACAACGCGCTTTTTCCGCACACATGCCGCTCCTGGAGCGCTTTAGGGACTTCCCTGCAGCACGTGTGCTAGACCCATAAAAAAAGGGACACGAAAGTTGCGACTACGCCGATGGTGAGATAGAGAAATACAACGGACTCCGAGCGTCGTCGAGGTCCTGAAAGCAGGAATTCTAAATGTCTTCGTCCATTCTAATTACGAGGATGAAAATATAAAAACTACAATGTCTAGTCTTTATAATTTATACGTTATTTCTACTATAAATTTTACACCAGAAACAACTCGAAATTACGGACTTTTTAAGCCTATAAATATGCACTACATATGAAGTTTAACCCTGCGGGCGGGGCGCCTAGCCTCTGAGACCCGACGCTCCGACAATCAGTCGGCAATTTTCGTAACATCGTTGCAACCGCTTAGCGGTTCGTCTACCTGTTCATTTTTGGCCTCAATACCCGCATAACAATCGGTGGTTGTGTACGTATTTTAGTTTTTAAATTATTTTGATTTTGGTCTGTGAGACCCGGCGCCCCGGTTTGCGCTTTTCTTTTTACATTCGGCTGGTTTTACTTTTCAACGGTAAGTTAGCATAAATAAAATTTATTTTGCATTATTTTATGCATATTAATTATTTATTAGTTACTATTTTATAAAAAATAGTATCTCTTTTGTTTAGCAGCGATGTCTACTTATTATGAGAAAGAGCAGGCGAAACTCCGCCAATTATGGGAAGAAGCTGATTCAGATGAAGAGCCGGATGACGAAGAAGAGGAGTTAGCTTTAGAAGAAAATATAGTAGAAACCCGAAGTACCGATAGTGAATCAGAACAAGAGTGCGATGATAGCAGTGATGACAATGTACCTCTTGCAAAATTACCAAGAATTCCAGCTTTCATTGGTAAAAACGGAACCACGCGATGGCAAAAACATTGTCCAAACAAAACCGTAAGAACGAGAAAAGAAAATATTATTGTTCGGCTACCAGGCGTCAGGAACTGTGGGAAAAACGCCAAAACAGCCATGGAGTGTTGGTCATTATTTTTCACAGATGAAATGCTTAACATTATAGTGGAAAACACAAATCTCTACATTTCTGGATTGGCTCAAAATTATGCAAGAGAGAGAAGAGGGAAACCCACGGACATTTGTGAAGTAAAAGCTTTTCTTGGATTATTATACTTGGCGGGGACCCTCAAAAGTGGACGACTTAATACAAAAGAGCTATGGCAAAGAAATGAACTCGGGATTGAAAGATTTTGGTTGGTAATGTCTCACGATCGATTTCATTTTCTTCTTCGATGCCTTCGTTTTGATGACTTGACGACAAGAGAAGCAAGGAAACAATTTGACAAGCTAGCTCCAATCAGAAGCCTATTTGACCTTTTTGTTGAAAACTGTAAAAACACATATACTGTTGGAGCAAACACAACAATTGATGAAAAGCTTGAGGCATTTAGGGGGCGATGTGATTTCAAACAGTATATTCCAAGTAAACCTAACAGATACGGTATAAAAATATTTGCTTTAGTTGATTCCTCTACATCTTATGCTTCAAATCTGGAGGTTTACGTCGGAAAGCAGCCTGAAGGTATATATGAACGCCCTAACGATCCACAAAGTATAGTTTTGAGACTAATAGAACCTATATCTGGGACTAATCGTAATCTTACGTGTGATAATTGGTTTACCAGTGTTGAATTGGTAAAAAAATTACTTGTGGAGCATAAAACCACGTACGTGGGTACAATAAAAAAAAATAAAAGGGAATTGCCTCTAGAATTCTCCAACACAAGAGCTCGCCCTGAATTTTCTTCAATATTTGGCTTTCAAAAAGTTATGACTATTGTGTCATATATTCCAAAGAAATATAGAAATGTTAATCTTATATCCAGTTTACATCACGATGATAGGATTGATCCCTCTACGGCAGAAAAATGCAAACCCGATATAATTACTTATTACAATCATACCAAAGGAGGTGTAGATAATTTCGACAAATTGTCTGCTACCTATAACGTAGCAAGGAATACAAGAAGGTGGCCGATGGTTATTTTTTTTTCAATTATGAATATGGGTGG
This sequence comes from Pachyrhynchus sulphureomaculatus, assembly GCA_019049505.1. NCBI lineage: Eukaryota > Metazoa > Arthropoda > Insecta > Coleoptera > Curculionidae > Pachyrhynchus > Pachyrhynchus sulphureomaculatus. Next base: position 98,420,888 of record CM032451.1, read on the forward strand.
TGTAAATTCCCAAATTATTTTTGCTTGCAATAATAAAACTTATAAGATTGAAAGACGATTATATCTAAGAGATGTTGGACTATCCTTGACAAAAGAACACTTGGAGCGACGTTCTTATGAAACAAATGTTCCAAGGTCGGTAAGGGAAAGAAGACAAGAAGTTGCTGGAACACAAGAACCCAATAGAAATGAAGAAGTCCAACCAGGTAACAGAAAAAGATGTTTTTTTTGTAAAAAAGATTCAAAAACCAAATATTTTTGCAAAAAATGTCGAAAATTTGTATGTCTTACTCATATCCATGCATGGTGTTCTGAGTGCTCAGAAATTGCAATGAATCAATAAAATCTGTTGATTTATGATATTTTTACAATGTTTTACTAAAAATTTTTTTTTTTTCATCTTCAAGTTATTTTGTTTGTAGTTTTTAGGAAATGTTTAATTTTTTTGACAACAAATATTTAAAAATTAGATTTTTGACTGTGTATACTTAAACCAGTTTTATAATATAAGGTTTTGTATTTAAAAATGTGTATTTTTTTTTCAATAAAATATTAATTTATCACTTTTTTTTTTTTAACAAGATTTTTTATTGATGGGTTTGCGAGACCCGGCGCCCTGGTTGGAGATTTAGTCGGCGGCGCCCGGCCCGCAGGGTTAAGAACTTTTCTATATGTAACTTTAGATTTGTTAACTTTTGCTATAAACATATTTGATAATTTTTTGTTTTGATTATACTTGCGTGTGTACCTAACATATGTGTACATAACACATGCTTCAATAAATATTTGTTTAATTTAATGTCGCTTATAACATCGACGGAGTATAATTGTCGCTTGGCCGTCATTATAAGCGGCATGTGTGTGTATATAACAAGTAGGCAGAAAGGTTTTCGATCTAGCTACTTAAAAGTTCCACTTTATTCATCAATATAATCTCTTTCAAGAGCGATATAATCAGTCCAACGCTTTTCCTAACATTTCTATACCTCTCTTGCTGAAGTACAGTTGTCACATTTTATTTTGAACTTTGAATGAAGCCCTTCCCTTTTGAAATCAATTTAAACAATTTTTCCATATCCAAAAGACTACTGTCGGTGTATTGCAGATTTCTAGCTAACTTTCTCAGTGAAACTGTACTAGTCTCATCAGTAATTTTAGATTGAACTATTTTATTGATTATTGTTTGAATTTCCTGTTTTTTACATCAAACATACTTGCTAATTATATAATAAAATATATAACAAAGGACTGTTTTTAGTCAATTTCCACTGGTTTATTTATAATTGTGATGACGCCTTTCGCTATCGATGCAGCTTCTTCGGATCTACATTTTTCAGTGTAAAATGTAGATCTGAAGAAGCTGCATCGACAGCGAAACGCGTCATCATAATTATAAATAAACCAGTGGAAATTGACTAAAAACAGTCTTTTATTATATATTTATAATGAATTTCCATCAAGTAGAAGCTACAATCATACTTGCTAATGTTATACATATTTTTTCAGCAGTTTTTTTTATCAAATATCGCGAAGTCATTATTTAGGCACAATTAAAAATCTCCAATATAAACATAACCTCGAAAAATACTCCAAGGCATTAAAACCCAACATAAGCAACTCGGGTCTCGATCAGAGTAAGAATGTAACGTTGCCAGATCCGACAAACGACGTAGTGGAATTATCTTCGTATTTCTGGGCATATAGGATGGGGCAAAAGAGCGCGCTGCTCCTCAACTATTTTTTATTGTACGCATGGTAGTTTACATAGAAGGGATCTTTCTGTAAGTGGACCCCGACTGCTCCTTGGGAACGTCCTTAAAGTGGAATTGGGCGGGGCATATCGCAAGGATGAATGATAACAGATGGATACGCCGTATGGGGGAATAGAGGCCAGATGGACTGACGGCATAAAAACGGGACACGATTGAATGCAAAAAGCAAACCACAGAGCTCAGAGCTTACTGAAAACAACTTGGGGAGGTTTACATTCGACTATGGATGGAATAGGCTAATAATGATGATGACGAAGATCAAGTCAAGTAAGATATATGAGGCGTTGCGGATAGTAAGGGCGAACTCAACATTGGGTCAATTTTTTTTTTTATATAATTCTATTTTATAGTACTTTTCCTACATCACATACCGGTCTAATTGTTGAGTTCGCCCTTGCTTCGCCTTCAAATTTCAGTATCAAATAAATGAAAAATTTCGAACAGGCGATAGCCGGGCGGGTAGTAAGGGCGAACTCAACAATTTCGCGCGGAGCAACCGCCGGTATTGCGTCACTAAATGAGGTTTACTTGAAATTTTACGCTTTCTGCGTGTTAGTTCAAGTTAATTTTGAAGTTAATACGTTTATGTTTTGTTTGGTTTTGTTGCTTCTTTTTTAAGAAAAGTATGGCGCAACCTGGACCTTCTAGTAGTGAAGTAAGTGTACAACCTTTAGATGGTAGTGCTGTGTCGGGTTATTCGCGAAAGAGACCTGCTAAGATGAATGATTGGCAAAAAAACGAGTGTAAGTTGAAACGAAATTCAGGAAGTGCTTACATTTCAAGAAATAACAAAAGGCACGTTGTTGCCCGCAAAATTGGACCTCCTTGCAAGTGTGGATGTTTTGAGAAAATAGGCGCTGAACTGGTCATCAATATTTTTGACTCTTTTTGGCAAATTGGAAACTATGATCTACAGAATGCTTACTTATCAAAATTGTTGATCTGCAATGATGTAAAAAGATCTTACGTAAAGGGGCGTCCAAGTCGTACCCTGAGACGCATTCAATATAATGTGACTGTTGATCACGCTAATCGTGAAGTTTGTCGTACTGCGTTTTATAACATTCATGGCATCTCTGAAAAGCGCGTTCGAGTCGTACTTGACAAAACCAGCAGAACTGGAACTGTTACAACGGATCAAAGGGGGAGGTGTGAACCCGCGAAGAAAATAGGAAATGACGATCTTTCTAAAGTAAAAGAACACATCATGTCACTACCTACTGTCACCAGTCATTACAGTCGCGCCAAAAGCCCTCATCGAAAATACTTACCTGTTGGACTTAATATTAAAAAGCTCTATTCTCTTTACAATGAATGGCTTACGGAAAATTACCCTGGTTACATCCCGGTAAATCAGCACTATTATCGTGATACGTTTAATATGCAGTTCAATATTGGTTTTGAGCCCCCAAAAAGTGACACCTGTAATTATTGCGATAAAGTAGACATAAAAATTAAAAGTAGTCAAATGCAAATGTTGCTGAAATCGAGAATCTTAAACAAGAGAAGGAGTTACATCTGACCCGTGCAAAAGCTGCTCAGTCTCTTCTTAAGGGATTAAGGAGTAATGCCGATGACTCTTTTCTGGTCATAGCTTTTGATCTGCAGCAGGCTTTGCCAACCCCAAAGCTGACTACTGGGATTCAGTATTACAAAAGGAAGCTATGGACCTATAACTTTTGTATCTATAATGTAAAAACCGGTTCTTCAACGATGTACCTTTGGGATGAAAGTACAAGGAGGCGTGGATCATCACAAATAATCGTACAAGTTGCTTGTACGATTATTTGTGTAAAGTTGATGTTAATGTTAAAAAAGTTATTATGTTCAGTGATAACTGTTCTGGACAGAACAAGAATTTAAATCTTGTTTTGGCAAATCTATACTTTATACACAAAGACCAGTTCACTGAAATTAAACACTATTTTATGATACCTGGGCACTCATACCTTCCCTGTGATAGGGATTTTGGGAACATTGAGAGAGAAATACGGAATAGCACTGTGTATATCATGGATCACTATAAGTTAATGATTGAAAGCTGTCGCCGAAAAAACCAGTTTTGCGTTGTCCAACTTAGACAGGACATGATTTTCAATTTCTCTAATTTTCAAAAGAAAATTACTAAAATGCAGATGGCTGGTGCTAAGTTTAAAGATGGAAAGATCTTTGAATTTACAAATAACTTTAAGCAAGGTTTCTACATTCATTCTGCTTACAATTTGGATGTCAAAACGGGAGTCAAACTACAAAAAGGCAAGGTGAAAAACTATGATCCTGATCATTTTCATTTGGCCAGTGAAACACTGACGAGACTTTACAGTGCTCCCATTAAAATACCAGCCCCCAAATTAAAGGACATTCAGGACTTGTTACCGTATGTTCCCCTACCTTGGAGTCGGTACTTTACTAACATTATAGCCTCTCAAGACGCAGCAACGAATAAGAGCACCGAAAATGAAGATGTTATGGACGATGACCAAATAGATTACAACTGAACTTGGCTAATTATTTGTTTCTTTTCTTTAGTTTTTTTTATGTTAGTTTCAATACCATATTTCCACTGTTTTGTATGTTGTATCAAGTAACTATTTTGTAATAACAAAACCTTTAATTAAAACAATAACCTTAAAATTAAATAAAATGTGTTCAAAATTTTTAATACCGGTCTAATTTTTTCCCAGGTATTGCCAATTTTAGGTGATAGTGTAGCATCAGAAACGAACAGTAAAATATGAAAAAAAAATACACAAATAAATATTTAAAAAACATTTAAAAATTCACGGAATACACTATTCTACTTAAGTAAATAATAAAAAGCTAATAAATTATAAATAAATAATAAAAACCTAATTTTGCCAATATTTTGTTGAGTTCGCCATTTAGATTTTTCTATAAATTCAATTTTTTCGAAACTTCATTTTGTTGAGTTCGCCCTTACTATCCGCAACGCCTCATATGGTGTTCCGAAAAGTTAATAGGAACGTTGATCAAGATCTTTTTCTTTCTCTAGATATAAGGTAATAGAATAATTATTATATATCTATATTTAAAAAGAAAAGTTGACAAAGCTGCAATTCTTCCATCTTAATTGTAAACGACTACACTGCACAGCAAGCTGGTATATTTTTCATGTATCCTTGGAATACGTTCTTCATTTAACCTAAAGGTCTGATAATAAGACTTACAGTTGTTTCTGAAAATTATGAGTGTCAAATTCGTATTACAAATGATTATACATAGAACGCGTCCATTTATTTTTGATTACTATGTATGGCTCAGTAGGTAACGATAACTGAGTTACAAAAAACTTTTTGGTTGAACAAATAGCACCCTATACCCTCTATATACTTTATTTCTCGAAAATCAGATGTTTGTTTCCGTTAACTGTGTCTTATTTTTTGGTTTAAAATTTATTCTTAAAGTATATACACAACTTCTGAAACACCCTGCATATAAGTTATTTTATATTCCGGTTATATACCAGTGACACTTATCATTTTTACAACACATGTACCAATAGAGATAGCGCCATCTTCACTTGTAGCCACAACCTTCCATTGCCCTTGGTCGTCAGCTTCTGTTGGCCACACCTCTATCATATACCCTCCTAAACCATCTGCCATAGTTTTGTACCTAAAAAGATACCAACCAGGATTATTCTATAATATTATTCTTACATAAAATCGCTAACTTTATACACTTCTTCCGATGAGGATTGGAGCTTAACGCCAGAAATTATGTTGGCGTATTAGAGAATGGAGGGGTTGGGAAACTCGCATGAGTGTGTGCGCATCCTAATTTGGATAGGATGTATGGTATTTCGTAAATAACGGTCATTTTCGCTAGTTCCAAACTTGAGATCAAGACATTGAGCAACTAATTTCACATTAGTATAAGCTTTTCCTTGGATGTGTTATGTTAAATGTCATTTGAAAACAGTCTTTTTTCGTTCTGATAGTCGAGAGAAACAAGAAGAGTGATACCGCGAAAAGTACTAGACATTAAATCTGAACTAAACTCCTGGTAATGACCTTTTGTCGGTACGTTTTCTAGTATTCTAGCCTTTTTTTCAGTTTTTGTTATTTATACAGGGGATTTGTCTTTGTCTTCAAAACAGGCCTCAGTTACGGCGATAACGTCTTCATTGGAACCAAATCATTTTCCCGCGAATATTTTCTTGAGGTTTGTGAATAGATAATACTCGCTGAGGGCCAAATCTGGAAAATACGATAGTTGGGGAAGCAATTCGAACCTCAATTCATGTAATTTTGCCATCGTAACCATTGACTTGTGATATGGTGATGATGAAAGGACACTTTTTTCTTGTTCATTTGGGCTGTTTCTTTGCCTTCAAACGCACCAATAACTATATTCGTTATTGATGGTTTTTCCCTTCTCAGCATAGTCGATGAAAATTATTTTATTCGCATCCCAAAATACAGAGGCCAAAACCTTCCCAGTCGATTGTTGTGTCTTTGGTCGCTTCGGGCGGCTTTTACCGGCTGCTGTCCACTCAGCTGACTGCCGATTTGATTCCGGTGTGTAGTGGTGGATCCATGTTTCATCCGTTGGGACAGTCAGCCCGAAAAAATCCTTTTTATTGCGCCTAAACAGGTCCATCAGCGCTCAGAATCAACACGTTGTTGTTTTTGGTCCACTGTGAGCAAACGTGGTACCCATTTTGAACAGAGCTTTCTCATGCCCAAATGTTCATGCAAAATATGACTAACACGTTCTTTTGATATCTTTAGAGTGTCAGCTATTTCACATAATTTCACTTTACAGTCATCCAAAACAATTTTGTTGATTTTTTTTTTGATTTTTTCTGGTGTAACTCATTTGGGCGTCCAGAGCGTTCAGCATCATTTGTGTCTATTCGACCGCATTTAAATTCAGCATACCAGTAATGATGAGTGATTTTCCAGGGACAGAGTCCCTGTAACGTTTGGCTTGAACGGTATTTTTTTCCCAACAGAAAACAGTGTTTAATCAACCCGCCTTTTTTTCCATTGTTTTAAAAATATCAAAAGTAGCGTCACTAAAACCACTGTAACTTATAAACTAATCGTCGAAATGTCATGAAATTTTGACGCCTATCGTTTGAAGGTTGGTGTTTCCTAAAAATCATATGAATTTTTTGAAAAACGCGACATCTATGTGTCAGACCAAAAAACTTTTCTGCCTACGTATTATAATAGCGTAAGGGATATATTTTGAAAAATTGATTTTTATTTTTATATTTTAATATTTTACTTAGAAGAAATATCGAATTTATTTCTTTATAATTTTGGGTATTACCTCGTTTATAGCTCCTAATGTGGGATACATTTTTTTAAGCAATAAGTTATAAAATAAAGGCGGTCTGTTATTGTTGCAATAATCAGATTGAAAAACGGGACTAGTTTCACTTTTTGTAAATATTTACACAAAATTTGGTGGTCCAGATTTTAATATTTATCTTGTCGGAGATAAATACTTCTTTTCGAGAGGACTTTCCGCTAAATAAATTTACGACAATATGCCTATTACACTTAACGAACAATGTTTTCTATGCCACTATCAGAAATTGAATTGCGGATTTCAAAAGGGAAAGAATCCACATCAATGATGGACAACGTTGTGGAAGACCCGTTTCTGTGTCAGCGAAAGATAATGTTGAGGCTGTGCTTGGAATGATTTTAGAGGATCGACAAATTCGACTGAAATACGTAGTAGAAAGTCAGAGCATTTCAAACGGACGTACTTTTCATATTGTCAATTCTAAATTGAGCATATCAGCTTAATGGATCCCTAAAGTATGCTCCATCGCTTGTTATACATTTTTCCCATCTTTCGGCCAATTTGTGACTACCCCGCCAGTAAAAATCTTGCCCTTTTGCTGCGAACCATTCATCGAGCCATTTTTTCACATCTTTGTACAAACAAAGCGCTGCTCAGCAAGTGCGTGACGCATCGTCGCATCGACGCATCGACGCAAACAAGTGGTAATGGGAGGGAGTCAAGTCTGGTGAATAATCCGCATGGGGTAGAACTTCCCAGCTGAATGCTTCCAACGTGTCGCGAACTGGTTTTACCGTATGTGATGGAACATTGTCATGAAGAAAAATGACTTTGTGTTGCCTTTTTCGGTATTCTGGCCTTTTTTCAAGCAGCGAACGGTTCAAATCGGTCAACTGTTGTTGGTAACGTTTAGTATTAACCGTTTCCCCAGGTTTTAACAGCTCATAATAGATCACGCCCCTCTGGTCCCACCAAACACAGAGCATCTTTCTGCCAAAGCGATTCGGTCTTGCGGTCGATGTGTATGGTGCACCCGGGTCTACCCATGATTTTTTGCGCTTGGGATTCTCAAAATAAATCCACTTTTCATCCCCTGCAACTATACGATGCAAAAACGACTTCCTTTTGCACCGAGCGAGCAAAATGTCACACGTGTTTTTGAGCTTTTCCATTTGCCTGTCGTTCAACTCATGTGGTACCCATCTACCGGTCTTCTGAATCTTTTCCATCTCTCGTAGCCGATTGGAAACAGCTTGTTGACTAACGCCTAATTGCTGGGCGAGTTGTTTTTGTGTTTTGCGAATCATCTTCGTCCAACAATGCTTGCAATTCCACATCTTCGTATTTTTTTGGCGGTTTTCCACGTTCCTTGTCTGCAACATCGAATCGATTCAACAGCAGTTTTCTTCAAATGAAAACAAAAAATTAATGCTATCCGCGAATGCTCTTTGTTCGGTATAAATTTCGACATATTGAACACAACACTATGCACACACTTTTCCAATTTATCACTCGTGCGCGTCTGACACTTGTTGATGACACAACAAAATAATAATAATAATAATAATAATAGCTTTATTACCCAACAGTTTCCCATTATTAGGGTAAATATTTAGATATTTACATATTCAATGACAGTCTGTAGTAATTGCTTCCTAGTACAACAGTATATATCACAAACACTATAAATATGATTAAAATTAGTACACATTACATGAATAGGTGAATTCAATAACAAATTAGTATTAGGTCTGTTACATCTAAAAAACATACTTGATCGTGAGTGTATCCGTGGCACAATGATGTTAATACGAGACAGTATATCCGTGCAATCAATCATATTGTACAATACTTTATATAGGAATAACATTGAGGCACAAACTCTCCTGATTCCCAGGCTAAGAATATTTGTCTGTTCACACAAATAATCGCTGCTGATTCCCCGTTCAGGATACATTCCATTAATCTTAAACAACAGAAATTTCAGAAATCTCCTCTGCACTGTTTCAAGTGAAACTCTATGCACCTCGTACATTGGACTCCAGACAATACTTGCATATTCCAGTTTCGAGCGAACAAAGCAGAAATACAAAACCTTCAGTGATGCAATATTAGTAAAACCCCTACAATTCCTAGTGATGAACCCGTAAGACTTCATTGCCTCAGAAACTTTCAATGCTATATGCTGAGCAAATGTTAGTTTTGCATCAAAAACAACTCCCAAATCCTTAGCTGTGCTATACCTACTTAAATTATGGTCTTGAATTCTTTATTGAAACTCTATTGACGCTACCCTCCTAGTATATGTTAGAACTTTGCATTTTTGAGCATTTAGATGTAGTTTGTTGTCACAACACCAAGAATGTACGAAATTCGACTGGCTTTGTAGATAGGAACAATCCTCAGGTTTTTCTATTGGCATAAACATTTTTAAATCATCAGCATAAATTAGCCTGTTACATTTTAAATCCTCGCAAAGGTCATTTATGAACATAATGAAGAGCAAGGGTCCCAAATTTGAACCTTGTGGAACGCCGGAGGTAGCCACAAATCTTTCTGATTTGAATCCGTTGTAGGCTACAAACTGAGTTCGATTAAACAAGTAAGAACTTATGAGAGCCCTCGCACCATCAGTGAAACCAAAGAAAGACAACTTATTGATGAGAACATGATGGTCGATCATATCAAAGGCCTTCGAGAAATCTGTATAAATAACATCAACCTGCTCACCATTATCTAATATTTCCGAAATGAACTGTGTCATAACAGTTAGATTTTTACCGTAGATCTCTTACTAACAAATCCGTGCTGATAAGGAGAAATTTGATTTTTAATTTGGCTATAGATACGTGCATACAAGACTGACTCAAAGACCCCTGAGAAGTTACAAAGTAGAACGACACCCCTGTAATTTTCGACATTTCCCCTGTCTCCGTTCTTAAAAATAGGACTTAATCTACCTTCTTTGCATCGTTTCGGATAAACACCCTGTTTAATTGATAAATTAAAAATATACTTTAAAGGTCTTACAAGGACAGTCGCACAGTCCCTAATGAGAAACGAGGGAATATTATCAGGGCCAGAGGTCATCTTATTTTTTAATTTTTTCGTGGCCAAGAATGTTTCATCCCCAGTAATGGGCGAGAATTCCACAATTGTCAACGACGTACTAAGCGGATGACAAGTCCCTGCTGGTTCCGACAGCGCGAAGACACTCTTGAAATGTGAATGTCATTGGCGCGGTGTCAAATCTTTATAGCACAAACTGCATTGGTGCACCATCTATTGTCTGAAATCCGCATTTCATACTTGTACACTTGGTAAACGCTAACTAAAAACGACTAAAAGTCACAACATCCAAGTTTTGAAGAAGATTTATCCAACTTTTTGGATTCAGTGGTAACTATAAATGAAATGTAGATACTTTAATATGATCCAGAGGCAAAGGAATGGAAACATGCTGGCTCACCTGGCCCCAAAAAGTTCTTTAGATGCTAGAATTAATTCGCATTATATTTATATAATTAAATGCTATATTTTAGAATATTTACTGTCGGCTGTGTCGATAATTTCGGTATGACCGATAACATACCCAATATGAAGCGAAACGTTACCTGCGAAGTTCAGTACGATGCCATAGGACCAGAGTGGGACTGCCTCTGTTTTTTCTTCCTTATTATTCAGCAACGAATTTTCAAGTCGTTTCACTTTCTGCGCATTGTAGATGATACAAAAGCACAAAAGATATTGGCCAATCAAGGTTTGTTTATATTTTATTTTATATATCATACTTTATTATACGAGGCTGGTTTGAAGAGTCCGTGCAAAGTCCGAGAGATGGCACCACCGGCGCGTATCGAGGTCATGTTTAGTTAGTAGCATCTCTTGAATGAACGCACACCAAGTTTCAGCCATATTGGTCTATTTCTTTGTGTTTGGCATTCGTGTGAATCAAGGAAGTCGAGTGATTTTCAAGAAATGGACGAAAAAGAATTTCGTGTGGTGATTAAACATTACTTTATGAAAGGCAAAACGCCTTAGGAGACTAAAGAGAAGCTTGATAAACATTATGGTGACTTTGCACCTTCGATTAGAACAGTTTATAAGTGGTTTCAAAATTTTCGGACTGGCCATATGGGCACAAGTGACGCTGAACGTTCTAGACGGCCTGTGGAGGTTACGAATCCAGAAATCATTGATCAAATCCATGATATGGTGATGGATGACAGAAGAGTTAAGGTGCGTGAGATTGCTAGTGCTGTGGGCATCTCGACTAAACGGGTACATAATATTTTGCATAAACATTTGGACATGAGAAAGCTATCCGCAAGATGGGTGCCGCGATTGCTCACGCTTGACCAAAAACGGAATCGTCTGAAGTGTTGCAAGGATGGTTTGCAGCTGTTCCAGAAGAATCCGGAGGACTTTAAGCGTCGTTTCGTCACTGTGGATGAAACATGGATACATTACTATACTCCTGAGACCAAACAACAATCTAAACAATGGGTTACCAAGGGGGAATCTGCACCAAAAAAGGTGAAGAACGTTCCTTCGGCCGGAAAGGTTATGGCGACTGTTTTTTGGGATTCGCAAGGGATAATCCTCATCGACTATCTGGAAAAGGGTAAAACCATTACAGATGAATATTATTCATCGTTATTGTACCGTTTGAACACCGAGCTGCAAGAAAAACGCCCGCGATTGGCCCACAAGAAAGTCCTTTTCCATCACGACAACGCACCAGCACACACCTCAGCAGTTGTGGTCGCAAAATTAATGGAAATAGGATTCCAACTCGTTTCACATCCCCCCTATTCTCCAGACTTGGCTCCCTCGGACTACTATTTGTTCCCAAATTTGAAGAAATGGCGGGCGGGACAAAGATTTTATTCAAACGAGGAGGTGATTGCAGACACTAATGGATATTTTGCAGACTTGGACGAATCCTATTATTCGGAAGGGATCAACAAACTAGAACATCATTGGACGAAGTGTATAAGCCTAAAAGGAGACTATGTCGAAAAATAAAAAAGGTTTACCCCAAACACATAAGTAGTTTTTATTTTCGCACGGACTTTTCAAACCAGCCTCGTAGTACCTTGTTTATATTTGTAAATTGTCTGGATTTCTCCTGTGTCAAATGAGAAAGTAATGCTTATGTTTCGTTAATTACCCTACCGGTTTCGTGAAAGCTTGTTTTGAGTTATTTATAAACGAGTAAATTGATTTAATTCAGCCTAGTCGGTGGGTTCAAACTCGATCTCGATGACATTTTAATCAGCTTGAATGTGGAAACTCTGTTCACTAAAGCCTCCTTACAGACCAAGAGGGCGATCCGAAATTTTGATCTGTCAACTAACCGTCTGCCTAGTTGCTCATTCTGTCGGGCGAGTCGAATAAAAACCTGTAACGTTGATTTTGCATCTCCCGTGCCCTGGACGGCCCAGATAAGGACCAAAATGCTACATCCAAAAATGGTCTGTCGCTTAACCACTTGAATCAAGTACAATGACATTTGTTGGCACTAAAGAAGTCGAGCACTCCAAAGGGCAGTCGCCACGCTGTGCCACTCAAATTACCCTACAGGTCTTAATTTTGAAGTATTCGGAATTTTTTTTTAATTATTCATTTTTTCATGACCAAACGATCTGTCGAGCTAGATTTTAGGTTTTTCCCACAATTTTCCGGAACTTTCAGAAGAAGTATTAATTTTTATGAAAAAAACAGCGTTTTTCGCGGGAAAATCACTCTATATATCGTAATTTTCACCTAATCGTAACATTTTTTTTTTTGTTTAAATGTTTTTTTATTGCCAATCGATCTGATGGAAGCTGCTTTTGCAATTTTCCCCCGTGTTTTTCAAAAATCTGAGAAAAAAATTATATTTTCATGGAAGTACGGTTTTTCCGCAAAGAGCTAATCGTAGATGGTTTTCCTCTCATATTCAGGACAGATTTTTCTCAAAAATCAATTCTTTTGATAGACAATCAATCTACCCAGGTTTTCAAAAATTGCAGACATCTTTGGCGTTACCTAAGATACACCACGTGGAGGTAGTGTCTGCTGTCTGGTATCCCTTTGTGTGTGTGTGTGTATGTGGGTGTGTAAATGTGTACGTGTGAGTGTGTGTGTGTATGCGTAAGTGTGGGTGTGTGTCATTTCTGCGACGCAATAATAATAAAATAATTTTAGATTTAACGGGATTTTTCTGCATATGAACTATCCTGCAATAAATTTGCGGGATATTTCTAATTCATTCATGATTATTCCTCGACATCCCGACAATGAATATTGTAATAAAATTTGAAAAATTCGCATGCGTTTTTTAAAGTCTAAAACTAAAAACAGCAGTATTCTTTGTAGGTACTTGAGTTATCGTAGGCAATACACAGACACACACACACACACACACACACACACACACACGCACACACATACACACACACACGCACACACATACACACAACACAGACAGACATACACACATACACACACACAAAGGGATACCAGCAGACACTACCTCAATGTGGTATATCCTGGGTAACCCCAAAGATGTCTGCAATTTTTGAAAAAATGATAATCCGAGGTCGGTAGATTGATTGTCCATCAAAAGAATTGATTTTTGAGGAAAATATGTCCTGAATATGAAAGGAAAACCATCTATGATTAGCTCCTTGCGGAAAACCCGTACTTCTATGGGGACACAATTTTTTTCTCAAATTTTTGAAAAACACGGGAGAAAAATCAAAAATTCAGCACGACCGATCGATTGGCAATAAAAAAAAACGAACATTTAGAAAAAAAAAATGTTATGATTAGGTGAAAATTACGATCTATAGAGTGATTTTCCCGCGAAAAAACGCCGTTTTTTTTTCATAAAAATTAATACTTCTTCTGAAAATTCCGGAAAATTGTGGAAAAAAAAAAAACCTAAAATCTAGCTCAACAGATCGATTGATCATGAAAAAATGAATAACTTAAAAAATATATTTTCGATTACTTCAAAATTAGGACCTGTAGGGAAATTTGAGTGGCACAGTGTGGCTTCGTCCCACTGTGAGCCGCCGAAACCCCCAAAAAATGTCATTTAACAATATAAAATCAATAAATTTAGTTTATTCTTGACAAAATAGGAGGAAACCTATAAAAGGCAGACGCTGCCAATAGCGGAGGACGAAGCTGTAGCCGTTTTTTTCAGCCAAAAACGGTCGTTCTTCAAGAATAAATAAGTTTTGGGTCCTATGCGTTCGTCCAAGTTATTTTTGAAAAATTTAGACCTTAACTAATAAAATATCAAGAGTGCAGAGGCATTTTCAAAATTCAAAAAAAAATCAAAATTCTGATAGTATAAACACTATTAGATGAATTTTAAAGTATTTATTTAAAATTAAACATTTTAAAAATTTTGCAAGCGTTTAATCGAAATTTTAAATATTTATTTAATTTTTCAAGCATTCATTTACTTGAATTTATACTAGAATTTTGAAAGCATTTTATTTGAAGTTTCTAGTAAACACTGTAAAAATCTAGCAAATTCTTAATTTTAAGTAAATACTTTACAATTCATCTTAGGTTTTCTAATAGTGTAGTCTGATAATAATAATTTCAGTCACCCAGTACGAATTTTAAGTAGAATCTGTAGAATCTATAGTAGCGTCTATAACACAAGTCTGCAAAAAAAAAAAAAATTGAGAGCTGTTTTGGTTTTTTTTTGCGTAATTTTTTATGTTTTTGGGTGTACTGATTCCGAAAATGACTTTCATTTTGTCATAGAACGTCACGTTTTCTGACAATGTAGGTATCTATGTTAAACAAGTTATCATCTTAAAATAAAAGATAAAAGACTAAAAAATTTTTTTTTTAATTTATAATTGCGTAACAAAACTTATTTTTTTATCTAAAATACATTCATTAGTAAGCACTAAACACATTTCTTTTTCCCCAGTGCTCCATCTTCCCTGGTATCTTTTTTCCATCTCCTTAATATCTTGGTGAAATCGTTCACCTTGCTCTTCACTCAGATCTCCTAAATTTTCTGGAAAGTAGTCGAGGTGGGAACGAAGAAAATGTACTTTCAAAACTCATTAGGCAACCTGAAGCTTGAAATGCTTTTAACATTCTTTTGACGATTTGTTTGTAGTTAGGGTCTTTTGTTATTGCCTAAAAATTTCTCTATGACCTCTTTAAAGGCAATCCACCCTTCTCTTTGAGGATCCGTCATGGTTGTGATGAATTGTGGATCAGCCATAAGCCGTCTAATATCTGGTCCAACGAAAACACCTTCCTTCAACTTTGCCTCCGAGAGGCCTGGAAACTTTGATATTAAGTATTTGGAACAATTTTCATCTCTTGAAAGTGACTTTACAAATTGCTTCATCAATTCCAGCTTTATGTGAAGCGGTGGTAGAAGAACTTTATGAGGAGGCACCACAGTTTCATGCAGGACGTTCTTTTCGTCAACTTTAAGCTCTTTTGTTCCAGTGACTTGCTCGGTCTCTACTATCCCATAGACACAAAAAGCGAGGGAATTTGGTAAACCCAGATTGTTGTCCGAGCAACATGCCCAAGATTTTTAAATCACCGCACACTTGCCAACCATGGTCTTTATATTTTAATTTGCAAAGAACCAATTCCAAGTTCTTGTAGGTTTCCTTGAGGTGTACGGAATGACCGACAGGAATGGAAGCATAGAAACCGCCATTGTGAAGCAGAACTGCTTCAAGGCTTCCTTTTGAAGAATCTATGAAAATACGCCACTGTGCTGGGTCGTATGAGATCTTAAATGTATCCATCAAACCTTCAATATTGGTACAATAAACCAACTCGTCCTCTTGGGCAAAGTAGGAAGTGAACTGCTTCTCACGATATCTAAACCAGGAGGAAGACACTCCCGGCAAAAGTAAGTTCCTGCTTTTGAGCCTTGATCCAAGCAACTCAGCAGCGTTTCTGGGAAGATTCAAGTCTCTTACCAAATCATTTAGCTCGCCCTGGGAAAACAATTTCGGACTGCTGTCATCTTCAAATTGAAAACTTGACTTGTCATCGGGTTCAGGTATAGCACCATCTTCGTCAGAACTTGGAATCTCTTCCAAGGTAGCAGCGGTCTTGGGCACTGGTATTTCGGTCCCATGAGGGATGGGACGAATAGCTGATTGCAGATTGGGGTATGAAATGGACTGCTTCCATTTTGAATTATACCCTTTCACATTACACGAACAAAAGTAACAATCATCACTATGGTTCTTTTGCTCGCGCCATACCATATGAATCGCATATCGGAAAGCTTTTTTCTTGCCCTTAACCTTTCAGTGGTCGCGCTAAAATTCTTAACGCCAGTGGTCGCTGCGGACTCTCAGTCCATACTTAGAAAATATACGTGTTTTTAATATAAATTTATTAAAATTATAAGGTTGCTGTAATAAAACACGTTGTAGATAGAAATCAGTATATTATATAGTAATAATATTATAAAATATTCATAGTAACAGCTAAAGTTCCAACACATTCTACTAACTTAGGAACTACAGTAGGAACCATATTATAAAGCCTAACTACAAAAAAATATAATGAAAAAAAATCAAGATTATTAAATCTTATATTAGTTGCCCCAATTAGCCATTTCTAAACATTCTGGGCAAATTAGTAGAGCATGTTCCAAACATAGATATGTGTGACACTTCCTACATAAATATCGGGTGGGACGATTTTTTTTTTCTGTCACACATAGCACATCGCCCTCTTTGATTTGCCGGCGGTTCTGCTTGCTGAGCTACCGGTTCTAATCCAAGAATCTCGCCAATCCTTATCTTCATCGATCTTGGTATATTTGTTAAAGAAGAGCGAATTCTTAACTGGTCACTTATTAACTCAAAAGATAGTTTTCGCAAAAATTCTCTCCTCAAATGTTTTTGTCTATATCATTGGCCTTGTAAATAACTAGAGAATTTATTCCTGCAACGTTTAACATTGAATAAAAAATTACCATTGGCCACCTTCGGGTACCACGTGCACAATTATAAGCAGCGCAAAGTTTGTCCACCGTATCCACTCCTCCCTTTGTTTGATTGTAGGTAGTTATTATGTCTGGTTTACCTGTTTCAGTGTCAATAATGTCATCATGGTGTAAGCTTGACGCGAGCAAAACATTTTTCTTCTTTTTTGGAATGTAGGATAAGATAGTGCAGTTATCATGGAATGCAAACATTGACGACTTTTCAGGACGATTTACTGGGCTGCAAAATTCAATGGGAAGTTCCCTTTTATTCTTTCTAATCGTTCCTACAAGAGTCATTCTAAAATTCTTTTTTAGGTTTTCTATCAACTTAAAACTAGTGAAAAAATTATCAGTAGTTACATTCCGTCCAGTTCCCCTTATAGATTCACACATTCTTTCCACAACACCATCTGGAGAATTATTTATTTCCCAAGGACCAGCTGGTTGTTTACCAACGTATACTTCCATGTTGCAAGTATAAAAAACCTTTGAATCGCAGAAGGCATAAATCTTAATGCCATATTTGCTCGGTTTATTGGGAATATATTGACGAAATATACATCTACCTCTAAAAGCCTCCAGTTTCTCGTCAACTGTTACGTAATGGAAAGGTGTGAATGCAGTTTTACATTTCTCTACGAAAATGTCAAAAATATCTCGAATCGCCGCCAACCTGTCTAGAGACTTCCTAGCTTCACGGGTTTCAAGATCATCAAATCTTATATGTCGCATTAGAAAACGAAATCTTTGTAACGACATCGTAAGTCTAAATATCTCAACCCCAGTGCCATCAACTCTCCAAAGATCTTCAGCATTGAGGTGATTACTCTTCATAACTCCCGCCAAATATAAGAGACCTATCAGTGCTTGTAGTTCAAGAATATTTGTTGTTTTTGCATCACGTTCACGGGAATATTTATCTTGAACAGCCTGAATATGCTTGTTTGTATTATCTACAATAACCTGAAGAACATTCTCAGGAAAAAAGTACTGCCATATCGCCAATGGTGTTCTTAGATTTTTTACAGTTTCTTTTGGACCAGGTAGGTGGGTAATCAAATTTTCCGATCGGGTTCTTACATTTCTTGGGTTGCAATGTTTTCTCCATTTCGTCGATTGATCCTTTCCGATAAAAAATGGACCGTCAATTTGCAGAATTTCCTCTTCATTGTCTGAAATATCCTGCTCACTATCTGTTTCGTGTTCTTCGCACTCCACAGCATCCACTTCATCTTCATCGGAGTCATCTAAGGGTGCTTCTTCTTCGTCAGATGATTCTAAACATGATTTCATTAGTTCATGCAGCCGTTCTTACTCTTTTTCATAGGATGCCATACTAAAACATATTTTTAATATTAAACAATTACAAAAAGGTATCAAATGAAACATACCTTGGCAAAAGTAGAGCAGCTAATTTGTAAATATATTTGTCACCTCACTGGTCGCTGCGGATTCTCAGTCCGCAAGCACGAATTATTGGAGAAAATACAAAACTATATGCCTGCTCACTCGAGTCGACTGAAATACGCTGTTAAGGAAAGGTACTGAGAAGCGCGACACTTAGAGGGGGGTATCCTTGAAATTATCGTCGATCACAAACCGGTGCGGAGCGACAGTCCGCGCGCGACCACTGAAAGGTTAAACCAATTTCGAAGGTCTTCAACACATCGTTTGCAGACTTTATGAGATGCCCAAACTTTATCCTGACCTCCAAGTTTTAAGCCAAAATACGTGAAGTATACTTTTTTTACAAAGTCCGTAATATTAAGTTGTTGCTTTAATACCATATATTCGCCACAAATATAACAGAAACTGTCAGACGAATTCACACATTTCCGCACAGATGACATTGCACTATATTGTACCAAGATCTATAAAACAATGACGAGTTAACACGTAATTGTACCGCGCCACTTTCTACACTATCGGAGCGCGCACGTTCTGGTTACAACGTTTATGTTTGTTAATTTAGCTCACATTATTATTTAGAAAGTAATGATAGTTATGGCTTCTATACGTTTAAAAACAGTAATCAAAATAATTTATATATATATATTTATTTATGACTTCAAGTTAGCCCAAAAAAAAAACCCTTTTTTATAATAAAATTTTGCGTTTTGCAAAATAACCTGACGTTCTGGAATTTTTTGAGTATTTTTTTAGTTTTCAGAAACCTAAATACATAGAAATCAGTTGAAAACATCCAGACAGCATTTTTGTTACACACCTGTGTAATATCAGAATTTCGATTTTTTTTTAACTTTTAAAATGCCTTGGCTTATTCAGGTACAAATGAAGCGTCTACCCTCGTAATATTTTATTAATTAAGGCCTAAATTATCCTAAAATAACTTAGGCAGACGCGTATGACCTAAAACTTGGGACTTATGGTCTTATTTATTCGAAAACTCGAAGAACGACCATTTTTGACTGGAAAAAGCGGGTCCAGCTTCGTCCTCCGGTATTGGTGGCGTCTGCCTTTTGCAGGTTAGTTCAGGTCAGAAGAACAAACTAAATTTATTGATTTTATGTGGTTAAATGACGTTTTTTGGGCCCTAAAGCTGGGTGTGCTCTCGGCGGTGTCTGCGCTTTGGAGCGCTCGACTTTTCTAGTGTCAACAAATGTTATGTTACATGATTCAAGTGGCTAAACGACAGTTCATTTTTGGATGAAGCATTTTGGGCCTTATCTAGGCATTCTAGGGCACGGGGGCAGCAAAATCAACGTTAAAGCCAACGCCAACTCGCTCAATAGAATGAACAACTAGGCAGACTGTTAGTTGACAGGTTATAATTTCGGGTCACCCTCTTGGTCTACTATAGTCTATTATAAGAGTCATCTTTTATGCCCAAGACATGCCCTCTGACCTCCTAACTCTAATTAAAAAAAGGCCAGTACGGGATTTATTTCCCATACAACGGTAAATAATGAACAACCATCTAGATCGGCAGCTGGTTCTTCTCTTTCTTTAGTTATTGCAAATATATTTATGGATCACATCGTCATTTGGTCACCCGGTTAAGAATTACTTCAAAGATTTCTCAATTATCTTAACTCTTTACATCTAAATATCGACTTCAATTTGGATATTGAAAATAATAATATTTTTCCTTTCCTTGATATTCTTATTAATCGAAACTCAGATATGACTTTGGTAAATCAGTAAACAGAAAACCCACTCAGATGAGATATTTAAATGCTTTGTCGCATCACCGTCTCGCCCAAAAACGCTTAGTCGGCAACTCTCTTGTTCATAGAGCTATATCTGAGTCTCAGCCACAATCTTTTCAATCAGAACTGAAACATCTGACTTCCGTTCTTCAATCAAATAATTTCCCCTACCGAGATACAAAACGTTCCACTGGAAAACATTTAACTACCCAGGTACCTACGAAGACTAGAAGTCAAGCAGATCAGTCTTTTGGGGTCGTAATCTTTCCCTTATTAAGAATGTCGTTACGCGCGTTACGAAAATACAAAAACATAAAATAATAACACTACTCACGTGCCTTAAGCTCATCTACACGACTTCTGTCAAAGATGAGATTCCCCTTGAAAATCCAGTTGGCCCAGGTAGCTGACGCAAAACCTATATCGGCGAAACGAGCTGGAACATGAGTAATAGAATTAAGGAACATCCAATGGTGGTACGCCTTCCTAGCATTTTCACTGCAGTTCTTGCAGAAGACCAGCATGAGATAGGGTATCAGATTTTATCATCAATCCTTGCAGCAATTTTTTTTTATCCTAGAAAAATGCTGGAGTCTATTTACAACCTTGATCATAACAGTGGTCTTACCCTTCACCAATCTGGCAGCATATCATCCATGAAGAGCCCCTTCACGGTCCACTAATGTAAAAATTGCATGCTAGATTCTGAAGAAGTCCGTTCTCAAAATACGCTCTGAAAAAGCCGGCGATGATTAATGAAACGTCAGCATCACATTTTCAATCCTCACCCAAATCCAAAAAAAATTATAGCTATAAGCTTAAAAATATAATATTTTTTACTTTTTTTTGTCTTTTAATAACATTAGAAAAATTTGACGTGGAATATATCCAAAAAGCAAGTTTTACCTTCATAATCTAATCACCTAGTAAGTAATGTATCCAATATTAACGGGGATATACATTTGATTATTTTTTTTTAAGGGGCTAACCTTATAGAAGATTTTAGACAAAAGAAACGACAAGCTCTGGATAAACAAGACAAATTTATAACTACTAATATCAAAACTAAGCTTGAGCGCATGATAGCCAACAGAAACAAGTTACAAGGTAATGTTTACTTTAAATACAAAACGAATCATAGACTTACTAAGTAGGATTTTAGACAGATTTTTTTAGACATATATAGTACTAGCAGGGCCCGCGGCTCCGCTCGCGTGGATTTGATTCACTACTATCGTCACTGCTTATTCCTTATGTTACCCAACGTAATAAAATATCTCCCATTATCTCCAAATATTTCTCCTTATCTCCCATTATCTCTACATAATATCCATTATCCAGGCTTATCTCTGCTCATCGCCCATTATTTCTCTTTATCTCCCATTATTTCTCCTTATCTTCCATTATCTCACCTTATCTTCCATTATCTAGGCTTATCTCGACTTATGTCGCAATATTTCTCCTTATCTCCCATTTTTTTTCCTTATCTCCCATTATCTCACCATAACTCCCATTATCTAGACTTATCTTTACTTATCTACCATTATTTCTCCTTATCTCCTATTATTTATACTTATCTTCCATTATCTCACCTTGTCTCCCCTTATCGAGGCTTATTTCGGCTTATCTCCCATTATTTTTCCTTATCTCCCATTATCTCACCTTATCGCCCATTATCTAGGCTTATATCGAGTTATATAGAACATATGTATAAATTTATAAAAACACGTAAATTGGATAAGTGGTTCTCAAGTGATAAGCGCATTAACGGACAGACAGACAGACAGAGAGGCGGAGAGACAGGCGAACAGACAGACAGAGAGACGTTGCATTTTATATGTATTCTAGATAGAAGATTATAGATAACCTGGCCAGAGAACAAATGCATGAATTAAAAAAAAAAACACGTAAATCGGATAAGTGGTCCTCGAGTGATAAGCGCACTAACGGACAGACAGACAGACAGAGAGACGTTGCATTTTATATATATTATATTCTTTGCTACATGATATTGTTCCATATTTAATGCTTTAGGCAGTGTATTGCAAGAGAACGCGCTAGCGGCAAACTTTTCTCCGACTTGTTTCACTATTATCGTCACTGCTTGTTCGTTATGTCACTTAACGTAATAAAAATATATCCTATAACCTGGCTAGACAACATATATATATTTAACAAAAAAAACACGTAAATCGGATAAGTGGTTCTCCAGTGATAAGCGCACTAATGGACAGACAGACAGACAAAGAGACGTTACATTTTATATATATTATAGATGTAACAAAATATATAACTATAACCTGGTCAGAGAACATATGTATGAATTTAAAAAAATCAGGTAAATCGGATAAGTGGTTCTCAAGGGATAAGCGCACTAAACGGACAGACAGACAGACAAAAAGACGTTGCATTTTATATATATTATAGATATAGATTATTATTATTATTATATAACCAGGCCAAAGAATATATGTATGAATTTAAAAAAAGAGACGTAAATCGGATAAGTGATTCTCGCGTGATAAATGCACTAACGGACAGACAGGCAGACAGAGAGACATTGTATTTTATATATTATAGATTTTAGATATTCGCTGCTACATAATATTGTTCCATATTTAATCGTTTAAGCTGTGTACTGTACTAAATAGTGGTCACTACCAACAAGATATCGAGTGATGCCTAGGAAAGGAAGGGGAAAATGCTAAAAACCCAAATGGGGAAAGAATAACTTCTGCATAGAAAACGAGCTGATCATAGCAAATAGTCACTTCAAATATAAGGACGTACACAAATATACAAGAGAAGTCGCTAGTAGAAAAGAAAAGTCAATAATAGATTACTTCCTGGTAACCAAAGTTATATGGAAAAAGGTGAGGGACATAAAAGTCAGAAGAGGAGCAGAAGTTGGTAGTGACCACTATTTAGTGGTTATGAAGTGG
This sequence comes from Pachyrhynchus sulphureomaculatus, assembly GCA_019049505.1. Classification (NCBI taxonomy): domain Eukaryota; kingdom Metazoa; phylum Arthropoda; class Insecta; order Coleoptera; family Curculionidae; genus Pachyrhynchus; species Pachyrhynchus sulphureomaculatus. The sequence continues at coordinate 98,444,049 of CM032451.1, forward strand.
CAAAAAGAGAGAGTGGTAAGGAAGAGAAGGGAAGAAGAGTGGAAAATAGAAAGATAAGATGCTATAGACTAGAAAGACAGGAACTCAGAGACAGATACCGAAGGCAGATACAACAAGACATGCAAGGTATAACGGGGCCGTAAACAATAGAAGATATGTGGACAAAGATAAAGGAGGCAATACTAAAAGCAGCCGAAGGGGTGTGTGGAACCGCAAGGATTGTAAACAAAGAATTTAAAAAAACACAGTGGTGGAATGAAAAAATAAAGAACGCAATTAAAGTAAAAAGGAGAAAATGGAAGAAATGCCTGAGCAAGAAGACGCAACAGGATTACGAAGAATATAAAAGAGAAAGGAAGATGGTTAAGGACCTGGTAAAAGTTGGAAAGAGAGCAATGAGGAAGGCGTACGACGAAAATCAAAAACTGTTCTATGAAGTGATGAGAAATCAAAGAAAAAACCAAGGAAACATACGAAGAAATATAAAAGATGATAAAGGGACAATATTAACAGAAGAACAGGAAATCATGGAAAGATGGAGGCAGTACTTCAAGAGATATTACACAACAAATAAACAGAGCAAACAACTTGAAGCAGACAAGGGGGAGGGAGAGAGATGAATATGAAGAAGAGATAACTAAAGAAGAAATCAAAGCGGCAATAAGAAAAATGAAGGCAGGCAAAGCGCCAGGACAGGACGACATAACGGTGGAAATGATAAAAGCCGGAAACGAAGAAATGGTAAGAATATTGCAAATATTGATGAACAAAATATACACGGAAGGAACTGCGCCAAAATAATGGCAAGTGGGAATCATAGTACCCATACACAAAAAGGGAGACACAAGAGACTGTAATAACTTTCGAGGAATCACATTACTCAGCGCAGTAGGACGCATGAGAGATGGAGAAAAGGCTGAGAGAAAGACTGGAGGAAACACTAGAAGACACACAATTTGGTTTCAGATCAAACAGAAGCGTGACAGATGCCAATTTCATAGTCAGGAAAGTGAGCGAAAAAGTCCTAAGAGAAGCAGGGGAAGTACACCTGGAAAAGGATTTTGATAGAATAGAGAGAGAAGACATCTGGAGGACCTTGAAGAATAGAGGAATTGATGAAAAAAACAATAAATGGAATAAAATGTCTATATAAACAAACAACAAATTATATTAGAGTAAGATATGAAAAGTCATAGAGTTTCGAAACATCTAAAGGCGTCAGACAGAGGTGTATACTGAGTCCACTGCTGTTCTCGGTAGTGGACGAGGCCATAAAAACCACAAAAAGGCAAACAAAGAAATACTGGGTAAGGTTCCGGAACATGGAGAGAGTTGGAATAACGGAGATAACATACGCTGACGATATGGTATTGATCGCAAAAAAAAACGAGAAAAACTTGAACGAAAGCCTAATAGTGTACAACGAAAACTTGGAACGCATGAATATGCGCATAAATGTGAAAAAAACGAAGACAATGATCATAAGCAAGGAGAACAAAACGCATGAAATATACAGCAGGTGGAGAGTTTCAAATATTTGGGTGCAATGGTGACGATGGATGGAGGGCTGGATGAGGAGATTAGGGCGAGGACAGAGGCAGCGTGGAAACTCTTTAATAGTATCAAGAAAACATTCCTAGGCAAAAAAAAATACCAAAATCAACAACACTACAAATCTTCAAAAAGGTGGCGACACCAATAATTACGTACGGATCTGAAGTGTGGACAATAACACAAAGTCACAGAAGTAATCGCGTTGTCTAAAAGGTGCTGTGAAATACAAATGTATGTTTCGTCACTTGGACGGACACTACGATATCCTCACGGATATCCGTAGGATATGGAAAATAGTAAATAATCCTTATTTGAAGAGATGAACGATAAAAAAAAAATTAAATAATTTGTTCCTGTTCCAGAATTAACGTATCATAATATCTAGCAATTACTTTAAAAATTTGGACTGAAAAAACGCATCTTGGCTACAAATTCTTTTACCAATTTGAGGCGTGTAATTCGGTAGATGGTGGCATGAGGTTAATATTGGGTTGACATCAGCCAAATATACAACTTCCTATTTCTTGCTGTTGTATTATCCAAGTACGCCAATAAAATATTGAATTTTCGCTCTTGGCCTTGTCGGTTCTAGTTCAACTATCGAGTCGTGATACAACGAAATGCACAACTCGAGATTGTTCGATAGATGGAACCGCTTTAAATAATTGGTGACATATGCAGTATGTTTAATTTTGCTAGCAACCCAACGGTTATTGTAGCAATTATAACCGCGAAATGCGTCTTTATTAAAAATCAATTTATAGCTTATAATTGTGGCGCTTTAGGTAAAGTGGGATATGACCTTAATACTGGGATGACATCAGTAGAAGATACAGACAGATTCTATAATATAGAACATTCACATAACCTCACTTTCGAATTTCAACGAGTAAAGTTGTACATGTACTCTGTGCGCTATATATCGGTATAATATGAAAGCTCTGTATGCGGTTTTTATTGTGAATATTCCAACCAACAGAAAGCGTGTAAAAAAGTAGAAACCTGAAATTATGGCACTACCATCAGCACTGCAACTCTGCATGCAGTTTTTAATGTCAATATCCTAAATAACACAGAGCCTGTAAAAAAAACAGAAACCTGTAATTAAATATGTGTAAAGTTAGGTATTATCATGACCTCACTTTCGAGTTTTGACGAGAAAATATTAAATACTGTGTGGTTGCGTATGCGCAGATTTTGACGGTTGCCAGTTGAGAGAGTGTTGTCAACAGATGGGGGCAGTGTTGTTGCTGAGGGCTAGGTAAATTTGAGTGTGATCTTTTAATATTAGGTATACTGTATATTTAATGTTAGATATGCAGTATATATATTTAATATTAGGTATTCATCTGACTGGTCTAAAATATAATACACAGTCAGATCGTTTGAGGCTAAGTTTATATCCAAGATCAGGTCAGGATCAGATCACGTAAGCTATTCTAACTACCCCAAGGTTATCAGTGATACAGCGTAGGCGATGAGTGAGGAAATTGGATGTATATATATATATATATATATATATATATATATATATATATATATATATATATATATATATATCGGGTGGCGCATAAGTAACGCTATGATTTATTTAATAAATAACTTTTTTCTTTCTGATTTTATTTAACGTTGGCGTTTATTAAAATTTAGAATATAGTTTGGAAATATGTTCACATTATGTTTTGAAGATAATATCTTTCAAATGGTGCCCATTGTTTGCTTCGACCTGACGTGCTCTTTCCAGAGCATTTCCCATAACTTTTCTTAAAATTTCAGGTCCCAGCGCCCTCACTTCTTCTCGGATATTCGCCTTAAGCTGTTGGATGGTTCTTGGCTTATTGGCATATACCTTACTCTTTAGGTAACCCCAAAGAAAAAAATCGGGGGCCGTTAAATCGGGCGAACGCGGTGGCTAGTTAAAATCAGAAAAACGCGATATTATTCGATCGGCAAAAATTTCTCGCAGGAGAGCCATAGTTGGACGAGCTGTGTGAGCTGTGACTCCATCTTGTTGGAACCATAATTCTGGATTGTTCTCTACCTCGGGCCTTAAAAAATTTTCAATCATTACCCGGTATTGAATGCCATTCACATTAACCGCAACTTGTTTGTCGGTTTCGAAAAAATATGGTCCAATGATCTTTTCTGAAGTTATTCCACACCATACTGTGCATTTAAGTGGGTGCATTGGATGTTCAACAATTATTCTTGGATTTTGGGTGCCCCATATTCTGCAATTTTGTTTATTCACGTGACCATTGAGGTGGAAATGGGCCTCATCGCTCATTATGAGTTTGTGAATAAACTCGTTGTTTTCTAGGCACAATTCTTGCAAACGGCGACTATATTGAATGCGTCTTTGTGCATCATTTGGTTTTAACTCATGAACCAATTGAATCTTATATGGGAAAAGGTGTAAATTATGCAAAATTCTTTGCAAAGACCGCCTAGACATCACCAACTGCTAGGAACGTCGCTTGGTGGAAGTTTCGGGGTTTTCCTCAATACTTGTTGCACCCGAGCAATGTTTACATCATTTCGAACTGCACGAGGTCTTCCAGCACGCGGAAGATCACAGACAGCCCCTTGTTGCCGAAAACGCTGAACCAATCGGTAAATTGTTGGAGCGCTAGGTGCATTTCGAACATGAAAGAAATTTCGATATGATCTTTGTGTCTGAATAATCGAATGCTGACTTCCATAATAAAATTGAACGACTTTGGTTCTTTGTTCTGTGCTGAGTGTTTCCATCATAAAGTTCCCAAGATTTTCAAAGTTAATTCTGAAAAAGAAAATAAAAAAAAAGACGTTAACAAAAAATTTATTCACTTATTAAATCATAACGTTACTTATGCGCCACCCTATATATATATATATATATATATATATATATATATATATATATATATATAGATTATCTGATTATCTTAAAGGATTTATTGTATTTATTATCACTTGTCGAAGCATTAGAAAGTTTAACTTTGTCGCTTAATGCGCAACGACGACCAGCATTATATTCAAGGTAGCATTTCGATTTGAAAACTAGTTTAATATTGGCTATTAATCAAATTTAGCTCGAGTCATTGTGTTCGGCGGTAGCGAAGTGTCGATCAGCGGACATAGGTCCCTCATTGAAGTGGTTGTCAAGAATTCGTCCCCTTGAAATAAATTGCCCAGAACTATATTTCTCACCAAATATAATAAGTACAAGACCTACGGCTATTTCCGCTCACGCGCCGCTCTTGTAGCAATGTACGCCTATGAAATAAATGTAACTCTAACCATAGATTCAAGTATACCTGGATTCTTCAAGTGCTTAAAACCTGAACTAACCTTGATGTTTATAAGAGCCCTGATCTGTAATTCTTTTATAATTAAATATATTTAGTTAGTATAAAATTATGACTAGAACGTAATTTTAACGACACTGTGACTTCAAATTTAGTTTCACAAGTGGCACATATACCTCGATAGTGAACTTTTAGTTACTTTTTTTGCATAAATCGTGCTTAAAAAGGGGTTAATGCTCTTACCCCTGATTTAAATCAGGCACAAGAAAGTGACGCCCTCTTTTATTTAAACCACCTCTTAAATTGACATAGTGAGAGTAAACGGAAGTATGGGTTCTAGATATGAATATTTTTTGCTTTAATTTTTTTTTTACATCCACACGTTTAAATTTAGAATTTTACTATTCTTTTATGTTATAGCAATCCGCTCTGGTAATTACTCTTTATTCGATGAAGTGGACAAGAATCAAAATATCCCACTTTTACCACCAAAAGAAGAGTATGTTGACACAGAATACGACCCGTATGGTCCGATGTATCTTACTGAGGTAAAATTAGGCATAGAATCAAGATTTTTCACTATAGGGGTACTGAAGACAAGATGGAAGTGATAGAGACATATATTTTTTTGATTTTTTTCGTATATTTCCTTTGCAAGCCACTGGATCTTAAATACAGTAATACCCCGCTTTACGCGAGGGATACGTTCCGAAAAAAATCGCGTTAACTGAAATTCGCGTATATCGAGGTTTATGATTAAACATAGTCAAAATTTAATACAAAAAAATACAAATCATTTTAATCAATCACTTTAATTCTAAGAACACTTTATGCAATACATACTCTTATTTTTTACGGAAAAATACATCTATTGTCTTTTGGGTAACGTTTTGTTTACGTTCTTGTAAAATACGTTCATAACACCCAACACTGTTTTTAATTGTTTGACACACGGTCAAGACACGGTCATCATTATTGTCTATACTCTGCAATATGTCCAAACCTGAATAAATTTTTGAAAGTGCATTTTGTATTTCCCCTGAAGATAAAACTTTCTCTTCTACTTGTTCTTCCTCATCGTAGATAGGATTATTCTGTAACTCGATCAGATCTTCATTGCTAATAGGATCGTCGTGCGTTGCTACAAGTTCTACGAGATCTTCTACCGTGACATCTTCAAGTTCAGACCCCTCAATCATTGCAGCAATGTCTTCAAGCACTTGTCTCTGCATCTGGACAATTCTTCTAGGTGCTTCCACTACATCTGGCCAAAGATTACGCCACACCCCATTCATACAACTCATTTTAACTTCCTTCCAAGCCTCTTCTATGTTGTGAATAGACTTCATAATGTTGTATGACTTCCACCACTCTCGCATAGACTGTCTTCCTTCCCCGTCAGTTTCATGAATTAGTTGGCTAAAAGTGCGGCGATGGTAATAAGCTTTGAAGTTTGCTATTGCTCCCTGGTCCATAGGTTGTAATATTGACGTAGTGTTTGGTGGAAGGAACTTTACGTACACTTTTAAGTCTCTGGGCGTATCAAGTAAGGTTGGATGTCCTGGGGCATTGTCTAAGAGTAATATAACTTTAGGTTCAAGCCCATTTCTGTCACAGTATGATTTGACTGATGGGCAAAAACTATTAGAATACCATTGTTGAAAAATTTCCCGTGTAACCCACGCCTTTCTGTTTGATCGCCACACAACTGGTAGACTTGTCTTGTCTGTGCCTCGCATTGCACGGGGTGTTTCTGAATGGTACACTAGTAAAGGTTTCAGTTTGAAATCACCAGTGGCATTACCACCCAGCAGAAGTGTTAGTCGATCTTTCGCAGCTTTGAAACCACTGGCTTGACGTTCTTCCTTAGAAATGAATGTTCGAGATGGCATTTTTTTCCAGTAAAGTGCGGTCTCATCAACATTGAAGATGAGACAAGCAGGAATTTTCTCTCGTCTAACGAAGTCTTGAAACTTGTCTGGAAACTCAGCTGCAGCTTGAATGTCCGCGCTGGCCGCCTCGCCTGTTATGTGGATATTGTGAAGATTAGAACGCTGCTTGAACCGATGGAACCAGCCTCTGCTGGCAGCAAAAGTCGGAGTGGCACTCCCTTCTCCTTCTTTTGTTTTCAGCATCTCATACAAAGATTTTGCTTTTGTGCATATGAGATCTTGACTTAGTGGTGTGTTCTTCTTATTCAAATCTTCGATCCAGACTGACAGTAATTTCTCCATTCTTTCTAAGATAGATGATCTCGAACGAGAAAGTTTTGTTGCACTTATAGGTGTTGAACCTTCGCTGGAGATTTTAATTTTTTCCCGATTTTTATAAATCGTTCTCACAGTCGATTCTGAGAGTCCAAAATCTCTCACAACAATTGTTGCTTTGCCTCCATTTTCCATTCTTCTTAACACTTTCATCTTCAATTCCAAAGTGACGCTTTTACGCTCTTTTTTCTTTACAGGCGGCATTTTTAACGTAGGGTTAAATTATGTATGTATGTATCTCCAATAAATATTAAAACAAAACTGCCAGCCGACCGAACTAACATTACGGAACAAATGAACACACGAAACGAACGAGGAAATCCCCATAGAACAAAGTCGAAGGACAGGGAATTCCCAATTCTTCAAAGAGAATATTCAGAGAAAGCGGGGATCCCCCCGCGACCATAGAGAAGTTAATGACTACATGAGCGCGAAATTTGAAATTCACGTTATAGTGAAACCGCGCGTAACGGGGTCGCGCTAAGCGGGGTATTACTGTAGATGTTAAATTTGCCTTTCTTACACTAAAGATTAACTTGACCTAAGCATTATAATTATAATTTTTTAGATTACTTGCTAAAATCTTAAAAAAGACATATACCAAGATATATATGAATGCTCGCTCCTAACTCTGTCCCCATACCCTTTTTCCCTTCTTATACATTTAACTGTTTTATGATTATTTTATATATTGATGCTCCAAATTTGGCCATCATCGCAATCGAAACCAGACAAAATTCCCATATTACTATTAAAACTATACAATATTTAACCACTGTACACCTCTTTCACCACCTACCTCTATTAAAATTGAAAGCAGCGAAAATATAACTTAATTTTCAGCCACCTCTTTAACCTCCATCCCTACCCTTTTAACTACTGCTGCAATCTTTACTATAAATAATTACGTATAAAATGTGTTTATTACTTCAACAAGAAACCAGAAGAAATTCCCATAATATCCTTTATGCCTACTTCTAAAATTACATCGAACAGACTGAGAGACAGACTAGGTTTTCTGTAATGTAGGAACCCTAAAACGTGACGAAAGACAAAAATCTCAAACAGCGATATTCTCACGTCTCTAGCAAGGAAAATAAACATATGAAATACTTTACTCTCCAAAAGTTGAAGCATGTTGGAGGTGTACCTTATTCAATAACAAATTGTTGAAGTTATTTGCTCAACACTTCCCTACCAAGGCTTAGTTCTAAAATAAATACTGAATTTGACTTTCTCGCACTAAAAAATTAGTTAATTCAAACAATTAAACGATAAATGAATTTTATTTTATAGACCATATTAATCACAAAAAAAAAATTGACAAGAGCAAGAGTTTCAAAAATATTTGCAAATGAAATCGTATATTTTTCTCTACACAGCATTTCTGTTAAAATCGAAAATAATAAACTCCACTCGCTATTTAATTAACACCTTTCGTATTTGTCCGAGGGAAAATAGTAAAAAATAACACGATTTTCAAACTCCTTACTTCAAGAACCCTAAAAAAGACATATAATATGAGATACACGAAGCAACATTTCTAACCACCACTTTAATAATCTCTTGCCTGTATGACTAATGGAAAATACTGAACAAATAACACAATTTCGGATTTATTAACTTCAATAACTCCCTAGAAAAGCATGTATAACACGATATATACGAAGATACAACCCCTCTAATCAACTCCCTTACCTCACTGATATATATATATATATATATATATATATATATATATATATATATCTATATATATATATATATACGAGGCTGGTTTGAAAAGTCCGTGCAAAGTCTGAGAGATGGCACCACCGGCGCGTATCGAGGTCATGTTTCGTTAGTAGCATCTCTTGAATGAACGCACACCAAGTTTCAGCCATATTGGTATATTTCTTTGTGTTTGGCATTCATGGTAATCAAGGAAGTCGAGTGATTTTCAAGAAATGGACGAAAAAGAATTTCGTGTGGTGATTAAACATTACTTTATGAAAGGCAAAACGCCTCAGGAGACTAAAGAGAAGCTTGATAAACATTATGGTGACTCTGCACCTTCGATTAGAACAGTTTATAAGTGGTTTCAAAATTTTCGGACTGGCCATATGGGCACAAGTGTCGCTGAACGTTCTGGACGGCCTGTGGAGGTTACGACTCCAGAAATCATTGATCAAATCCATGATATGGTGATTAATGACAGAAGAGTTAAGGTGCGTGAGATTGCTAGTGCTGTGGGCATCTCGACTGAATGGGTACATAATATTTTGCATAAACATTTAGACATGAGAAAGCTATCCGCAAGATGGGTGCCGCGATTGCTCACGCTTGACCAAAAACGGAATCGTGTGAAGTGTTGCAAGGATGGTTTGCAGCTGTTCCAGAAGAATCCGGAGGACTGTAAGCGTCGTTTCGTCACTGTGGAAGAAACATGGATACATTACTATACTCCTGAGACCAAACAACAATCTAAATAATGGGTTACCAAGGGGGAATCTGCACCAAAAAAGGCGAAGACCGTTCCTTCGGCCGGAAAGGTTATGGCGACTGTCTTTTGGGATTCGCAAGGGGTAATCCTCATCGACTATCTGGAAAAGGGTAAAACTATTACAGGTGAATATTATTTATCGTTATTGGACCGTTTGAAAACCGAGCTGCAAGAAAAAAACGCCCGCGATTGGCCCACAAGAAAGTCCTTTTCCATCACGACAACGCACCAGCACACACCTCAGCAGTTGTGATTGCAAAATTAATGGAAATAGGATTCCAACTCGTTTCACATCCCCCCCTATTCTCCAGACTTGGCTCCCTCGGACTACTGTTTGTTCCCCAATTTGAAGAAATGGCTGGCGGGACAAAGATTTTATTCAAACAAGGAGGTGATTGCAGACACTAATGGATATTTTGCAGACTTGGACAAATCCTATTATTCGGAAGGGATCAACAAACTAGAAACATCGTTGGACGAAGTGTATAAGCCTAAAAGGAGACTATGTCGAAAAATAAAAAAGGTTTACCCCAAACACATAAGTAGTTTTTATTTTTGCACGGACTTTTCAAACCAGCCTCGTATATATATATATATATATATATATATATATATATATATATATATATATATATATATATATATATATATATAATATATATATATATATATATATATATATATATATATATATATATATATATATATATATATATATATTATCATAAATAATTAAAAATAGGGGAACATCAGAAAATTGGTTCCCAAGAACCCTGAAATGGGATGTAACATAATATATACGAAGCGCCCTCTCTGACTCCCTCTTCATCTCATTAACAGGTTGACTGCCGACCACTCCGATCGGAGTGCGTCGGGTCTCTTCGCCAACGCCGTCTACTCCGATCGGAGTTCGACATGCGTTCTTACGAAACGTTTTAGTATTCCATCGGCGTTGTATATGAAACGTGTTTCTAGTGGTGGCGTTGCTTAAAAACGCAAGTTCTAACATGTGCTTAAGTGGTTCCGCGGATTTGCTTTTGGTTTGGTTGTAATCTGCCGTACAATATGGACAATCAACCTGGGCCTTCTGGTATTAAAAAAAATACATTGTAGTGATGAAAAAAAGGTATATGATAAGAAAAAGAAGCTAACTGACACTGAATTATTGCAGCTATTGGAAGAAAGCGGAGGTAGTAGTGACGAACATTACGTACCAGACACAGACGATAGTGATGTAAATTCAAGCTCCGAGTCCGAAGAAGAGAATTTTATAGACCCTATTCGGCCACATCAAACACTTCCTAGCCTTGATGAGATAAAATGGAACGACAGAGGTGCGTTAAAACAAATTTTGTTCCAGAAAACCCAGGAATTATTGGTGCAAATTCCAGGACACCATAGGTGCACCCTAGCTATCGATTTTTTCGAAATGATCATTGATGATGATTTTTTACAAACTATTGTAGAACGAACGAACTCTTACGCAGTCGAGGTTTTGCTGCGCCCAGAAACAAGTACAAAATCACGTATTACTAATTTTAAAGATCTTACTCTTGACGAACTAAAAATTTTTTTGGCCCTGTTACTTCACACTGGCACAATATCCTTGAGCCGTCTTAACGATTATTGGAAAACTGATCCGCTATTTAATCTACCTGTTTTTAGAAAATATATGTCAAGGAATAGATTTTTGCTTATCTTGAGGTGTTTGCATTTTACATCTTCAGATATGGATCCGGCAGATCGGCTAGAAAAGATTAGATTTGTGGCAGATTTTTTTAACAACAAGATGGGAGAAATTTACTATCCTGGAAGAGAGTTGTCTTTGGATGAAGCTATGGTACTTTATCGGGGTCGTCTCCAGTTTAAACAGTATATCAAGAATAAGCGTCATAAGTATGGTATGAAGTTATACATGCTGACAGAGCCTAATGGACTTATTTTGAAATTTCGTGTCTACGAAGGTGCGACAGATGTTTATGGTGGAAGCGGACATACTGAAAAGATTGTTTTACATTTATTGGAGGAAAAATTGGATGTGGGACATGCTGTTTATCTAGACAATTTTTACAATAGTGTTAATTTAGCTAGGAAATTACTTCAACAAAATACATACTGCACTGGTACGCTGAGAGCTGAGAGGAAAGATAATCCGAAAGAGGTAATGAGTGCAAACTTAAAACGTGGTGAGAATAAATCTATGTTTTGCAAGGAAAATGGCGCGATAAACGCAATGTTCAATACATTTCAACAGAATTTGGAAGCGAAATGGGCATTTTTAAAAACAAAAGAAATCAAGAATCTGAAAAACCTTCCGCAATCATTGGATATAATGCTTTTATGTCCGGTATAGATAGACAGGATCAAATGATGGCACATCATCCTTGCAGCCGTAAAACCATTCGGTGGCACAAAAAGTTATTCATGCATGTGCTGCAAATGAGTATGATAAACGCCTATTTTTTGTACAATAAATATTCGCGGTCTGACCAGTTACGATTATATGACTTCCGATTGGATGTCATAAGAAATTTACTAGCCAGACGACCAATTACTAATTTGCCGCAAATTCCTCCAGGCCAAATAAATGTCCACAGCATTAGCAAAGTAGAAAAAATTGTTAGTGAAAAAAAGGAACTAAAGAAACAAAACGGGTAAGCAGAAAGGAATGCAAAGAATGCAGGAAAAATAAAATAAGAAAGCAGTGTATGAATGCAAAATGTGCCGCGGACAACCAGGTTTTTACCTTAATTGCTTTGAGGATTACCATAAAAATGTACAAAAATGATTTAGAAATAAATGTTTTGAGTTCATGAGTTCGATTTATTATTTCTTTACTTATTTAATTGGACACTCCGATCGGAGTGTTCGGCATCTAGTAAAAATTTTCACTTGCAATGCCGATTACTCCGATCGGAGTGAAATTTTTTTTTTTAATATTTTGAATGGCACATAAAAAAAACACATCCAAGACTCATTTTAGTTCATATTTACCACAATAAAATAAAAATATTTGGAAAAATCTTACCGGCGTCAACCACAAACTCAAAAATATAGATCGGCAGTCAACCTGTTAACTCTTTATGTATTTGATCCTAAATAATTGAAAATAATAAATTAACAAAATTTTTGAAATTCTGTTCTCTAATAACCTTGAAAATGGGACGTAAACTTAAGACGATATATTTGAATCAGCCTCTAAGACCGTCATCTACCGCTTTACCCTTGTATATTTGATTATAGATCATTATGCTTAGAACTTTTTCATTAAATCAATCATCAATAATTTAATATATAAATAAAAATTTTGCGATCCTATTCCTCATATCCCCTTCATCTTCAGCAATATTGCTCAAAAACTATAGGTTTCATCTTTACGTGAAATACTATATGTATACCAAATTCTAAATTGTTATCTCATTTCATTCGGAAGTTATCGCTCCACATGACCGACAGACAGACGGAACGACAGACCAGCAGACTGACGAAAATGAGTGAGTATATCTCTTATGATTTAGGGACCATGAAACTTGAGGAAATGCGAAAATCTCCGAGTCTGAGTTTTCTCATCAAATACTATATATATTTTTTCTTTATGGGTTTAGCACACAGGAAAGTCCCTAAAGCGCTCCAGGAGCGGCACGTGTACGCAAAAAGCGATTCACGTTGTTCTTAAATCGCTATAAATTGTACTCGGTGGGAAACCCAACCCTGGGCAAATTATTCCAAAGGAATGATGTTCTCCATATAAAAGACTGCTTGCAAAGCGTTGTACACGGAGTAACAAGCTGAACCTCATACGGATGTGAAGTATTAGCGCGACGTCATTTCTAACATGCACGGCTCTGGGAGGAAATAAGCGGGCTACATCCTTCGAACACTTTCCATGGAAATACTTATAAAACAGACTCATGTCGCCAACCGTTCTTCGATGTTCAAGCGAATCAAGGCCGCCGGTCAGTTCCGGTCTCCAATCAGACGAACAGCTCTTCTCTGAACAGATTTGAACAAATGCAGTGTATGTTTGGGAGCGGAGCCTCAAACATAGGAGCAGTATTGCATAGTTAGTCTAATTTGAGCTTTCTAAAGAATTAACAGTTGTTGTGGAGTGTAACGCTTTCTGGTTCGAAATAATATTCCCAACTTTTGAGAACCTCTCTTTGCTATGCCTGCAACATGTTCATGCTAGGACATATTTGCTCCCAAAATAACGCCCAATAAATTAAGTGACGATGCTAGGGGAATGGAGTACCCAGTCATAACTATGTCGGGCTCAGCAACGTTAACTTTTTCAGAAAAAGCTGCCGCGTTGGTTTTTGTAGCGTTAAATTCCACTTGGTTACTCTCACCCCAAGATAGAATTTCTTCCAGGTCTTTGTTAAGTTCAACGACCTCCTGCTGTCTGCAGATGTTCGCCTGAGTAACGATAACGATAGCGTACTGTCATCTGCAAAGCTGTAGATTGGATTCCCAGTCTTTTCCAGCAGATTGTTAATGTAAATGAGAAAGAGAGTAGGAGACAGTATGGAGCCTTGGGGCACACAGGCGTTGTTAGTGAAGGTGTTAGAAAGAAATCCGTCGACCACTACTCGTAAAGAACGTTCTGTGAGGAAACATGAGAGCCACAAACAGAACCTTTGAGACATACCACAAGAGCGTAGCTTAGTCAACAGTCCATCGTGCCAAACACGGTCGAAGGCCTTGGATATGTCAAAAGCAACCGCTTGAGATTCTCCAAAGTGTTCAATTGCGTTGTTTCAACATGTGCTACATAAGTCAGAAGATCTCCTGTTGATCTATGTTTACGAAAGCCATATTGGTGATCGCTAATAATGTTGAATCCTTCATGTGTGTACCAAATGTACTAATGTGTACCAACAAACAGACGGAACGATAAACCGGCAGATTGACGGAAATGAGTAAGTATATCTCTTATGATTTAGAGACTATGAAACTTGAAGAAATGCAAGAATCTCCAAGTACGATTTTTCACGTCAAATACTATATGTGTACCAAATTCGAAATTGATATCTCATTCGGGAGTTGTCGTGCCAAATGACCGACAGACAGACAGAACGACAGCCGGCAGACTAACTAAAATGAGTGAGTATATCTCTTATGATTTAGGGACCATGAAACTTAAAGAAATGCAATTATCTTCGAGTCTGATTTTTCACGTTTACAATACTTTTCTTTAGCAAAGCAAAGCAAACTAAGGCTGGAAATATCTTTAGAAATGAGTGAGTTTTTACAATTTTTTCAAGAAAAGAAAAATTTGTTTAAAGTTTCTCAAATTTAAAGGATCATTTACACATATATCAAAGTACAAAAAAATGTTTTTTAAAACAAATTTCAAAATTGCTGCCATGGAATACGATTTGCTTCGGAGGGACTTGTTTCACGGCATACAAAATAGATGCTACATTGATCTGAAACACAAAAATATTCTTTTTTCTATTCGGTTTAAATGTGGCTTCTATATGGCATTAAAGAAAACGAAAAAAATGAAAATTAAAAAAATTTCGGACATTTTTACAAAAAATTTGCTATTATTAGCCAAATTTCCCACTTATGTATGACCTATTACTAAATGCGGAATGGTCCCCTGTCATTAACTGTCTGTCTTTGAAGACCCTTGTCAGATCCTGTCTGACACATTAAATAACATCCTTTTTGCAAGCGTACCTCAGAAGTCACAACGTAGAAGGCACTTCCCTCTTTGGTACACCAAAGAAATCATAGATAAAAATTATAAGAAAGAAAATGCTTATCGTAATTTTAGATCGTTCAAACTCAGGTTTCAATATAAGAAATTCACTTCTCTTCGTAGGTTAATCAAGCAGAATTCTAGTGTTACCTATAGAGAATACATCCCCAGTACTGTAACATCTCTAACGATCCCTCCAGCTTCTGGGCGTTTATTCAGAGTAAACGCTCTCGATCTGGCATTCCTAATAACATGAGAAATAGTGATCGTGTCTATAATGACCCACCTAGCATAGTCACTGCCTTTGGTGATTGCTTTCACAGCGTATTTATTAAGTCGTCTAGGCCTGAGGAGTATAGTTATTGAGGAGCTTCCCCCTTCCTTTGTTGACGTTCCCGAAATTTCCTAGAAGGATACTGTGGTTGGGGCTAGGTCCCTCAAGAATAGACTGATCTCCCCCCCCCCCCTGGTTCCGACGGCATTCCCAGTTTTATTGTCAAGGATTGCGTGTCGGCTCTATCCGGTTCTTTACTCCATATCTTTAATGTAGTATTGACGACTCATACATTTCCTGCTACTTGGTGTGATTGATAATTATCGACCCATATCTATTTTATGTAATTTCTCTAAAATTCTTGAAATTATTCTGCATAAATTTACTTTTTCAAAAGTGAGAAATACGCTTTCTATTGATTAACACGGTTTTATGCCTGGCAGATCCACCACCACAAATCTTGCCTCATTCTCTCAGTTAGTGTGCGATGGTATCAACGATGGGAGCCAGATTGACGTGGTATATACGGATTTTTGCCAAGCCTTTGATCGGCTTAATCACTACTTACTGTTGGATAAAGTCGGATCTCGTTTCGGGCTCTCAAATAACCTGATTGATCTTTTAAATTCATACCTCCTGGATCGCAGGTTCTTTGTGGAAATCAATGGGTTTAGATCACCTCTCCACTTCAGGTGTTCCCCAGGGTTGCAATCCTTATCTTTTCAATATGTTTGTTGACGAGTTGCTGAATGAAATAGGTTGCCGGAAGCTTGTTTATGCCGATGACTTTAAGATTCTTAAACGCATAGTCTCGGTTTCTGATTGCGGCGAATTACAGAGTAGCAGATGCAATGTCGTCCGATATTCCTATCGTAACAATCCTATATTTTTCGATTATTCCTTAAATGATACTGTTCTACAGAATCTTCGTTCGGTTAGAGATTTGGGTATCATCTTTGACGAGAAATTCTCTTTTGCTGACCATATTGAACAAATGGTTGCTGGTGCATCATGGATGCTGGGTTTTCTGATTAGAAATTGTAGAGACTTTACTAACGTAATCTGCAATCAAGCTTCTCTATTATTCCTTTGTTAGGTCTAAGTTTGACTATGCTTCTATTGTTTGGTATCCAATATAGAATTTCCATAACAACTCAATCGAATCGATACAGAGGCGCTTCATTAAATATCTTATTTTCAAGGGGGATGGTGTCTGTCCGGACCGCGGTGTTGATCACGGACTAATCTTGTCAAGGTTTAATGAGTTGCCTCTTGCAAAAAGAAGGGACATTCACTCCATTTAAATTCTTGTATAAGCCATATTGATTGCCCTTTCCTATTAAGCAATGTATCTTTCCATGTTCCACGCCTTGGGGCAACACACTCATCTATTTTTAGCCTCGGCCTGGCTAGGTCAAATATATTATTCCATAGCCCTGTTTATATAATGTGCAAGAACAGCAATGTCATCGGAAACTCCGGTGATTTCCATTCCAGTAGGCTGTCTGCACATATTGGTTCTCTTCTCAGTGTTTAGAAGTTATTCAAATTTGTAGTTTTTTATTATTACTGTTTTCATTTCCTTTTTTTTTTTTAATGTGGGGATTGTTCAAACTGTCAGGTGTTCTTACTTGTATACTCTGATTATGATTTGAATTATATCATGTTTTTCTTTTATATGTAGCTCGTTAGAATAAACGTTATTCCTGTAATTGGGCCTTGGTTGGTTGTTGGAATTGAACGTATAAATAAATAAATAAATAAATTTTCATATATAAATACATAAAACAAAAATGTTTGCAATAACTTTTTAAAAACTGGTTCAGCATATCGAAGACGATTATATTGTTTAGTTCTGTGCAAAATTTCAAGAAGATCGGATGAGTAGTTTTTATGTAATCGTGTACGAGAGTTCCAAAAAACATGGTTTTGAGAAAAACGCGTTTTAAAGTTTCAAAAAGTAAAAACTAAATGATGTTTGGGACTAACCGGCTAGTCTGCTATTCCAGGGCCATATAATAGTCATTCAGCCTCCTCGTAAAACTCATTTTGCTGTATTAATTCTCCTTTGCGAGCTTCTTTTGACGTTAAGATGGAGCGTCATTCTAGTAGATCGATTCTAGTTTCTAGTCGCTTTCTCAGCGTATGTTATGGCGCTTGCTTACCAATCGTAATATCTAATTTCTTCATTATTCGTAATATTGAAGTATGGCCTTAAATACTCCAGCTGCAATGTACGATGTAATTTCAATAATTTTCGAACCAGAATTCAGATTTCTTGGAGCCATGCGCCAATTGGTAGCATTGAAGCTCTCGTTTGCGTTCTGTGTGTGGCCCCTTAAGCATCGTTTTAAATGAATTTTCTCGGGATAGATCTTGATAACTTGCTGTGCAGAGTGCTCCAATAACTTTAAAACAGCTCCAGTAGCTTGCTGCCACTTGTACCAACTCTCAACACCAAGTGGACAGTACTCGTAATTAGGATTTTGGTCTGTTGCGCACATGTGGTAATAGGCATACTAATAAAAGAACTACTGACACGTATGTTCTGTGCTACTTCAGTGGAAACTGCTAGAATATACAACTATAAGGATAGGTAAAACACGTAGATATATCTATACATACTTATACATGCGTTCAAAACATCTCTTTTGTACCTGGGCCAACCGTAAAGGCATTTTAGAAGAAGGGGTAATAAAAGGCAAGCATCCCTATCTGGGCGCCTGACTGTACCTGCGCCTGCGGCGCGTTCTGAAACAGAGCAGAGGCAACTCACTTTAGCGGGCTATAACTTTGGCGGGAATTCGAATTTTGCTTTGAAACGAAATGTTTTACAATCATTCTATGAAACAATCTCTAAACGTGTTGTTTAAAAGTTATAAAGGTATTTCCCCCCATATAAAATTAACGCGTTACATGCTCAAGTAAACTGCAAAATCAGTGTGTACACTTTTCTTCTCAGTGTTACTTAAATTTTACGAAATTTCCTTTTAAAAAATATTTAATAAAATAATAAACTTCAAAATTATTTAAAATACATACATCATATCAGCGTTTCATTTAGACAAGAAATGTAATTTTTTCGTTAGTGCCCATTATCTAAGGACTAATTTATTTAATTTCATTTGAATGTTAGTTCATAAAATTAATTAGAAAAAGTTTTAGGGGTGTACTTGATTTTGTTCTTATTTTACAGTATGTAAGCTTTCTGATGAGGACTAACATGGCCAGCGTACTGAATGAAAGAGCAATAAGAAGACGTCAAAAGCGAGCAGTATATTTAGGAGAAAAAGGTATTTTTTTGCACAATTTTCATTTTTAGTACCGTCAAAAAAACGATTTTGAGGTGAAATACTCGGGATACCTCTGTTTTTTTAATACTCGTCTTGACGAGTACATTAACGAAAAAAATATTGCGACCACTGAATAATTGGGGCAACACTCTCAAAAATGCGAGAATTGGCCTGTTTCGGGGTTTTTAGCGTATTTTTGCAAATATTGTCATAAATTTATGCAAGATAAACTAAAAATTCTGGCAGATTTTGATTCTAGATAAAAAAAACAAAAATCTAAAATGAAAGATTTAAGAGGCTATGGATGTCATTTGAAGCTTCTGGTGGCGAGAAATTGGCCGTTTTTGTCGTTTGTAAGTTATTTTTTTTTTAGTTAACTCTGGAAATATGTTTCATGGATATTACTATAATTGATCTAAACATAATTTTAAAAACATATTTTACATATACAAAAATATTTTTCACTCTTCATAATACTGATAAATTTTATCGAATCACGTTTTTTTTCTCATAAACGAATTTTTTAAACAATTTTTTTTTTTTTCCATATACTACTACCTTACCTAAAATATCAGAAAATGTTTTTTAATTCCTAAACTTTCATTTGAGGTACTTAGGAACCCATTTAAATAATTTAAGCCTGAGAAATTGGCCATTTTGGTCTCATTTGTTTAGTGCATATTTACGATTTTTTTTTAAATATTTTTCTTGAGTTTTATAATATTTTCAGTAACCAAAGTTATTTTTTATTATTATAAACTAGTTACTGGACATGTTGAGTGGCTGAGGAAGTCATTTGGTCCATTTAGGCAGAACAAACTGGCCATTTTACTTTGAATTTTATGCTTTTTTTGTTTAAGTTCAAATTTACAGTTACTTTTAAAAAATATAATTTGTCTTGAATTTTTATCATATTTTTCATAACGAAGATCATTTTTATTAGTTATAAAATGATTACCATATGTCTTACAAGGAGAGGCCAGAATACTTGGGTTACCGATTTGTGTAAAACTTGGTGGAGAGTCAGGTTTCACCGATATATTAAGAACCCCCCCGTTTTATGTTTTATCTCATAGGATCTTTTTTAAGAAAATTAATTTTATTTGGCGTCATAATGTTTTGAAAAAGTAATAATATCTCTATTACATAAAATATATATAGCTACAACTTAAATATAATTTATTATTTTATTTAACTAGTTAAACTTGTATTATTAAAATTATTATTTTGTGCAGTAACTTCCAAGTCGGGAATGTGGAATCTTTGGCACAATGACACTACTAAATATATATCACCACTACACCCAACACTTTATTTTTGCACTCGAAGCGCGTTTCCCTAATCATGTTGGCTTCATCAGGAGCCATGATTTACTAAAAAGCTAAACTACAAATCTACCCTATTTATACTTAGCCTAATCCTTGATTTACTCAGGCGGAATTATTGGCATAGGCGAGGCCATCAGTTCCGGTCAAGTAACCAGTAAAAGAGACTAAGAAGGAATAGGCCCTCTGTCTTTATTTAAAACTACTTTTTAACATTTAATAATTTTCCATAATCTCGTATGCGTTCAACAATCTCCTATCAGATACATCTTTAATTAATCTTAGATTATCTAATGTTACAGTATGATCAGCTTCAAAGAGATATGTTCGGCAATGCTAGACTTTTATCCTATTCTACTGTAATTTAAGTGTCCTAAATGTCTCTTTAAAATCGTGTTTTTAATTGACATTTTAGTTTGCCAACATGCTTTTTGTCTCAATCATTACAACTAATTCCATAAATTCCACTTTTTTCACAAATTAGGAATCTTATCTTATGGATTTCCTAAGATATTCCTCAGTTTTTTTTGATGACTTATATACTAAGGTGAGGCACACCTTATTAAATACCTTACTGAGTCC